>LR738710.1:629491496-629561653 GCA_902687465.1 Secale cereale | reverse complement strand
CCCCCCCTCGCCCCCCTTGGAATCGTCCCTGGATAGAAGGAATATTACATGGATACTTTTAAAATAAAAACTGAAGACACACCAGTATTTTATCACTCTACTTATTATTATTTTAACAAGATCATTCTACTTATCTGGAATGGGCATATTTATCAAAACTGGGAATTGAATTGGCACATATGACAAACTTAGCAAGAAATAAGCATTGAATGTTTTACATACACAACAAGGTTTAAAAACGATCATTCAAAGTTACAGTAGATCAAAGTTACATTTGAGTATAAGGAACAACACTCATATTCAATCAATAAGCAACTATGTCAAAGTTAATTCAGATTTACTAATGTGTGTCACATGATACATGCATCAACCATAAGGCCATCAAGCATCAGACCCTTATCCCTTCTCTGTTCAATAAGACAAGAACATACCTGACTTTGTCTTGATGTGATGGATGGTTCTACAGTTGAATATCTAGTCCGCATCATCGTAGATGATGGACGCCGCATGTACTTGTCCATTTAGAAGTATACCATGCAAAATGTTACACATGAAGGTATTAGCATATAGTAGAGCTTCTACAGCTCATGTAAACTTTAGATATGAAGGACCAAGAGTTCCAGAAGCAACAAATATGACATGGGTAAACCGGGACATGATGGAACAAATTATTCCTTATGCATTTAAACAGGAATATGGTGTCCACTAGAAAACACATTCCACAACTATATGTATAAAACATTTATGGATACATTCAAGAACTAGAAAATTTCAAATAGGTTTATAAATGCACAAATAACTTGAGGAAAAGTAACCAAATTATGTATGAATCCCGTTCACTAGAGCATTTTAAGAAAAAAATATGATGGCCAATGTACTGAGCAACTATATTTTGATTGCAGTAGTAGGCACTACTCTCTATACAGGACATTGATGGCATTTTAACACTCTTTTCAGCGAGATTCAAAGACAATTCAAGCAGGGTTGTCAGCAAGAAACTGACAGACAGGTTCAAAACCATGACTGAACAAGGGGTGCATACTGAATATAAATATTGAACTACAACAACATATAAGTTTGAATACTGCACTATATAAATACTACACTACATATTACATGAGCATGATAAAAATGTACTCCAGTATATTCACACAAGCACACAGAACATATACACCTTCAAAAGTTGGTGCAAGAATAAAATGGCTGGCACTTGGGTGTCAAATGTCCAACTGCAAAGGACACAACAGCTACAGCTATGTGAGCGTGCATGATACTTAGGTCAGGCAACTTGATTCAGTGAACTGGGAATGATCTAAGACGAACAATAAGAATGGACAGCAAGTAATACAGACCAACAACAATTTTGATATAAGCTTCGCGCAGAAATCCAACATTGTGCAAGTAATACAGACCAACAATGACATGTAGTAACTATCATTTTTTTCTAAAGAATGGATGGCCATTGTCATACTCTTTGCTGACATGGTTCTAGTGATTCCGAATAATTTGTTTGCTGCTGCCATGTCATATTGTTCTTGTTTTCTATTGATGTTCCTCCATCTAATTCATCATAAAAGTTAAAACTACTATGGTGTATTTTTGTGTTATAAAGTATAAGTACATACATACTCTAACATGTACTTCGTCAAACGGATGTATATATTAACAAGTCGAATACCACAAGACAAGACAGACACATTCAAATTTCGTTTCGTGACACGGCATAATAAGTAATTAGATTCACAACAAGCGAGCTTCAGGTAATTCAGAGCAGACCCACAACGACAGGCATGCATGGCCACAATGGTGGGTTGAGAACATGAATGTGCTTCCCTTGCCCAAGGTGGATCCATATGGATACAACATAGTACATACATTCAACTATAAGAAGACGTCTTTTTCAGGACATGAAACCTGCATCTAGTAGTAATCAACGATCCTGCGCAGCTACCACTACTAGCACGAGTCAGAAGGAACAGAGAGGAGAGCCTCACCTTTCCAGGACAAGGAGGTGGCTGGGCTCACGACCAACGGCTTGGGCGAGGGCAGCGGGATGAGTTGCTGCTCCTGCTCGGGCCCAGGCCAGGAGCGGCGATAGATGGGTAGGGTGGAGCTCGAGGTTGAGGTGAGCGGGCAGTGCGAATCCGGAGCAGCGATAGACGGGAGCGGGTGTGGGCGGCCTGGATCCTCGCGGGCCAGATCACGATGATGCGGCTGGGCTAGAGAGGCGGCCAGATCCACACGATGCAGCCGCAAGGAGGTGGCTGGGCTCACGGCCAACGGCCGGATCTAGCCACTCCATGGCGTCGGGGCAGGGGAGGAAGAGGCCATCCCGCCCATGGTGTCCTGGTGCTCGAGCGAGGACGACATCTGTAATGCCCCGGATGTAACACTTTCCCAATATGGCAATATATAAACTTTGGCTTCAGCAGTTCCATTCCGGGTTCTTCGTCTTTTCGGGTTTCGTTGTTTTGTCGTGTGCGTGTGTGCATTTCAACCATGTCATGTTGTCATGTGCATTGCATTGCATTTGTGTTGTCATTTGCATCCGGTTCCACTCGTCTCTTCCCGTTGTCCATTTTGAGTTCCGACGCTCTCACACGTGCCCGTGGCATCCCCGAGTCCTTCTTTCGTGTTTGGCCGTGTAATGTTTCCGGAATGGCGTGAGACTTGTCGTGCGATGTTGTTTTGGTACGTGTAGGCCGCCTGTCAAGTTTCATCGCGTTTGGAGTTCGTTTGGTACTCCAACGGTTAACCTAGTGGGCTAAAAGTACCTCTTCTTTGAGGCCCAAGACCCCCTCCACAACAGCCCACCAACCCAGCACAACCCTTCCCATCATCTCGGTCGTCGAATTGTGATCGCGTGGTGAAAGCACATTTGCTCCCTGGGTGGTTTTGGTAATTAATGACAACATACTTTGTGGTTGGACTAATGCTTTTATCAAGTATGTTTCAGGAAACCCAATCACATTGGTATGGCAAGATGACTGAAGAAGTGGACCCCTCAAAATGCTAAGACAAGCATTGGCAAAAGCTCAAGACTCCATTTTTGGTTTAGTGATCAAAGATCACATTGAGTCCATAGGAAAGCCAATACTATTAAAAGGGGATGAGGTTGTGTTGATGATCTGGTTGCTCAAGTGCTTAGTGTTTTAGCTCCTTCAACTTTCAACACCTTTCACTTCTATACACACCCATAAGTAATCTCGGACAAACCGATTCTTCCAACTCAGTCCCACCGAGATGAACCACTTCTGCCATATTCCAAACCCTAGAAAAATCGGTCAAACCGAGTTTGAGATCGGTCACACCGAAACTGAACTGCCAACCTTCTGTAACCATTTCACATCATATCGGAATATCCGAGTTTGCATTTTCGGTCTTACCGAAATGGCCAGGTTCTGTCTTGGGTCAAATCGGTCTCACCGAGATTGCATTATCGGTCACACCGATTCTGGCATGTTCCTGCTCTTTCTCAAATCGGTCCAACCGAGTTTTCTTTCTCGGTCTCACCGAAAACTCCAACGTTCATATCAGATGCACTTTCGGTCCCACCGAGATGGTATTTTCGGTCCCACCGAAAATCCCAACGTTCACTATATTTGAACTTTCGGTCTGACCGAGTTTTCACTTCGGTCTCACCGAGATTGGTCAAATGTGTGTGTAACGGTTGGATTTTGTGTGGAGGCTATATATACCCCTCCACCCCCTCTTCATTCGTGAGGAGAGCCATCAGAAAGTACCACCACTTCTACCATACACTTTCTGAGAAGTGAACCACCTACCCTTGTGTTGAGATCAAGCCATTCCATTCCTACCATATGAAACTTGATTTCTAGCCTTCCCAAGTTGCTTTCCACTCAAATCTTTCTTCCACCACAACCATATCAGTGAGGAGAGTTGAGTGTTGGGGAGATTATCATTTGAAGCACAAGAGCAAGGAGTTCATCACCATCAACACCGTCTATTACCTTTTGGGGGGTGGTGCCTCCTAGATTGGTTAGGTGTCGCTTGGGAGCCTCCGTCTTTGAGATGTGGAGTTGAACCAAGAAGTTTGTAAGGGCAAGGAGATCGCCTACTTCGTGAAGATCTACCCCGAGTAAGGCTAGTCCTCCGTGGGCGTAGGCCGTGATGGAATAGACAAGGTTGCTTCTTCGTGGACCCTTCGTGGGTGGAGCCCTCCGTGGACTCGCGCAGCCGTTACCCTCCGTGGGTTGAAGTCTCCATCAACGTGGATGTACGATAGCACCACCTATCGGAACCACGACAAAAATCTCCGTGTCACCAAACTGCGTTTGATCTTCTCCACTTCCATTTACTATATATGCAATTTACTTTCCGCTGCCCATACTCTAGAATTGCATGTGTAGTGTGTTACTTGACTTGATCTTCATTGCAAAACTGCCAAAATCTGTCCTTGATAAAAGACAGAAATTTTATCTTGTCAAGTAGTCTAATCACCCCCCCTCTAGACCTACTTCTTCGATCCTACAATTGGTATCAGAGCATTGGTCTCCATTGCTTTGGTTTACACACCATTGGAGGAAGATGGACGTGTCTACGGATGGGAGTGTTAGCCATAGAGTGCCTGTTCTTGATGGAAGGTTTTATAACTCTTGGAGGTCTGAAATGCTTAGTATCTTTAAAATGTACAATTTGTGCAAATATATTGAGACCCCATATGTGCCTCCATTTGATCCCTTGCACCCTACCATGGATGAAGAGCTTGATTTGCTTCGTAACCTTAGAACTGTAAATCTTATCATTAGAGGGTTACCCGATGACTTGCTTAATCTTGTTACAAACTTTGAGTGTGCCTATGCTATGTGGAAATTCTTGGAAGAACTTTATCCGGACTACTCTTTGAGAAGTCTTGATGAAATTCTACACAAGACTATTGAATTCGATAAGTTGCACCCCAATGATCCCAACTTTGATAAATGCTTCTTTGAGCTTCGTGATCTTATGAAAAAGAAGGGTGATCCCGGTCTTATCAATGTTATCATTAGAAATGCTCTTGCATTGCATTCCGAAGATTATTGTTCCATTGACCAAACTAATGCAAGTACTTATCAAATTGACCTAGGTGTTGATGATGAACAATCTATGGGTCAATATGATGATGAGCATGATGATGATTACTCCGATTCGGACACCGAGCTAGACAAGGTCATGAAGAGTCTCAATCTTATGGCAAATATGAGAGACTACATGTCCGGTGGAAAAGAGTGGATTCTTGATAGTGGATGCACCGATCACATGACCGGAGACAAAGACATGTTTCGAGAGCTTGCAAAGAACGATGGTCCACGCAAGTATGTGACTTTTGGAGACAACTCCAAGGGTAAGGTACTTGGCCTTGGTAAGGTGGCCATATCTCATGATAGCTCTATTCAAAATGTCATGCTTGTAGAATCTCTTGGATACAATTTACTTTCCGTGTCTAGATTAGCTGACTTTGGATTCAATGTGCTATTCACCAAAGTAGATTGCCAAGTCTTTCGTCGTGATAATCAAAACATGGCTTTTACTGGTATACGTAGAGGTGATCTATATATTGTTGATTTCACTAAGAAAGCCCAACCTAGAGCTTGTTTCATTGCTAAATCCTCTAAAGGTTGGTTGTGGCATAGAAGGCTAGGACATGTTGGTATGCGTAACCTAGACAAGCTAATCAAAGGTGATCATATTCTTGGTGTTAAAGATGTTTTCTTTGACAAAGATAGACTTTGTAGTGCCTGTCAAGCAGGAAAACAAGTTGGTGGAAGTCATCCCGTGAAAAACATCATGACCACGAGGAGACCGCTTGAGCTTCTTCATATGGATCTCTTCGGTCCCAATGCTTACAAAAGCCTTGGTGGTAACTCCTTTGGTCTAGTTATAGTTGATGATTATTCCAGATTTACGTGGGTATTTTTCCTTGATGATAAATCGCAGGTTCAGAGGATCTTCAAGACCTTTGCCAAAAAGGCCCAAAATCAATTTGAGGTGAAGATCAAGAAAGTTCGGAGTGACAATGGAACGGAGTTCAAGAACGCCAATGTAGACTCTTTTCTCGATGAGGAAGGGATTCTACATGAGTTCTCGGCTACGTACACGCCTCAACAAAATGGAGTTGTTGAGAGGAAGAACCGAACACTCATAGAGATGGCAAGAACGATGCTTGATGAATACAAGACACCGAAACACTTTTGGGGAGAAGCAGTCGAGACAGCTTGTCATGCTATCAATAGGCTTTATCTTCATAAGCTTCTCGTCAGGACATCATACGAGCTTCTCACCGGTAACAAACCCCAAGTGGGATACTTTCGTGTCTTTGGTTCAAAATGCTATATCCTTGATAAGCATCGTCGATCTAAATTTGCTCCTAAATCTCATGAAGGCTTTCTTCTTGGTTATGGATCAAACTCCCACACCTACCGTGTCTACAACAATTTCACCCGAAAGGTTGAAGAGACGGTAGACGTGAAGTTTGATGAATCTAATGGCTCGCAAGTAGAGCAAATGCCTATTGATGTAGGAGACAAGGACCCATCGGAAGCAATCCAAGATTTATCTATTGGAAAGATTCGTCCCATGGAAGTGAAGGAGAGTACCTCATCTACATATGTGGAGCCATCTACCTCACGGCGAGATGAACCTCAAGGCAACATGGAGGCCTCCACAAGTGGAACTCACCAAGATGAGGAAATGCAACAAGAAGATCCACCACAACCTCCTTCTCCACCACCTCAAGACAACACCAACAACAATGAAGAAGAAGAAGAGGAAGATGAAGATGATGAGGAAGCTGAGCCACAACATCAACAAAAGCTATCCCGAGTTCGAGCAAGAGTCAAGAAGAATCATCCCGTGGAACAAATGATGAACGACATCAACTCCGGGAGAATCACTCGCTCTAAAACTCGTTTAGCTAACTTTTGTGAGCATTACTCATTTATCTCTAGTATTGAACCTATGAAGGTAGAAGAAGCACTTAAAGACCCTGATTGGGTGAACGCTATGCACGAAGAACTACACAACTTCGAGAGGAACAAGGTATGGACTTTGGTAGAGAAGCCCAACGATGATCAAAACATCATTGGAACCAAATGGGTGTTTCGGAACAAGCAAGATGAAGATGGACAAGTCATCCGCAACAAGGCTCGTCTCGTAGCTCAAGGTTACACACAAGTCGAAGGTATGGACTATGGTGAGACCTATGCCCCCGTTGCTAGACTTAAGTCCATTCGCATTCTTCTTGCTTATGCCAATCATCATGATATTACTCTCTATCAAATGGACATCAAAAGTGCTTTCCTAAATGGTGAAATTGAGGAGGAAGTATTTGTTAAACAACCTCCCGGTTTTGTGAATCCCAAAAAGCCTAATCATGTTTACAAGTTGCATAAAGCTCTTTATGGTCTTAAACAAGCACCTAGAGCTTGGTACAAATGCTTAACTAGCTTTCTTCTTGAAAAAGGCTTTGAAATTGGAAAGATAGACTCAACGCTGTTCACAAAAAGGGTTAATGGTGAACTATTTGTGTGCCAAATATATGTTGATGATATTATCTTTGGTTCAACTAACCCCCATTTTAGCAAGAAGTTTGGACAGCTCATGTCAGAGAAGTATGAAATGTCCATGATGTGTGAACTCAAATTTTTCCTTGGGTTGCAAATCAAGCAATCTAAGGAGGGTACTTTTGTCTCACAAACAAAGTACACCAAGGATCTCTTCAAGAAGTTCAACATGCAAGAAAGCAAAGGTATGAGTACCCCCATGCCTACTAGTGGACATAATGACTTGACAAAAGATGGAGAACCCGTTGATCAAAAGGTTTACCGTTCTATGATTGGTTCTCTACTATATCTTTGTGCTTCTCGTCCTGACATAATGTTGAGTGTATGCATGTGTGCGCGATATCAAGCAGCCCCTAAAGAATGTCATCTTAAAGCTGTTAAAAGGATAGTGAGATACTTGATACACACACCAAACTTTGGCATTTGGTATCCTAAGAGAGCCTCTTTCGATCTTGTTGGCTATTCCGACTCGGACTATGCCGGTGACAAGGTTGATAGAAAGTCAACTTCGGGTACGTGTCAATTTCTTGGTCGATCCCTTGTATCTTGGTCCTCCAAGAAACAAAATTCGGTATCTTTATCCACTGCCGAAGCAGAATATATTGCTGCTGGTTCGTGTTGTGCTCAATTACTATGGATGACACAAACGCTTAAAGATTATGGGATACATGTGAGACGTGTTCCCTTGCTTTGTGACAATGAGAGTGCAATCAAGATTGGACACAATCCAGTGCAACATTCTCGAACAAAGCATATTGAAGTTCGTCACCATTTTATTCGTGATCATATTGCCAAGGGTGACATCAATCTTAAGCATGTTCGTACTGACAAACAACTTGCTGATATCTTTACAAAACCTCTTGATGAGAAAGTGTTTTGTCGCTTAAGGAGTGAGTTGAACATCATTGATGCTTCAAACTTGGAGTGATAACTCCATTGATGTATGCAAGGCATGAGCCTCTTGACTAATCCTTGATATTTCTCTTATGATGATGATCATATGTCTTGGACACATTTGCCTCCTTGCATTGCATCTAACTCTTTGCAGGTACTTGGATGATCTACATTCCACAAGATTACCACACACTCAAATCATGAGTAATCTTATCATTTGACCAAGTATCTAGCCCTTTGGGATGTTGAGTTCAAGGAACAAAATTCCACATATCCTTTTTGACACCTTATACATCTAGTATTTCACTCTTGTCATCTTGGATATTCTTGAATATTTCCTTGCTTGCCTAACCCATGTAGGAAGATGAACTACACAAGTAGAAATGGCGCTCCAACTTCACATTCAATGAGCACCTACATCAAGCTTACCTACATGAACAAAGCATCAACAAGCCCAAGGTATGTTCTTCACATCTTTGAGGAACTTTGCTCAAAGTCATGAGTACAAGCAGCTTCATAAGATGTGATCACATCAAATGCTTAATCGAAAAATGGCAACCCCATTTTGAGCTTAAACGATGAGTATGACCTATGATCAAATGTCCTCATTTGACTCCTAAGTCAATATACTCAAACATAGGTGATTTTGTCGCCGACCTTTATCTAGATGAAGTACATATGTTTTTTGGAGTTTTTCTGTTTTCTCTTATGTTCTCTCATTGAGTTTTCTTTAAAAAAAACAACAAAAAAAAAACTTCATCTAGGAATCTTTTTATTTCTTTTCTTATGTTTCTTTGTGAATATCCTTCTGGAAATCTTTTTATGGCTCTGATCAATTCCTTGAAAATCTTTTACAAATTCATTGCAAATCCTTTAAAACATCCCTCGCAGAGTGAGCTGGATTATTTCTGTGTATCCTTGGAATTATCTTCCAGGACATCAACTTCTGCAGCTCCACTCAGACTTAAATCTTAAAGAGGGAGAAGACTCAAATTGTTTCTCTGAATGTTCTTATTTGCCCTGTTGTGATTCTTAAGGATCCCACTTCTTTCTTTCTTTCTCTCTTTCCATCTTTCCTGTCCTACCTAGTTTACTGTCCTTTTCGGCACTTGATGTCAAAGGGGGAGAGGACTTAGGGGGAGTAAGGGGAGTAGGGGAGAAGAGAAGACTTAGGGGAAGAAGAAAAGCAATCTTATCTTAAGGGGGAGAGAATCACATCAAAGCTTTGTCGTGTTTTACATTGGACATTCCAATTGGCATCATTCTTTTGATTTTGCTTTTTCCATCACACCCCTTGTTCACAATTGGTATCTTATGGAAAGCAAAATCTCTCAGAACTCATTGAAAATCTTTTAGCTTCGGAGACATGTTTGCTGATTCAAGCCTGTGCTCAATATGAGACACTCTTTATACATGTCCTCCCTGGCTTGGTACTCTTGATGTTCTTGCAGTTGGTTGAAGGAATACTCTTGTGTTACCTAACCTTGTTTTCTCAAGTTTATCCCTTCAGGTGCAAATGCCAAGGAACCTCAAGGTAAGTATATGCATCTTGCAGAGTGTGCATGATGGTGACTTGCTTGTAAATACTTGTTTGCAAGAAATCACCATGCACATACGCATTATCACTCAATTCCTTTTCTTCTGCTCTGATGCATATAGCCAAGCTGCATGTAGCACATCTTGCTTATCTCTCTTGTGTGCTTGTGGTAGTCCAAAACCATAATTTATGAAAATCTTGCACACTTGTAGGGGGAGCCTGTGTACTACATGCTTGTCAAAGCTTTCGTGATAATTCTGTCCTTCTTTCAATAAGCTTTGATGTTTTGTTTAGTATAATGTTAGTGTGTTGCCATCAATTACCAAAAAGGGGGAGATTGAAAGCACATTTGCTCCCTGGGTGGTTTTGGTAATTAATGACAACATACTTTGTGGTTGGACTAATGCTTTTATCAAGTATGTTTCAGGAAACCCAATCACATTGGTATGGCAAGATGACTGAAGAAGTGGACCCCTCAAAATGCTAAGACAAGCATTGGCAAAAGCTCAAGACTCCATTTTTGGTTTAGTGATCAAAGATCACATTGAGTCCATAGGAAAGCCAATACTATTAAAAGGGGATGAGGTTGTGTTGATGATCTGGTTGCTCAAGTGCTTAGTGTTTTAGCTCCTTCAACTTTCAGCACCTTTCACTTCTATACACACCCATAAGTAATCTCGGACAAACCGATTCTTCCAACTCAGTCCCACCGAGATGAACCACTTCTGCCATATTCCAAACCCTAGAAAAATCGGTCAAACCGAGTTTGAGATCGGTCACACCGAAACTGAACTGCCAACCTTCTGTAACCATTTCACATCATATCGGAATATCCGAGTTTGCATTTTCGGTCTTACCGAAATGGCCAGGTTCTGTCTTGGGTCAAATCGGTCTCACCGAGATTGCATTATCGGTCACACCGATTCTGGCATGTTCCTGCTCTTTCTCAAATCGGTCCAACCGAGTTTTCTTTCTCGGTCTCACCGAAAACTCCAACGTTCATATCAGATGCACTTTCGGTCCCACCGAGATGGTATTTTCGGTCCCACCGAAAATCCCAACGTTCACTATATTTGAACTTTCGGTCTGACCGAGTTTTCACTTCGGTCTCACCGAGATTGGTCAAATGTGTGTGTAACGGTTGGATTTTGTGTGGAGGCTATATATACCCCTCCACCCCCTCTTCATTCGTGAGGAGAGCCATCAGAAAGTACCACCACTTCTACCATACACTTTCTGAGAAGTGAACCACCTACCCTTGTGTTGAGATCAAGCCATTCCATTCCTACCATATGAAACTTGATTTCTAGCCTTCCCAAGTTGCTTTCCACTCAAATCTTTCTTCCACCACAGCCATATCAGTGAGGAGAGTTGAGTGTTGGGGAGATTATCATTTGAAGCACAAGAGCAAGGAGTTCATCACCATCAACACCGTCTATTACCTTTTGGGGGGTGGTGCCTCCTAGATTGGTTAGGTGTCGCTTGGGAGCCTCCGTCTTTGAGATGTGGAGTTGAACCAAGAAGTTTGTAAGGGCAAGGAGATCGCCTACTTCATGAAGATCTACCCCGAGTAAGGCTAGTCCTCCGTGGGAGTAGGCCGTGATGGAATAGACAAGGTTGCTTCTTCGTGGACCCTTCGTGGGTGGAGCCCTCCGTGGACTCGCGCAGCCGTTACCCTCCGTGGGTTGAAGTCTCCATCAACATGGATGTACGATAGCACCACCTATCGGAACCACGAAAAAAATCTCCGTGTCACCAAACTGCGTTTGATCTTCTCCACCTCTCTTTACTATATATGCAATTTACTTTCCGCTGCCCATACTCTAGAATTGCATGTGTAGTGTGTTACTTGACTTGATCTTAATTGTAAAACTGCCTAAAACTTTGCACAACCAAAAGGCAGATTTTTATATTGTCAAGTAGTCTAATCACCCCCCCCTCTAGACATACTTCTTCGATCCTACACGTGGCCAAAAACCACTCCCCATTTGTAGTCTCCTAGCTCATTGTGCCTATAAAAACGTCCCCATGCCCATTTTTTCGCCCAAAAACCCTAGCCTCCTCCTAGCTCCAGCCCCGCCTCGGAATCCGCGCCGGGCGGACGTGTCCGACCCGGGCCGGATAGCTCCGCCGCGCCAGCAGTCCGCCTCAGCCGCCGCGCGGGCCCGCAGGCCCAACTCCGGCCCTCCCGGCCCGGCGCGCCGCCGCCCGCTCCCAACCGCCGATCCGCCGCGCCGACCGCCGCCGGCCACCAGCCCCGCCGGCTGTGCGCCCTCTGCCGCCACCCTTAGGAGTCGCCGCCCCGGCCGCTTCGCCGGCGAGGCCCCAGGCCGCCGGAGCAGCGCCGCCGCGCCCCTCGCCGGCGAAGCCAGAGCGCTCGCCGCTGCAAAGCCGATCCGATCGAGGACTGCTCACCCCGATCCAGCGAACCCTAACGGTTCCCGGGTCCGACCTGGTACCCGCAACCCGCTCCGACCCGCCACCCGTTTGACCGATCCAGTGAGGTTGACCCTTGTCTTTTGGCTAAGTCCTTTTAGTTTTTAGTTGTCTGATGCGTTTTTGTGATGGCAATAACTTTTATCGTGCTTGTCCGATTTGTGCATATAATATGTCAAAATGATCGTGGTGATGTGTACTATGTTTTGTTCCATTGTGTTATGCTTGTTTGAGTCCATATAGATGTCTTAATCTTCATGACAAGAGTGCTACTTGATATAAACTGCTGCTATTAGTTATTTTCATGCCATGTTTGAGTTGTGATAACTTGGTGCATGTTTATCCAAATGAAGCAAATGATATGTCAAAATGTTCATCATGAGATGCTCTACATGTTGGTTGCTATAGCATGCATGTTAGAGTTCATATTGCCATGTTTATCCCTGTTGCAAAAGTGCATGTGGCTGTTAGGTTTTGTAACTTGTTACGAGATGCCTAGTTGAGGAGCTCGTTGCTATTGATGTGTTTGTCCCCATGTTGCATGCTCATATGTTTTAGATTCCCCATCATGTGTTCTTTGCCGTGGTGCCAACCTTTTGCCATGATATGCTTTTAGGTGATTTAAACATGCTCACAAACATGCCATGATAATATTGCTGTTTTAACACTTAGTGAAATTTCACCAAGTCTGGAATCTGTAATATCCTGATGCTATGTTTGCTTGTTGTCCTAGGCAAATTCATGCTAGTTTTGGGGTGGCCATTGATCATTCCTTGTTGTATATGTTGTTGTCTATCCATCCATGCCCTCACATGCTCATTTGGGTTGCTGTAGCATATTTAGTTCTTGCTCCCAAGTTGCTATAAAATATTGCTGTCAGGTTTTTATTGTCATGATCAAAATGTTATAGCTTGTTGCTATTGATCCATGCCTCCTATGGAGTTGCTCCAATGGAGTTGTTTGCTGTAGGATATGTCTACTTCATGTTCGTGCTTCTTGTCACCATGTTTGAGTGCTGTAGAGTATATATTTCTTGCTCCAAAGTTGCTATGTGGCTGTTAGTTTCAGCTTTGCATTGTTTCTTGTTTCGGTTGTATCTTGTAGTCCGTTGCTCCGTTTTGGGTGAGTCCTACAAGAAAATTGTGTGGTTTTGCATGTAGATTCACAATATCATATTGTTTACATGTTTGGAGTATGTTTTGCTTGATGTTTGGGTGCATCTTGCACCGTTGCCATGCTTATCTTGTTTTGATCATATCTTCTAGACCATAGCTCCGTTTTAAACAAACTTTATATGAAACTTGACTGAATTTCGTTTAGATTGTCATGGTGCATGTTAACTTGCTGTTTAACAACTTTAACTTAAGGTTTGATCAGATCTGTACTAATTTCAAACTATGCATATGAGAACTTACCGGTTTTGTCTTAAGTAGTTTCCGGCCTCTTTCGAACCTGCTATTTCTTGTGTTGTTTCTATGTGCTTCCTACCTTGCCATGTTTTGCATCCGAAATAGACTTGTCTTGCATCCTACTCGCTTGTGTATATTGTCATGTTTCTTGTGCTTTTTCTTTGTGCTTCCTATGTTGTCATGTTGTGCATCCTAAGTGCATCTGCAGTGCTTCCTTAGTGCATCAGCCATGCATCATGTAGTTTGCGCATTTCACCTTGTTTGATTTCGTGCCTCGTGTGTTCTTGTGTTGAGTAAAGCCGGAAGACGAGACCGAGTACGAGAACGAGGTTACTACCGAGGTTGAGAACGAGGGGCCCTCTTACGATCCCATCGACGACTCGACAGGCAAGATGATCTGACCCAGATATCATTACTATCTTTGCCTATTGCTAGAAGTCTCGCTCTTTAGCTATTGCCTCGATGCCCATGTTTTCCTGTCAGCCTCCTATTGTAACCATGAATCTGTTTAACCACCCAACCTATGCAAACCTTTGTTTGGCTACGTAGGCTTCGCTCAGCCCCTCTTATAGCATTGCTAGTTGCAGGAGAAGATTTGAAGATTCTTGCTTCATGTTGAAGCTTGTTGGGATATCACACTATATAAACTCTTTAATGAAATCATCTATATATTGGTAATGGGTGGAAGGCTAAGCCTCTTGCTTGGTGATTTGTTCCAGTCATGCCGCCCTAGGAATCGTATAAACCGGTGTTATGTTCCTTGATTTTGCGTTGCTCACACGGTTGGGGTTATGGGACCCCCTCGATAACCCGCTTAATGCTAAAACTCTTCCAGCGAGGCCCGACATTGGTACTCCATTTGCCTAACAACTAAAACTTGCCGAGGGAGTAATTAACCCGAGGATTAATTAATCAACCCCCCTGGGCCAGTGCTCGATTTGAGTGTTGGTCCAAACTAGAGCCACTTGCGGTGCCACCCAGCTTGCTGGGGTCTTCGGTATCTGTACGTAGTGCTCATCCGGTCGTGGCCTGAGACTAGATGCGCGCAACTACTGTCAGGGTGTCGGCACGCTGGGAGGTCTTGCTGGATTAGTTTTACCTCAGTCGGAATATCTTGAGCACGGGATTCCGAGAATACTCGGGCCTTCCCACCTTGGAGTTACGACTCCGCGGATCGTGGGCTTGTAATGGGCCAAGTTGGAACACCCGTGCAGGGTTTTGAACTTTTGAAAGCCGTGCCCGTAGTTATGTGGCAGATGGGAATTTGTTAATATCCGGTTGTAGAAAACTTGGCACCATGTTCAGAACACACTACCAGCGTGAGTACCGTGGCGGTCATTTTCCGAAAAGGGTTCGGGAAGTGAACACGGTGGGGTTATGTTTGACGTGCTTAGTTAGGATCACTTCGTGATCACTTTATCGCTCGTGGCACTTCTCTTCTCGCTCTTTTCACGTAAGCTAGTGCTAGTGCAGCTGCAGCCTTTTATTCCTTCTTCAGCCTTGTACCACACCCAAGGCTTAGATAGTTGTGTTACCCGAGAACGGGATTGCTGAGTCCTTCGTGGCTCACAGATTCTACACCACACCAGATGCAGGTACCATGGTGAGCTACTCAGACGACGGCATAGAGCTATACTATTGGGGAACGTAGTATTTTCAAAATTTTCCTACGATCATGCAAGATCTATCTACTAGATGCACAGCAACGAGGGAAAGAGTGTGTCTACGTACCCTCGTAGACCGGGAGCGGAAGCGTCAAGTGACGCGGTTTATGTAGTCAAACTTCTTCGCGATCCAACCGATCAAGCACCTAACGTACGACACCTCCGCGTTCAGCACACGTTCAGCTTGATGACGTCCCACGAGCTCTTGATCAAGTTGAGCTTCACGGGAGAGTTTCGCCAGCACGACGGCGTGGTGACAGATATGATGTATCTACCGGCGCAGGGCTTCGCCTAAGCACTGCAACGGTATGACCGAGGTGTGTTTCTGTGGAGAGGGGCACCGCACACGGCTAAAACAATTCAACTTGTGTGTCCTAGGGTGCCCCCTGCCCCCGTATATAAAGGAGCAAGGGAGAGGCCGGCCCTAGAGGGGGCGCGCCAAGTGTGGGGAGTCCTACTAGGACTCCCAAGTCCTAGTAGGATTGCCCTTTCCTTTCCGGAGTAGGAGAGAAGGAAAGAGGTGGAGAGGGAGAAGGAAAAGGGGGATGCACCCCTTGTCCAATTCGGACCAGAGGGGGGGGGTGCGGGCCTCCTTCCTTTTGGCCTTTCTCCTCTATTCCCGTATGGCCCAATAAGGCCCATATACCCCGAAAAATACCCGAATCACTCGGAACCTTTCCGATGTCCGAATATAGTCGTCCAATATATCGATCTTTATGTGTCAACCATTTCGAGACTCCTCGTCATGTCCCCGGTCTCATCCGGGACTCCGAACTCCTTCGGTACATCAAAACTCATAAACTCATAATACCGATCGTCATCAAACGTTAAGCGTGCGGACCCTACGGGTTCGAGAACTATGTAGACATGACCGAGACTCATCTCCGATCAATAACCAATAGCGGAACCTGGATGCTCATATTGGCTCCTACATATTCTACGAAGATCTTTATCGGTCAAACCGCATAAGAACATACGTTGTTCCTTTTGTCATTGGTATGTTACTTGCCCGAGATTCGATCGTCGGTATCTCTATACCTAGTTCAATCTTGTTACCGGCAAGTCTCTTTACTCGTTCCGTGATACATCATCTCGTGACTAACTCATTAGTCTTTTGCTTGCAAGGCTTATTATGATGTGCATTACCGAGAGGGCCCAGAGATACCTCTCCGACACTCGGAGTGACAAATCCTAGTCTTGATCTATGCCAACACCACAAACACTTTCGGAGACACCTGTAGAGCATCTTTATGATCACCCAGTTACGTTGTGACGTTTGATAGCACACAAGGTGTTCCTACGGTATTCGGGAGTTGCATAATCTCATAGTCATAGGAACATGTATAAGTCATGAAGAAAGCAATAGCAGTAAAACTAAACGATCATAGTGCTAAGCTAACGGATGGGTCTTGTCCATCACATCATTCTCCTAATGATGTGATCCCGTTGATCAAATGACAGCTCATGTCTATGGTTAGGAAACATAACCATCTTTGATCAATGAGCTAGTCTAGTAGAGGCATACTAGGGACACTCTGTTTTGTCTATGTATTCACACATGTACTAAGTTTCCGGTTAATACAATTCTAGCATGAATAATAAACATTTATCATGATATAAGGAAATATAAATAACAACTTTATTATTGCCTCTAGGGCATATTTCCTTCAGTCTCCCACTTGCACTAGAGTCAAAAATCTAGCTCACATCGCCATGTGATTTAATACCGATAGTTCACATCGTTATGTGAATAACACCCATAGTTCACATCGCCATGTGACCAACACCCAAAGGGTTTACTAGAGTCAATAATCTAGTTCACATCGCTATGTGATTAATAACCAAGAGTAATAAGGTGTGATCATGTTTTGCTTGTGAGAGAAGTTTAGTCAACGGGTCTGTCACATTTAGATCCGTATGTATTTTGCAAATTTCTATGTCTACAATACTCTGCATAGAGCTACTCTAGCTAATTGCTCCCACTTTCAGTACGCATCCAGATTGATACTTAGAGTCATCTGGATTTAGTGTCAAAGCTTGCATCGGCGTAACCCTTTACGACGAACTATTTATCACCTCCATAATCGAGAAACATTTCCTTAGTCATCCAGTTACTAAGGATAATTTTGACCGCTGTACAGTGATCTACTCCTGGATCACTATTGTACCCCCTAGACAAACTCATGGCAAGGTACACAACATGTTTGGTACACAGCATGGCATACTTTATAGAACCTATGGCTGAGGCATTGGGAATGACTTTCATTCTCTCTATATTTTTCTGCTGTGGTCTGGCTTTGAGTCTTACTCAACTTCACACCTTACAAGTCAGGCAAGAACTCCTTCTTTGACTGATCCATTTTGAACTACTTCCAAATCTTATCAAGGTATGTACTCATCGAAAGTCTTATCAAGCGTCTTGATCTATCTCTATAGATCTTGATGCCCAATATGTAAGCAGCTTCACCAAGGTCTTTCTTTGAAAAACTCCTTTTAAACACTCCTTTATGCTTTCCAGAAAATTCTACAACATTTCCGATCGACAATATGTCATTCACATATACTTATCAGAAAGGTTGTAGTGCTCCGACTCACTTCTTGTAAATACAGGCTTCACCGCAAGTCTGTATAAATCTATATGCTTTGATCAACTTATCAAAGCATATATTCCAACTCCGAGATGCTTGCACCAGTCCATAGATGGATCGCTGGAGCTTGCACATTTTGTTAGCACCTTTAGGATTGACAAAACCTTCTGGTTGCATCATATACAAGTCTTCTTTTATAAATCCATTAGAATGCAGTTTTGTTATCCATTTTGCCAGATTTCATAAAATGCGGTAATTGCTAACATGTTTCGGACACACTTAAGCATCGCTACGGGTGAGAAAGTCTCATCGTAGTCAACTCCTTGAACCTGTTGAAAAACTTTCGCAACAAGTCGAGCATTGTAAACAGTAACATTACCGTCAGCGTCAGTCTTCCTCTTGAAGATCCATTTATTTTCGATGGCTTGCCGATCATCGGGCAAGTCAACTAAAGTCCACACTTTGTTCTCATACATGGATCCCATCTCAGATTTCATGGCCTCAAGCCATTTTGCGGAATCTGGGCTCATCATCGCTTCCTCATAGTTCGTAGGTTCATCATGGTCTAGTAACACGACTTCCAGAACCGGGTTGCCGTACCACTCTGATGCGGAACAATCTCTGGTTGATCTACGAAGTTCAGCAGAAACTTGATCTGAATTTTCATGATCATCATCATTAGCTTCCTCACTAATTGGTGTAGGAATCACTGGAACTAGTTTCTGTGATGTCCCACTTTCCAATTCGGGAGAAGGTACAATTACCTCATCAAGTTCTACTTTCCTCCCACTCACTTCTTTCGAGAGAAACTCCTTCTCTAGAAAGGATCCACTCTTAGAAACAAAGACCTTGCCTTCGGATCTGTGATAGAAGGTGTACCCAACAGTTTCTTTTGGATATCCTATGAAGATTTACTTCTCCGATTTGGGTTCGAGCTTATCATGTTGAAACTTTTTCACATAAGCATCACAGTCCCAAACTTAAAGAAATGACAGCTTAGGTTTCTCGTCAAACCACAGTTCATACGGTGTCATCTCCACGGATTTAGATGGTGCCCTATTTAACGTGAATGTAGCTGTCTCTAATGCATAACCCCAAAAGCGATAGTGGTAGATCGGTAAGAGACATCATCGATCGCACCATATCTAATAAAGTACGGTTATGACGTTCGGACACACCATTACACTGTGGTGTTCCAGGTGGCGTGAGTAGTGAAACTATTTCACATCGTTTTTACTGAAGGCCAAACTCGCTAACTCAAATATTTTACCTCTACGATCATATCGTAGGAACTCTTATTTTCTTGTTACGATGATTCTCCACTTCACTCTGGAATTCTTTGAACTTTTCAAATGTTTCAGACTTGTGCTTCATTAAGTAGATATACCCATATCTGCTCAAATCATCAGTGAAGGTCAGAAAATAACGATACCTGCCGCGAGCTTCAACACTCATTGGTCCACATACATCTGTATGTATGATCTCCAACAAATCTGTTGCTCGCTCCATTGTTCTGGAGAACGGAGTTTTAGTCATCTTGCCCATGAGGCATGGTTCGCAAGCACCAAGTGATTCATAATCAAGTGATTCGAAAAGTCCATCACTATGGAGTTTCTTCATGCGCTTTACACCATTATGACCTAAACGGCAGTGCCACAAATAAGTTGCACTCTCATTATTAACCTTGCATTTTTGGCTTCAATATTATGAATATGTGTATCACCACGATCGAGATCCAACAAACTATTTTCATTGGGTGTATGACCATCGAAGGTTTTATTCATGTAAACAGAATAACAATTATTCTATGACTTTAAATGAATAACCGTATTGCAACAAATATGATCAAATCATATTCATGCTCAACGCAAATGCCAAATAACATTTATTTAGGTTTTACACTAATCCCGAAAGTATAGGGAGTGTGCGATGATGATCATATCAATCTTGGAACCACTTCCAACACACATCATCACTTCACCTTTAACTAGTCTCTGTTCATTCTGCAATTCTCGTTTCGAGTTACTAATTTTAGCAACTAAACCGGTATCAAATACCCAGGGGTTGCTATGAACACTAGTAAAGTACACATCAATAATCTGTATATCAAAATATACCTTTGTTCACTTTGCCATCATTCTTATCCGCCAAGTATCTAGGGCAGTTCCACTTCCAGTGATCATTTCCTTTGCAGTAGAAGCACTTAGTTTCAGGCTTGAGTTTTAGCTTTGGGTTTCTTCACGGGAGTGACAACTTGCTTGTCATTCTTCTTGAAGTTCCCCTTCTATCCCTTTGCCCTTTACTTGAAACAAGTGGTCTTGTTAACCATCAACACTTGATGCTTTTTCATGATTTCTACCTTCGCCGATTTCAGCATCGCGAAGAGCACGGGAATTCCTTTCATCATCCCTTGCATATTATAGTTCATCACGAAGTTCTACTAACTTGGTGATAGTGACTAGAGAACTTTGTCAATTACTATCTTATCTGGAAGATTAACTCCCACTTGATTCAAGTAATTGTAGTACCTAGACAATCTGAGCACATGCTCACTGGTTGAGCTATTCTCCTCCATCTTGTAGGCAAAGTACTGTCAGAAGTCTTATACCTCTCGACACGGGCATGAGTATGAAATACTAATTTCAACTCTTGGAACATCTTATATGCTCCATTGCATTCAAAACGTTTTTGAAGTCCCGGTTCTAAGCCGTAAAGCATGGTGCACTTAAACTATCAAGTAGTCATCATACCGAGCTTTTGTCAAAACGTTCATAACGTCTACATCTGCTCCTGCAATAGGTATGTCACCTAGCGGTGCATCAAGGACATAATTCTTTGTGCAGCAATGAGGATAATCCTCAGATCACGGAACAATTCCGCATCATTGCTACTAACATCTTTCAACTTAGTTTTCTCGAGGAACATATAAAAAATAAACGGGGAGCAACATCGTGAGCTATTGATCTACAACATAGATATGCTAATACTACGAGGACTAAGTTCATGATAAATTAAAGTTCAATTTAATCATATTACTTAAGAACTCCCACTTAGATAGACATCCCTCTAGTCATCTAAATGATCACGTGATCCAAATCAACTAAACCATGTCCGATCATCACGTGAGATGGAGTAGTTTCAATGGTGAACATCTTATGTTGATCATATCTACTATATGATTCATGCTCGACCTTTCGGTCTCCAGTGTTCCGAGGCCATATCTGCATATGCTAGGCTCGTCAAGTTTAACCCGAGTATTTTGCGTGTGCAAAACTGGCTTACACCCGTTGTATTTGAACGTAGAGCTTATCACACCCGATCATCACGTGGTGTGTCGGCACGACGAAGTTTCGCAACGGTGCATACTCAGGGAGAACACTTATACCTTGAAATTTAGTAAGGGACCATCTTATAATGCTACCGTCGAACTAAGCAAAATAAGAAGCATAATAAGATAAACATCACATGCAATCAAAAGATGTGACATGATATGGCCATCATCATCTTGTGCTTTTGATCTCCATCTCCAAAGCACCGTCATGATTACCTTCGTCACCGGCGCGGCACCTTGATCTCCATCGTAGCATCATTGTCGTCTCGCCAACTATTTCTTCTACGACTATCGCTACCGCTTAGTGATAAAGTAAAGCAATTACATGGCGATTGCATTTCATACAATAAAGCGACAACCATATGGCTCCTGCCAGTTGCCGATAACTTTACAAAACATGATCATCTCATACAAAACCGTATATCTCATCATGTCTTGACCATATCACATCACAACATGCCCTGCAAAAACAAGTTAGACATCCTCTACTTTGTTGTTGCAAGTTTTACGTGGCTGCTACGGGCTTAGCAAGAACCGTTCTTACCTACGCATACAAAAACCACAACGATGTTTCGTCAAGTATGTGTTGTTTTAACCTTCACAACGACCGGGCGTAGCCACACTTGATTCAGCTAAAGTGAGATAGACAGACACCCGCCAGTCACCTTTAATCAACGAGTGCTCATAACGGTGAAACCAGTCTCGCGTAAGCGTACGCGTAATGTCGGTCCGGGCCGCTTCATCTCACAATACCGCCGAAGCAAAGTATGACATGCTGGTGATAACCCTCAACCGTAAGGGATCGAGATAGTCTTCGCGGGTAAGAATAACCCAATTTATTGATTCGATACACGGGGAGCCAAAGAGTATTTATAAGCTTTAACAGTTGAGTTGTCAATTCAACCGCACCTGAAATATACTAACTTGCAGCAAAAGATAAGTGGTAACAGTGATATGATAGTGATGATAGTAATAGTAAAAGTAAACAGCAAAAGTAAATAGCAGTAGTAAATGGCAGAAATAACAACTAGTGACAGGCAAGGTTTAAAATTCTGTAGGCTAGGGAGATGGATGGTTGGGAGCTGCATGGATGAGATAGATTCTAACTTGGGGCACGGCACACGGAAAAAGTAATGATCATCTAGGCAAATATCAAACATTAGGCATGTATCCCGTAGGTAGTTGTACGTGCTTGCAATAAGAACTTGCACAACATCTTTTGTCCTACCATCCCGCTACGAACGGGGCCAAAAGGAACTAATGGATATTAAGGTGCTCCTGTCAAAGAGCACCGGAACAAAGCAATGAACTCAATGGATACATGTAATCCTCAAACTACGGACCATCCCCTTTGGTGTCCCAAGCTGTCACTTTTGGGATCGCCGGTTCCGAACCGTAACAGGTGCATACAACTCATAGATAGGATCAAGAACACAAATATATTCATGCAAACACATATGGTTCAGATCTGAAATCATGGCACTCGGGCCCTAAGTGTCAAGCATTAAGAATAACAAGTTGTAGCAAAGATGATAAACACCATACTAGATGATAGGCAACATGCCCCCAACAATCTGACGAACTATTACATGATCTAACTCATCCAATCCCTACCATCCCCTTCGCCTACAGCAGGGGAATTACTCACACATGAAGGGGGAAGTCATGGAGGGATGATGGAGTGGTGATGATGATGACGATGGCGACGATCTCCCCTCTCCGGAGGCCAAATCAGCCTCCAGATTAGCCCTCCCGAAGAAGAACAGAGGGTGGCGGCGGCTCCGCTACGAAAAACAGCGAAAGGACTTCCGATCTGGGGTTTCTGCGTCGGGAGGAAAAATACGGGCTAAAGTAGGGCACCAGGGGGTGTGGGCCCCACCCAGGCGCCCCCCGGCGCGGCCCAGGGGGGGGGGGCGCCCACAGGGCGCCTGGGCACCCCCTGGCCCCCCTCTGGCCCCACTTCTGGCATTTGGTTTCCTCGGGTGCGTGGATTTTTCGTGGATTTTTCTGAGATGCTTAAAAATCCGTTTTCCTGCACACAAATAAACCATACAGGCATCTCTGCTGAAAACAGCGTCAGTCCGGGTTAGTTTAGTCCAAATCGTGCAAGAATGAGGTCAAAACAATATCAAAAGTGTTTGGAAAAGTAGATACGTTTGAGACGTATCAACTCCCCCAAGCTTAGCATATTGCTTGTCCTCAAGCAATTCAGTTCAACGAACTGGACGCGACAAAGAAAACTTTGACAAACTCTTTTGCTTCATTAGATGTATATAAGCATGTACTACGAAAAGAGTTCAGCAAGTATTAAAACAGTACTTATGAGAACAATGCAAGGAGCAATCCTTCTTTCAAGTGACCAGTCACAAATAATTAAGAGTAAACAATATATTACCAAAAGTCAAGACAAGATCACATTGCACATAGCTTGAGCATATTAAGGTGGTATCTCGCTAGCCTCCATGAGTGAAGCAAAACATAAATGCAGAGACTCCTCCAGAGTTTTAAAGGAGACTAGAACTAAGAATTTCAGAATAAATCATATCACAAGTATGCAGAAGACAATGTAATACTTTGGGACAATGCACATTACACTCAGAATGACAATTATGCTCTCCTAGTCTGTGCTTTGAAGAAAGAAGATGAGACTCTCGAACCGTGGCTTTTATTGGCAAAGTTGAAAACCCGTGATCGGAAACAAAAACTAAACATGTACCAGAGCTCTTGGTTTTAAAAACAGAAGTAAATATGTTTTTGAGAGGTGCATATTTCGTCAACGAATGCTAGCAGATAACTCAATCACTTTTTAAGCTAGACAAGTCTCGAGGAACGGCTCCCGCATGAGGACGATCACATCCTCTTAATCTCCTTTGTTTATCACTGCCAAAGTTTTCTGATTTCTCATGAACAAAGCGTGAAGGAGGGTTCGTTTGTTATATTATCTTTTTGAACCGGGCGCACTCAATGCCAGTTCCTTTTCATATTAGGGGTTCGCACATTATACATGCAATCCAGGGGTGAAACTTGTCCAACTTAAAGAGATCATGAATTAACTACTACTTCCTCATGAGCTAAAACATAGGCACAAAAAGAGAAATGCTTTTGATCAATTTCGAGATGGTACATGAAAGTCTTCGTTAGGAATGGCAGGTAAATACCATGTATAGGCAGGTATAGTGGACTCATATGGCATAATAGGTTTAAAGGTTTTGGATGCACAAGCAGTCATTCCGCTTAGTACGGGTGGAGGTTTAGCAAAAGACTGGGAAGCGACCAACTAGAGAGCAATAAAGGTCATAATCATGCAGAGCGACAAAGCAACATTGAATCGGGCATGAAAGTGATATAACTATTCTAAAACTCAAAGATCATCAAGGAAAAGTAGTCTTTTTAGTCTTAAACATGTGTAAGCATGTGCCAAGTCAATCCAAAAATTCTCTAAAGGGAAATACCACCTTAGTATACCAGACTATGAACAGTGCGATGCATGTAGATCATTTCAATAACACATTATATACTCTAGTTATTCGAGACTAGCCACAAGGAAAGCATGAACCACTGGAAGAGCATTGTAAACATAGCACTATGTCGCTACAAGCTGGTCTCTAGATCATAAGTACAGGCATATGTACAAAAGTGGAAACAATAAGAGTTCATACTGGTCTTCCATGTTGCTTCCTTTCAGTCGATCTTCATCATTACTGCTTGTCACTCGCACGATCGAACGTAGGAAATATAATAAAATGCCATCACGGACTCGAGCTGATCTCTGAAAACAAAGCAAACTAAAGAGAGAAAGGAAATCTTTTTTGAGTTTTTCAAAAGTTGAATAAAAGCAAAAGAAAGAGAAAATCTTTTTGTTGTTTTTGCAAATAGAGGAATAAAGAAGAATGGGCAAAAACTTCGAAAAGATCAAAGCGAATAAAACGGATAAAACAATGGAAAAGTGAGAAGGGCACGTACTCCCCCAAGCTTAGGCTTTTGGCCTAAGTTGGTAGCAGCTACTGCCCCCAGGAGCCTCCTGCTCCAGGGGTATGGTGGTGAGACCAAGGGTCGTAGAAGGATGATGGCGCGTACACCGAACTCCTCGGAGTCTCCCACGAGGAAGGTTCCGAGCGCCAAACAGAGGAAGACCCTTCACCAAACTCGGTGGCGGTCTCATCCTGAAAATGTGGTATCTCACCGTGCCTCTCCTCGTCGGGCACAACCCCCTCCATGGGGTTATGGAGCTGATGGTGGACCATGAACTCGTCGAACTGGACAACATCAAAGGACCATCCGTCCCTGCGAGAAAAATTAAACAAAAGAGGTGCAGGTAGACGGATCTCGCGTTCCGCGGTAGTTCCGAAACGCAAGATATAAACAAGGTTATCAAGTTCAGAACCCATGGTAACAAACTTATGCCTTTTCATAGCAGCAAGATCAAAGCTTAAATAAGTAAAAGGAGTATCATCAGGGTGTGGGGTGCCTCCAAGATGCTCTAAAATAAGGGTGGCATAAATGCCACCAGATAAGTCCCCCTTGTTACCGTTCATAGCAAGGCGTCGAGCAATTAAGGTACCAATATTATAATCAGACCTCCCTGAGAGGGCTGCTGCCAGGATAGCAATATCCGAAGCAGAAATGTTGCTCGTGTTGTCACGAGCTAACACCCCTCTAGCAATATAATATGCAAAATACCTGAGGTGAGGAAACAAGATGCTGGAGATCTTCGACCGATGAATATCCCTCGTACCCATGCTGCAGAGAGAGTTGATGACGGTTTTCAGCTCGGAGGGCTGCGTGGCCATCCTTGCCGTCCTCCCAACGTTCGGCACACCTATTACTTCACAAAAATTTCCCAGAGTCATGGTGATAAGATCATTATAAATTTTAAACTCAATAGCACCTGAATCAGGATTATATCTAAAACTGTTAATGAAACCGGAAGTGAGTTTCTGATACTGAGTAACACGGCTCGTGACGAGTCGTGTCAAACCTGCATTAGCACAAAGATTATAAAACTCATCCTTGATTCCCGCAGCTTCCATGAATTCATCACATGGAAATGTCATCGCACGTGCTGGACTTGTGTCTTCCAACAACTCCAGGGGCACATGATCCTCATTATAGCTCACCCTAACGGTCGATGGTGAAGCTGCGGCTCTAGTGACTCGATCGGAGTGTGCGGGCCTCCTCTTCTCAAGCCATCCTTTTGCCCTTCCTAACAAACTCATTTCTGAATTTTTTTTACAATTTACAAAAACGAGGATTAAAACAAAGTGAGCTAAGGCAAACTACTCAACTCACTTGCCCAAGGCATAAACTTGCATCAAAACTTGGAAAACAACTTTGTACACATGCATGCAAGCTCATCTCTACAGCACCAAGAACTACTAAATACTCACAAATGAGGCCACCAATCAAAAATCTAATTGGAGGGGTGGAGGAGTCACATACCAGGGAGTATTTGCTCAAAATTTCAGCTCAAATGATGGGTTGTAGAGGGAGATCGAAGAATCGTCCCCAAGAACAGCAAGAACAAGAAGAACACGACCAGAACTCGGGTTTCTGGAAAAAGAGAGAGAGAGGGGAAGAAGAAGTACCTGGAGGGGGGTCCCGCGGGCCCCAGGCGCCCCAGCTGGCCGCCTGGGCCACTGGTGGCCCCCCTGGCTGGCCCAGGACTGTCCGGGTCTCTCCCATTGTGGAAATTTTTAATATAATTTTTCTGGAATTTTTCTGAAAACTTCACTGTTGAATTTTTTTCGAAGTTCAAAAAGCTGTGAAACTCTCTGAAAACTTGAAGCAGTTAGTAGTATTGTGAAGCTTCAAAAACATAGATACTTGGTACAGCAAGTAGGACAACACTTAAAAACAAATGAAAACATAGCAAGCTCAACTTTTTATCCATATAAAACACGTTCACTAGTAAGGTTGATCAAGTCTTATCAACAAACAAGCGATATATAGAGCAAAAAGTCTCACCTCCTACGAAGTAATCACTGAATTTTTACCTTGATGGACATTGTCCCTACCATGATAGTTTTGTATTTGTGAGGCACATGTAGTGGACAGTCCCATTCTCCAATTTTCACGGTCTCGATATTCTCTATAGAGTTGAGGGCATGCCTCCTGTCGGTCTTCTTCGGAAAATATACCGTGTGTTCTTTATCATTCACATGAAAGGTAACCTTCCCTTTGTTACGATCAATAATAGCACCTGCGGTGTGAAGGAAAGGTCTACCAAGAATAATGGACAAGCTCCCATCCTCGGGCATGTCGAGCACAACAAAATCAGTAAGAATTAAACAATTAGCAACTTCAACTGGAACATCCTCACAAATACCTATCGGAACAGCGGTTGACTTGTCAGCCATCTGAAGGGAGATATCTGTAGGAATTAGTTTCTCTAAACAAAGCCTCTCGTAAAGAGAGAGAGAGGCATAACACTCACTCCCGCTCCAAGATCACACAAAGCAGTTTTGACATAATTATTCTTTATGGAGCAAGGAATGGTGGGTATACCTGGATCACCGAGCTTCTCAGGAATCTTCCCACTGAAAGAATAGTTAGCAAGCATAGTAGATATTGCATCATTAGGAACTTTTCTTTTGTTAGTGACAATATCTTTCATATATTTTGAGTAAGGGAGTAACTTAATAGCATCAGTCAAAGGAATTTGAAGAAAAAGAGGTTTAATCCATTCACAGAACTTATTGTAATGCTCTTCTTCTTTAGATTTGATGGACTTACCTGGAAAGGGCATGGGTTTCTGTACCCATGGTTCTTTCTCCTTCCCGTGTTTTCTTGCGATGAAGTCTTCTTTAGTGTACCTCTTACGTTTGTCAGGTGCTTCTTCTTCTCGAACTTCAGGCGGATCATTCTTCTCATTATCATTACCTTCAGGTTCAGCACCGTCTTCAGTCTCAGCATCGGAAATAGATACACTGTTGGGATCAATTGCTGGCTCTTCATCTACAATAGGATCATTAGAATTGTCAGTCTCTTTATGTTTCTTCTTCTTATTTGGAGAGACAACAATTTCTTCTTCCTGCATTTGAGAATCTTGCTCGATTCTCTTCGGATGTCCCTCTGGATAAAGAGGATCTTGAGTACTAGTTCCTCCTCGGGTCTTAATCCCAAAAGCCTGCAATTTATCTTGTTTGGCATTGTTAGCAAGCAAATCTCTTTGCACATTAGAAATTTGATCGAGCTGAGTTTGAACCATATGAAAATGCTTCACAAGACATTGAACATCATTAACTGTTCTATCTAAAACACCAAACAACTTTTTGATAGCAAGGGAATTATCATGCAACTGACTTTGTATCCTCTCATTAAAATGATTCTGTTTCATAATAAAATTATCGAACTCATCTAAACATTGATCAGGAGGCTTACCATGAGGGATGTCACTTGCGTTGAAATCTAAAAGAGAGTGTACCTCTACCATAGGAGGGTGAGTAGTAGGCTCACACAGCTTCTCAATAGGGGGTAGATTCTTCACATCTTCAGCTTTAATACCTTTCTCTTTAATAGACTTCTTTGCTTCTCGCATGTCCTCGGGGCTTAGAACAAACATGCCCCTCTTCTTTGTTGGTGGAGGTGGTTCAGGGACAGACCAATCTTCATGGTTTTTGGCAATCCTGCCCATTAAATCTTCCGCGTCGTCCGGTGTTCTTTTCCTGAAAACACAACCAGCACAACTGTCCAGATAGGACCTAGATTCATCAGTTAGACCAGCATAGAATATATCAATTAATTCATTCTTAGGGATTTCATGTCCTGGTCTAGCCCGAATCAAACCGCAGTACCTCCCTCAAGCTTTAGGGAGGGACTCATCCTGCAACTGTTAAAAGTTGTAAATTCTTTGTAAAGCAGCATGTTGCATATGAGCAGGAAAGTACTTATCAACAAAAGAGTGAGCTAAGTCCTGAGGACTCTTAATAGAACCGCATGGGAGTGAATCATACCATGCTTTAGCACCTTCCTTCAAGGAGAAAGGAAGAAGCTTGGTCACATAAAAGTAGCGTATCTTCTCATCTGTGGTAAACAGGCTACCTAGCTCACCAAGTTTAGTTAGGTATGCAATAGCATCATCATTTTCTCTGCCATAAAAGGGGTCAGCTTCAACCATAGGTATAAGTGAAAGATCAACAGAGAAATCAAAATCAGGATCATCAATGCATATAGGAGATGTAGCAAACTCAGGATTAGGAACGGTTTTGTTTTTCAAAGAGTGTTTTTCAAATATTTTCTTAATAGTTTCAGGGTCAGAGCCGGCAAACTCTGTCAGTTCCCTGCATAAATCTTCATCAAGTATATAGTAATCATCATCAAGGAGCCTCTCCTGAAGTTTACTCAAATCAGGATAATCATAAGTTTCACCAATAGGGTAGCGAGTAACAGGAAGTTCAATTCCATATTTTTCAGCAGCAACAGTAATTTGTTTCTCAAGAGCATAGCCAAGCGAGCTAATATCATCATCAAAAGTAGTAGAAGCATCATCAAGAGTATCAGACATAATAACAGATTCAGTAAGAGCATCATGTGGTGGTGGTGAGGCAAACTTACTCATAACAGAAGGTGAATCAAGCGTAGCACTAGTGCTCAGAGCAGTACCTCTTCTTGTAGTGGATAGTAAGATCGGAACCTTGGGGTCACCTTTCTTACCCATAGTGAATAAAGTGCAGCAGGTAGGATACCTCAAGTAGACTTGTAAATATTGCTATGCTCCCGGGCAACGGCGCCAGAAAACGGTACTTGATAACCCTCAACCATAAGGGATCGAGATAGTCTTCGCGGGTAAGAATAACCCAATTTATTGATTCGACACACGGGGAGCCAAAGAGTATTTATAAGCTTTAACAGTTGAGTTGTCAATTCAACCGCACCTGAAATATACTAACTTGCAGCAAAAGATAAGTGGTAACAGTGATATGATAGTGATGATAGTAACAGTAAAAGTAAACAGCAAAAGTAAATAGCAGTAGTAAATGGCAGAAATAGCAACTAGTGACAGGCAAGGTTTAAAATTCTGTAGGCTAGGGAGATGGATGGTTGGGCGCTGCATGGATGAGATAGATTCTAACTTGGGGCACGACACACGGAAAAGTAACGATCATCTAGGCAAATATCAAACATTAGGCATGTATCCCGTAGGTAGTTGTACGTGCTTGCAATAAGAACTTGCACAACATCTTTGTTGGGGAACGTAGTATTTTAAAATTTTCCTATGATCACGCAAGATCTATCTACCAGATGCATAGCAACGAGAGGGAAGAGTGTGTCTACGTACCCTCGTAGACCGGAAGCGGAAGCGTCAAGTGACGCGGTTGATGTAGTCGAACTTCTTCGCGATTCAACCGATCAAGCACCGAACGTACGGCACCTCCGCGTTCAGCACACGTTCAGCTTGATGACGTCCCACGAGCTCTTGATCCAGTTGATCTTCATGGGAGAGTTTCGTCAGCACGACGGCGTGGTGACGGAAATGATGTATTCACCGGCGCAGGGCTTCGCCTAAGCACTGCAACGGTATGACCGAGGTGTGTTTCTGTGGAGGGGGGCACCGCACACGGCTGGAACAATTCAACTTGTGTGTCTTTGGGTGCCCCCCTGCCCCCGTATATAAAGGAGCAAGGGGGAAGGCCGGCCGACCCCTCTATGGTGCGGCTAGGGTGCAATCCTACTAGGAATAGGATTGCAATCCTATTCCTAGTAGGAACTACCAAAGAAGGAAGAGAGGAAAAGGAAAAAGGAGGGAGAGGTGGCGCCCCCAATCCTAGTCCAACTAGGATCCCTTAGGTGGGGCGCCGGCCAGCCCCTATGGGCTGCCTCTCTCTTTCCCTAAAGGCCCACTATGGACCATCCCCTTTCATAGGGGGTTTCGGTAACCCCCTCCGGCAATCCCGTTAAATCCGAAACTTTTCCGGAACACTTCCGGTGTCCGAATATAGTCGTCTAATATATCAATCTTTATGTCTCGGACATTCCGAGACTCCTCGTCATGTCCGTGATCTCATCCGGGACTCTGAACTACCTTCGGTACATCAAAACTCATAAACTCATAATACCGATCGTCATCAAACGTTAAGCGTGCGGACCCTACGGGTTCGAGAACTATGTAGACATGACCGAGACTCATCTCCAGTCAATAACCAATAGCGGAACCTGGATGTTCATATTGGCTCCAACATATTCTACGAAGATCTTTTATCGGTCAGAACCGCATAACAACATACGTTGTTCCTTTTGTCATCGGTATGTTACTTGTCCGAGATTCGATCGTCGGTATCTCCATACCTAGTTCAATCTCGTTACCGGCAAGTCTCTTTACTCGTACCGTAACACATTATCTCGTGACTAACTCATTAGTCTTTTGCTTGCAAGGCTTATTGTGATGTGTGTTACCGAGAGGGCCCAGAGATACCTCTCCGACACTCGGAGTGACAAATCCTAATCTTGATCTATGCCAACACCACGAATACTTTCGGAGACACCTGTAGAGCATCTTTATGATCACCCAGTTACGTTGTGACGTTTGATAGCACACAAGGTGTTCCTACGGTATTCGGGAGTTGCATAATCTCATAGTCATAGGAACATGTATAAGTCATGAAGAAAGCAATAGTAGTAAAACTAAACGATCATAGTGCTATGCTAACGGATGGGTCTAGTCCATCACATCATTCTCCTAATGATGTGATCCCGTTGATCAAATGACAACTCATGTCTATGGCTAGGAAACATAGCCATCTTTGATTAATGAGCTAGTCTAGTAGAGGCATACTAGGGACACTCTGTTTTGTCTATGTATTCACACATGTACTAAGTTTCCGGTTAATACAATTCTAGCATGAATAATAAACATTTATCATGATATAAGGAAATATAAATAACAACTTTATTATTGCCTCTAGGGCATATTTCCTTCAGTCTCCCACTTGCACTAGAGTCAATAATCTAGCTCACATCGCCATGTGATTTAATACTGATAGTTCACATCGTTATGTGAATAACACCCATAGTTCACATCGCCATGTGACCAACACCCAAAGGGTTTACTAGAGTCAATAATCTAGTTCACATCGCTATGTGATTAATACCCAAGAGTAATAAGATGTGATCATGTTTTGCTTGTGAGAGAAGTTTAGTCAACGGGTCTGTCACATTCAGATCCGTATGTATTTCGCAAATTTCTATGTTTACAATGCTGTGCATAGAGCTACTCTAGCTAATTGCTCCCACTTTCAATACGCATCCAGATTGATACTTAGAGTCATCTGGATTTAGTGTCAAAGCTTGCATCGACGTAACCCTTTACGACGAACTCTTTATCACCTCCATAATCGAGAAACATTTCCTTAGTCATCCAGTTACTAAGGATAATTTTGACCGCTGTACAGTGATCTACTCCTGGATCACTATTGTACCCCCTTGACAAACTCATGGCAAGGTACACAACATGTTTGGTACACAACATGGCATATTTATAGAACCTATGGCTGAGGCATAGGGAATGACTTTCATTCTCTCTATATTTTTCTGCCGTGGTCTGGCTTTGAGTCTTACTCAACTTCACACCTTACAAGTCAGGCAAGAACTCCTTCTTTGACTGATCCATTTTTGAACTACTTCAAAATCTTATCAAGGTATGTACTCATCGAAAGTCTTATCAAGCGTCTTGATCTATCTCTATAGATCTTGATGCCCAATATGTAAGCAGCTTCACCAAGGTCTTTTTTTGAAAAACTCCTTTCAGACACTCCTTTATGCTTTCCAGAAAATTCTACATTATTTCTGATCGACAATATGTCATTCACATATACTTATCAAAAAGGTTGTAGTGCTCCCACTCACTTCTTGGAAATACAGGCTTCACCGCAAGTCTGTATAAATCTATATGCTTTGATCAACTTATCAAAGCGTATATTCCAACTCCGAGATGCTTGCACCAGTCCATAGATGGATCGCTGGAGCTTGCACATTTTGCTAGCACCTTTAGGATTGACAAAACCTTCTGGTTGCATCATATACAAGTCTTCTTTAATAAATCCATTAAAGAATGCAGTTTTGTTATCCATTTGCCAGATTTCATAATCATAAAATGCGGCAATTGCTAACATGATTTGGACAGACTTAAGCATCGCTACAGGTGAGAAAGTCTCATCGTAGTCAACTCCTTGAACTTGTTGAAACCCTTTCGCAACAAGTCGAGCTTTGTAAACAGTAATATTACCGTCTGCGTCGGTCTTCCTCTTGAAGATCCATTTATTTTCGATGGCTTGCCGATCATCGGGCAAGTCAACCAAAGTCCACACTTTGTTCTCATACATGGATCCCATCTCAGATTTCATGGCCTCAAGCCATTTTGCGGAATCTGGGCTCATCATCGCTTCCTCATAGTTCTTAGGTTCATCATGGTCCAGTAACATGACTTCCAGAACCGGGTTGCCGTACCACTCTGATGCGGAACGAACTTTGGTTGATCTACGAAGTTCAGCAGAAACTTGATCTGAAGTTTCATGATCATCATCATTAGCTTCCTCACTAATTGGTGTAGGAATCACTGGAACTAGTTTCTGTGATGTTCCACTGTCCAATTCGGGAGAAGGTACAATTACCTCATCAAGTTCTACTTTCCTCCCACTCACTTCTTTCGAGAGAAACTCTTTCTCTAGAAAGGATCCACTCTTAGCAACAAAGACCTTGCCTTCAGATCTGTGATAGAAGGTGTACCCAACAGTTTCTTTTGGGTATCCTATGAAGATTTACTTCTCCGATTTGGGTTCGAGCTTATCATGTTGAAATTTTTTCACATAAGCATCGCAGTCCCAAACTTAAAGAAATGACAGCTTAGGTTTCTCGTCAAACCACAGTTCATACGATGTCATCTCCACGGATTTAGATGGTGCCCTATTTAACGTGAATGTAGCTATCTCTAATGCATAACCCCAAAAGCGATAGTGGTAGATCGGTAAGAGACATCATCGATCGCACCATATCTAATAAAGTACGGTTATGACGTTTGGACACACCATTACACTGTGGTGTTCCAGGTGGCGTGAGTAGTGAAACTATTTCACATTGTTTTTACTGAAGGCCAAACTCGCTAACTCAAATATTTTACCTCTACGATCATATCGTAGAAACTCTTATTTTCTTGTTACGATGATTCTCCACTTCACTCTGAAATTCTTTGAACTTTTCAAATGTTTCAGACTTGTGCTTCATTAAGTAGATATACCCATATCTGCTCAAATCATCAGTGAAGGTCAGAAAATAACGATGCCCGCCGCGAGCTTCAACACTTATTGGTCCACATACATCTGTATGTATGATCTCCAACAAATCTGTTGCTCGCTCCACAGTTCCGGAGAACGGAGTTTTAGTCATCTTGCCCATGAGGCATGGTTCGCAAGCACCAAGTGATTCATAATCAAGTGATTCCAAAAGTCCATCACTATGGAGTTTCTTCATGCGCTTTACACCAATATGACCTAAATGGCAGTGCCACAAATAAGTTGTACTATCATTATTAACCTTGCATCTTTTGGCTTCAATATTATGAATATGTGTATCACCACGATCGAGATCCAACAAACCATTTTCATTGGGTGTATGACCATAGAAGGTTTTATTCATGTAACCAGAACAACAATTATTCTCTAACTTACATAAATAACCGTATTGCAATAAACATGATCAAATCATATTCATGCTCAACACCAAATAACACTTATTTAGGTTCAACACTAATCCCGAAAGTATAGGGAGTGTGCAATGATGATCATATCAATCTACACATCGTCACTTCATCCTTTAACTAGTTTCTGTTCATTATGCAACTCCCATTTCGAGTTACTACTCTTTAGCAACTGAACCAATATCAAATACCGAGGGGTTGCTATGAACACTAGTAAAATACACATCAATAATCTGTATATCAAATATACCTTTGTTCACTTTGCCATCCTTCTTATCCGCCAAATATCTAGGGCAGTTCCACTTCTAGTGACCATTTCCTTTGCAGTAGAAGCACTTGTTTCAGGCTTCAGTTTAGCTTTGGGTTTCTTCACGGGAGTGACAACTTGCTTGTCATTCTTCTTGAAGTTCCCCTTCTATCCCTTTGCCCTTTACTTAAAACAAGTGGTCTGGTTAACCATCAACACTTGATGCTCTTTCTTGATTTCTACCTTCGCCGATTTCAGCATCGTGAAGAGCTCGGGAATTACTTTCGTCATCCCTTGCATATTATAGTTCATCACGAAGTTCTACTAACTTGGTGATAGTGTCTAGAGAACTTTGTCAATTACTATCTTATCTGGAAGATTAACTCCCACTTGATTCAAGCAATTGTACTACCCAGACAATCTGAGCACATGCTCACTGGTTGAGCTATTCTCCTCCATCTTGTAGGCAAAGTACTGTCAGAGGTCTTATACCTCTCGACACGGGTATGAGTATGAAATACTAATTTCAACTCTTGGAACATCTCATATGCTCCGTGGCGTTTCAAAACGTTTTTGAAGTCCCGGTTATAAGCCGTAAAGCATGGTGCACTAAACTATCAAGTAGTCATCATATCGAGCTTTTGTCAAAACGTTCATAACGTCTACATCTGCTCCTGCAATAGGTCTGTCACCTAGCGGTGCATCAAGGACATAATTCTTCTGTGCAGCAATGAGGATAATCCTCAGATCACGGAACAATTCCGCATCATTGCTACTAACATCTTTCAACTTGGTTTTCTCTAGGAACATATGAAAAATAAACGGGGAGCAACATCGCGAGCTATTGATCTACAACATAGATATGCTAATACTACGAGGACTAAGTTCATGATAAATTAAAGTTCAATTAATCATATTACTTAAAGAACTCCCACTTAGATAGACATCCCTCCGATCATCTAAATGATCACGTGATCCAAATCAACTAAACCATGTCCGATCATCACGTGAGATGGAGTAGTTTCAATGGTGAACATCTTATGTTGATCATATCTACTATATGATTCACGCTCGACCTTTCGGTCTCCAGTGTTCCGAGGCCATATCTGCATATGCTAGGCTCGTCAAGTTTAACCCGAGTATTCTGCGTGTGCAAAACTGGCTTACACCCGTTGTATTTGAACGTAGAGCTTATCACACCCGATCATCACGTGGTGTCTCGGCACGACGAACTTTCGCAACGGTGCATACTCAGGGAGAACACTTATACCTTGAAATTTAGTAAGGGATCATCTTATAATGCTACCGTCGTTCTAAGCAAAATAAGAAGCATAATAAGATAAACATCACATGCAATCAAAATATGTGACATGATATGGCCATCATCATCTTGTGCTTTTGATCTCCATCTCCAAAGCACCTTCATGATCACCTTCGTCACCGGCGCGACACCTTGATCTCCATCGTAGCATCGTTGTCGTCTCGCCAACTATTGCTTCTACGACTATCGCTACCGCTTAGTGATAAAGTAAAGCAATTACATGGCGATTGCATTTCATACAATAAAGCGACAACCATATGGCTCCTGCTAGTTGCCGATAACATTACAAAACATGATCATCTCATACAAAACCGTATAACTCATCATGTCTTGACCATATCACATCACAACATGCCCTGCAAAAACAAGTTAGACGTCCTCTACTTTGTTGTTGCAAGTTTTACGTGGCTGCTACGGGCTTAGCAAGAACCGTTCTTACCTATGCATATAAAACCACAACAATGTTTCGTCAAGTATGTGCTGTTTTAACCTTCACAAGGACCGGGCGTAGCCACACTTGATTCAGCTAAAGTGAGAGAGACAGACACCCGCTAGTCACCTTTAAGCAACGAGTGCTCATAACGGTGAAACCAGTCTCGCGTAAGCGTACGCGTAATGTCGGTCCGGGCCGCTTCATCTCACAATACTGCTGAAGCAAAGTATGACATGCTGGTTAGCAGTATGACTAGTATCGCCCACAACTCATTGTGTTCTACTCGTGCATATCATCTACGCATAGACCTGGCTCTGATACCACTGTTGGGGAACGTAGTATTTTAAAATTTTCCTACGATCACGCAAGATCTATCTACCAGATGCATAGCAACGAGAGAGAAGAGTGTGTCTACGTATCCTCGTAGACCGGAAGCGGAAGCGTCAAGTGACGCGGTTGATGTAGTCGAACTTCTTCGCGATTCAACCGATCAAGCACCGAACGTACGGCACCTCCGCGTTCAGCTTGATGACGTCCCACGAGCTCTTGATCTAGTTGAGCTTCATGGGAGAGTTTCGTCAGCACGACGGCGTGGTGACGGATATGATGTATTCACCGGCGCAGGGCTTCGCCTAAGCACTGCAACGGTATGACCGAGGTGTGTTTCTGTGGAGGGGGGCACCGCACACGGCTGGAACAATTCAACTTGTGTGTCTTTGGGTGCCCCCCTGCCCCCGTATATAAAGGAGCAAGGGGGAAGGCCGGCCGGCCCCTCTATGGTGCGGCTAGGGTGCAATCCTACTAGGAATAGGATTGCAATCCTATTCCTAGTAGGAACTACCAAAGAAGGAAGAGAGGAAAAGGAAAAAGGAGGGAGAGGTGGCGCCCCCAATCCTAGTCCAACTAGGATCCCTTAGGTGGGGCGCCGGCCAGCCCCTATGGGCTGCCTCTCTCTTTCCCTTAAGGCCCACTATGGACCATCCCCTTTCGTAGGGGGTTCCGGTAACCCCCTCCGGCAATCCCGTTAAATCCGAAACTTTTCCGGAACACTTCCGGTGTCCGAATATAGTCGTCCAATATATCAATCTTTATGTCTCGGACATTCCGAGACTCCTCGTCATGTCCGTGATCTCATCCGGGACTCCGAACTACCTTCGGTACATCAAAACTCATAAACTCATAATTAGGGATGTAAATGGTACGGATAATTTCCGTTCCGAATCCGCTTCCGCATCCGTTTTTAAGGATATGGTATGCACTTACACAAATCCGGCGGATATGGATGCGGATACGGATATTGATCAACAGGATATCCGGCGGATACGGTAGAGGATACGGTATTGGTAATATCCGACGGATATGGATTATCCGATATTTTTTGCGCATTATCCGTGGTTGTCAAATAGGATTATCCGATGAATTTAGCCCAATTAAAAAGCCCAAATGCCCACGCGGACCACTAATAAAAATCACCGCATATAAATAGAATTTAACCTAAGTCTAGTACGAGACCAGAATCACAATTCACACGCAACTCTTAGCATCGTCTTTTCTTGCGCCGCCAGCGGCGGCCGCATCTCTCCGGCAAGTCGCCTGTCCGACACAATGAGCAAATATGTCGGCGTCGATCCAAGCAACGGAGTTGAGCAAGCACTCTTACATTTCATGTTTTTTAGATGCAATGAATCATGCAAGTTTAGGGCGTCGAAGGACAAAGGTAGGTATGTTGTATCCATGAATGCATCCACGGCTCCACGCCATGTAGGTGCAGCTTCTCTTCTCTGCATGCACAGCGGGTCATGGTAGTACTCTGGTAGATCACCGTGAGCGAGATTGGTGCTGGTCGTGGCCACGATCTACACTACACACATACATGACGAGGGGTAATCCACATATACGCTGGTGGCGTTGAGACGATGCTCTGCGTAGTGCGTACATATTTTTTTTTTTTTTTTTTAGAAAAGGAGGATATCCCCCGGCCTCTGCATCTAGGAGATGCATACGGCCACTTTATTGATTATTCTCGAAGACCTTACAAAGTATAACAACAATATGTCTGAATCCGCCATCTTGGCAACATATGTCGCTACTCCTATCCAAATGATGAAGGCGTGCTAGCTGGGCCACTACCCAGACCACTCATCTAAGCCTAACATCAAAATGATGAAGGTGGTGCTAGCTGGGCCACTACCCAAACCACTCACCTAAGCCTAACATCAAACGCCGGAAGCCCCAGCCGAGCCACATACCGGGTCAGGGGCACAATCCGGTGAGACGCACTCGTGTGTCGTCGCCGCCATCTTCCACAAGTCCGTCTTCAGATCATATTGAGGCTTCTACCTTGTCTGGCCACTCATGCCATCGACGTCACCATGACGCCAGACGGCAACCTCCTCCTGCGCGAGTCCATCTCCGTGCATTAGACGCCGAGCCTCCACAGCGCCATGCCGCCGAACTCCGCCGTCATCAATGTGTGAGATGAAGTACCGCTCCACCACGGCAGGTACAAGGTAAGGAAGGGCGAGGTCCCCATCCGAGACACGGCCGGAATGGGCCGCCACCAGGAACCAGACAAGCTCGCCATGCACGCCCAACATCCCCATGCCCAAGTCGGCGCCTTCAAGAAGGTGACGACGCTGTGACGCCGCCGCCGCTTAGCCACCAGAGATAGGGTTTTCACCCGGGCGCAGGGGAAGGGGGGAGGCAGGAGAAGTTGAGCCTCGGCGCCGCCACCAAGGAGGGAATGGCTTCCGGGACGCCATCGACGCCGTGACCGCCACCGGCGGCCAAGGGTTTCCCCCGGCCAAGCACCCTGCCGCCACCTCCGAACCAGCCACAGCATCAGCAGGCGCGTGCACGCCGGAGATCCAGGCCGGCCGGAGGTCATGCGTCATGAGCAGATCAGATCGCCTCAGATCTGACGAGGGGAGCCCGGGGCCTCCCCGCGCCACGACCATCGCCCACCGGGACCTCGCTGCCCGCGCAGCCGAGGGGACCCGGCCAACCTCACCGACGAGCACTCCCCGCCGCCGGAGAAGCGCCGTCCGCACCGATGAGGCCGCCGCCTCAGATCCGGGCCCTCACCATCGAAAGGGAGCGGCCACCGGCCAGAGGCCTCGCCGCCGCCCTCACAGGCAGCCGCGCGGGGACCCCGGCGACCGCCTCCGGCAGCGGCGAGGAGGAGGGGAAGGGGGAGGTGGCGGCGCGAGGGAGCCTAGGTCGCCCCCGAGTCGCCCTCGGGAGAGCGACGCGGGGGAGAGCGTAGTGCGTACATATGCGTCGACGGCGTCGAGAACTCGAGATAATGCTCTGTGTACATATATATATATATGCCGGCGCCGGCCCATCCGACGGAGGTCTGCGACTGCATACATATACGCCGACGGTGCATCTGAACGGTGGTCTGCGTACATACACACTTAGGAATACTGAGTATGAACAAGTATGAACATTGGTAGTGGTTCCTTCTTCCTTGCATGCAATCACGTGCAAGTATAATTACCAAGTTAATTTGTAGTCGAGTAGAGTAGGCTTCATCTTAGTAAACTACAAAACTGTATGAATCTATGATGTTTACTGTCTTACTTGCTACAGCGTCTAAGATATTAATTCCTTTGATCAAGGTTACTAGTTACCTATATATTATTGTTCTTTCTGTAGATCGTCTGAAAAGGATATTGCTAAGTCATGTCTCTTTGCACGTATCATCCGATTTTTTTTGGCCGTTTCCGGTCCGAATCCGCTCCGCCTCAACTCCGAATCCGTAGTCCGATACAATCCGCATTCGAATCCGCATCCGGTCATTATCCGCTCCGCTCCGAATCCGGCGAAAAAATATGGTAAAGGATATGGTAAAAGCATTATCCGATCCGATCCGATCCGTTTACATCCCTACTCATAATACCGATCGTCATCAAACGTTAAGCGTGCGGACCCTACGGGTTCGAGAACTATGTAGACATGACCGAGACTCATCTCCGGTCAATAACCAATAGCAGAACCTGGATGTTCATATTGGCTCCTACATATTCTACGAAGATCTTTTATCGGTCAGAACCGCATAACAACATACGTTGTTCCTTTTGTCATCGGTATGTTACTTGTCCGAGATTCGATCGTCGGTATCTCCATACCTAGTTCAATCTCGTTACCGGCAAGTCTCTTTACTCGTACCGTAACACATTATCTCGTGACTAACTCATTAGTCTTTTGCTTGCAAGGCTTATTGTGATGTGTGTTACCGAGAGGGCCCAGAGATACCTCTCCGACACTCGGAGTGACAAATCCTAATCTTGATCTATGCCAACACCACGAATACTTTCGGAGACACCTGTAGAGCATCTTTATGATCACCCAGTTACGTTGTGACGTTTGATAGCACACAAGGTGTTCCTACGGTATTCAGGAGTTGCATAATCTCATAGTCATAGGAACATGTATAAGTCATGAAGAAAGCAATAGCAGTAAAACTAAACGATCATAGTGCTATGCTAACGGATGGGTCTAGTCCATCACATCATTCTCCTAATGATGTGATCCCGTTGATCAAATGACAACTCATGTCTATGGCTAGGAAACATAACCATCTTTGATCAATGAGCTAGTCTAGTAGAGGCATACTAGGGACATACTGTTTTTGTCTATGTATCCACACATGTACTAAGTTTCCGGTTAATACAATTCTAGCATGAATAAAAGACATTTATCATGATATAAGGAAATACAAATAACATCTTTATTATTGCCTCTAGGGCATATTTCCTTCAGTCTCCCACTTGAACTAGAGTCAATAATCTAGATTACAAAGTGATGATCCTCACACCCATGGAGTCTTGGTGTTGATCATGTTTTGCCCGTGGAAGAGGCTTAGTCAACGGGTCTGCAACATTCAGATCCGTATGTATTTTGCAAATTTCTATGTCTCCCTCCTTGACTAGATCGCGGATGGAATTGAAGCGTCTTTTGATGTGCTTTGTTCTCTTGTGAAACCTGGATTCCTTCGCCAAGGCTATGGCTCCAGTGTTGTCACAAAAGATTTTCATTGGACCCGATGCACTAGGTACTACACCTAGATCGGATATGAACTCCTTCATCCAGACTCCTTCATTTGCTGCTTCCGAAGCAGCTATGTATTCCGCTTCACACGTAGATCCCGCCACGACGCTCTGCTTGGAACTGCACCAACTGACAGCTCCACCGTTCAATAAAAATACATATCCGGTTTGTGACTTTGAGTCATCCGGATCAGTGTCAAAGCTAGAATCGACGTAACCGTTTACGACGAGCTCTTTGTCACCTCCATATACGAGAAACATATCCTTTGTTCTTTTCAGATACTTTAGGATGTTTTTGACCGATGTCCAGTGATCCACTCCTGGATTACTTTGGTACCTCCCTGCTAGACTTATAGCAAGGCACACATCAGGTCTGGTACACAGCATTGCATACATGATAGATCCTATGGCTGAGGCATAGGGAATGACTTTCATTTTCTCTCTATCTTCTGCAGTGGTCGTGTTGGGGAACGTAGTATTTTAAAATTTTCCTACGATCACGCAAGATCTATCTACCAGATGCATAGCAACGAGAGGGGAGAGTGTGTCTACGTACCCTCGTAGACCGGGAGCGGAAGCGTCAAGTGACGCGGTTGATGTTGTCGAACTTCTTCGCGATCCAACCGATCAAGCACCGAACGTACGGCACCTCCGCGTTCAGCACACGTTCAGCTTGATGACGTCCCACGAGCTCTTGATCCAGTTGAGCTTCACGGGAGAGTTTCGTCAGCACGACGGCGTGGTGACAGATATGATGTGTTCACCGGCGCAGGGCTTCGCCTAAGCTCCGCGACGGTACGACCGAGGTGTGATTCTGTGGAGGGGGGCACCGCACACGGCTAAAACAATTCAACTTGTGTGTCTTTGGGTGCCCCCCTGCCCCCGTATATAAAGGAGCAGGGGAGGGAGGCCGGCCAACCTCTCCTGGTGCGGCTAGGGAGGGAGTCCTACTAGGAATAGGATTGCAATCCTATTCCTAGTAGGATTCACCGAAAGGAAGAAGGGGGAAAGGAATAGGAGAGGTGGCGCCCCCCCAATCCTAGTCCAACTAGGATTCCTAGGTGGGGGCGCCGGCCAGCCCTATGGGCTGTCTCTCTCTCACCCTTTAGGCCCACTATGGACCATCCCCTCTCGTAGGGGGTTCCGGTAACCCCCTCCGGCATTCCCGATAAATCCGAAACTTTTCCGGTATACTTCCGGTGTCCGAATATAGCCGTCCAATATATCAATCTTTATGTCTCGGGCATTCCGAGACTCCTCGTCATGTCCGTGATCTCATCCGGGACTCCGAACTACCTTCGGTACATCAATACTCAAAAACTCATAATACCGATCGTCATCAAACGTTAAGCGTGCGGACCCTACGGGTTCGAGAACTATGTAGACATGACCGAGACTCATCTCTGGTCAATAACCAATAGCGGAACCTGGATGTTCATATTGGCTCCTACATATTCTACGAAGATCTTTTATCGGTCAGAACCGCATAACAACATACGTTGTTCCTTTTGTCAAACTGTATGTTACTTGCCCGAGATTCGATCGTCGGTATCTCTATACCTAGTTCAATCTCGTTACCGGCAAGTCTCTTTACTCGTTCCGTAACACATCATCTCGTGACTAACTCATTAGTCTTTTGCTTGCAAGGCTTATTGTGATGTGTGTTACCGAGAGGGCCCAGAGATACCTCTCCGACACTCGGAGTGACAAATCCTACTCTTGATCTATGCCAACACCACGAATACTTTCGGAGACACCTGTAGAGCATCTTTATGATCACCCAGTTACGTTGTGACGTTTGATAGCACACAAGGTGTTCCTACGGTATTCGGGAGTTGCATAATCTCATAGTCATAGGAACATGTATAAGTCATGAAGAAAGCAATAGCAGTAAAACTAAACGATCATAGTGCTATGCTAACGGATGGGTCTAGTCCATCACATCATTCTCCTAATGATGTGATCCCGTTGATCAAATGACAACTCATGTCTATGGCTAGGAAACATAGCCATCTTTGATCAATGAGCTAGTCTAGTAGAGGCATACTAGGGACACTCTGTTTTGTCTATGTATTCACACATGTACTAAGTTTCCGGTTAATACAATTCTAGCATGAATAATAAACATTTATCATGATATAAGGAAATATAAATAACAACTTTATTATTGCCTCTAGGGCATATTTCCTTCAATCTTTTGTCCTACCATCCCGCTACGAACGGGGCCAAAAGGAACTAATGGATATTAAGGTGCTCCTGTCAAAGAGCACCGGAACAAAGCAATGAACTCAATGGATACATGTAATCCTCAAACTACGGACCATCCCCTTTGGTGTCCCAAGATGTCACTTTTGGGATCGCCGGTTCCGAACCGTAACAGGTGCATACAACTCATAGATAGGATCAAGAACACAAATATATTCATGCAAACACATATGGTTCAGATCTGAAATCATGGCACTCGGGCCCTAAGTGTCAAGCATTAAGAATAACAAGTTGTAGCAAAGATGATAAACACCATACTAGATGATAGGCAACATGCCCCCAACAATCTGACGAACTATTACATGATCTAACTCATCCAATCCCTACCATCCCCTTCGCCTACAGCAGGGGAATTACTCACACATGAAGGGGGAAGTCATGGAGGGATGATGGAGTGGTGATGATGATGACGATGGCGACGATCTCCCCTCTCCGGAGGCCAAATCAGCCTCCAGATTAGCCCTCCCGAAGAAGAACAGAGGGTGGCGGCGGCTCCGCTACGAAAAACAGCGAAAGGACTTCCGATCTGGGGTTTCTGCGTCGGGAGGAAAAATACGGGCTAAAGTAGGGCACCAAGGGGTGTGGGCCCCACCCAGGCGCCCCCCCGGCGCGGCCCAGGGGTGGGGGGGGGGCGCCCACAGGGCGCCTAGGCACCCCCTGGCCCCCCTCTGGCCCCACTTCTGGCATTTGGTTTCCTCGGGTGCGTGGATTTTTCGTGGATTTTTCTGAGATGCTTAAAAATCCATTTTCCTGCACACAAATAAACCATACAGGCAGCTCTGCTGAAAACAGCGTCAGTCCGGGTTAGTTTAGTCCAAATCGTGCAAGAATGAGGTCAAAACAATATCAAAAGTGTTTGGAAAAGTAGATACGTTTGAGACGTATCAACTCCCCCAAGCTTAGCATATTGCTTGTCCTCAAGCAATTCAGTTCAACGAACTGGACGCGACAAAGAAAACTTTGACAAACTCTTTTGCTTCATTAGATGTATATAAGCATGTACTACGAAAAGAGTTCAGCAAGTATTAAAACAGTACTTATGAGAACAATGCAAGGAGCAATCCTTCTTTCAAGTGACCAGTCACAAATAATTAAGAGTAAACAATATATTACCAAAAGTCAAGACAAGATCACATTGCACATAGCTTGAGCATATTAAGGTGGTATCTCGCTAGCCTCCATGAGTGAAGCAAAACATAAATGCAGAGACTCCTCCAGAGTTTTAAAGGAGACTAGAACTAGGAATTTCAGAATAAATCATATCACAAGTATGCAGAAGACAATGTAATACTTTGGGACAATGCACATTACACTCAGAATGACAATTATGCTCTCCTAGTCTGTGCTTTGAAGAAGGAAGATGAGACTCTCAAACCGTGGCTTTTATTGGCAAAGTTGAAAACCCGTGATCGGAAACAAAAACTAAACATGTACCAGAGCTCTTGGTTTTAAAAACAGAAGTAAATATGTTTTTGAGAGGTGCATATTTCATCAACGAATGCTAGCAGATAACTCAATCACTTTTTAAGCTAGACAAGTCTCGAGGAACGGCTCCCGCATGAGGACGATCACATCCTCTTAATCTCCTTTGTTTATCACTGCCAAAGTTTTCTGATTTCTCATGAACAAAGCGTGAAGGAGGGTTCGTTTGTTATATTATGTTTTTGAACCGGGCGCACTCAATGCCAGTTCCTTTTCATATTAGGGGTTCGCACATTATACATGCAATACAGGGGTGAAACTTGTCCAACTTAAAGAGATCATGAATTAACTACTACTTCCTCATGAGCTAAAACATAGGCACAAAAAGAGAAATGCTTTTGATCAATTTCGAGATGGTACATGAAAGTCTTCGTTAGGAATGGCAGGTAAATACCATGTATAGGCAGGTATAGTGGACTCATATGGCATAACAGGTTTAAAGGTTTTGGATGCACAAGCAGTCATTCCGCTTAGTACGGGTGGAGGTTTAGCAAAAGACTGGGAAGCGACCAACTAGAGAGCAATAACGGTCATAATCATGCAGAGCGACAAAGCAACATTGAATCGGGCATGAAAGTGATATAACTATTCTAAAACTCAAAGATCATCAAGGAAAAGTAGTCTTTTTAGTCTTAAACATGTGTAAGCATGTGCCAAGTCAATCCAAAAATTCTCTAAAGGGAAATACCACCTTAGTATACCAGACTATGAACAGTGCGATGCATGTAGATCATTTCAATAACACATTATATACTCTAGTTATTCGAGACTAGCCACAAGGAAAGCATGAACCACTGGAAGAGCATTGTAAACATAGCACTATGTCGCTACAAGCTGGTCTCTAGATCATAAGTACAGACATATGTACAAAAGTGGAAACAATAAGAGTTCATACCGGTCTTCCCTGTTGCTTCCTTTCAGTCGATCTTCATCATTACTGCTTGTCACTCGCACGATCGAACGTAGGAAATATAATCAAATGCCATCACGGACTCGAGCTGATCTCTGAAAACAAAGCAAACTAAAGAGAGAAAGGAAATCTTTTTTGAGTTTTTCAAAAGTTGAATAAAAGCAAAAGAAAGAGAAAATCTTTTTGTTGTTTTTGCAAATAGAGGAATAAAGAAGAATGGGCAAAAACTTCGAAAAGATCAAAGCGAATAAAATGGATAAAACAATGGAAAAGTGAGAAGGGCACGTACTCCCCCAAGCTTAGGCTTTTGGCCTAAGTTGGTAGCAGCTACTGCCCCCAGGAGCCTCCTGCTCCAGGGGTATGGTGGTGAGACCAAGGGTCGTAGAAGGATGATGGCGCGTACACCGAACTCCTCGGAGTCTCCCACGAGGAAGGTTCCGAGCTCCAAACAGAGGAAGACCCTTCACCAAACTCGGTGGCGGTCTCATCCTGAAAATGTGGTATCTCACCGTGCCTCTCCTCGTCGGGCACAACCCCCTCCATGGGGTTATGGAGCTGATGCTGGACCATGAACTCGTCGAACTGGACAACATCAAAGGACCATCCGTTCCTGCGAGAAAAATTAAACAAAAGAGGTGCAGGTAGACGGATCTCGCGTTCCGCGGTAGTTCCGAAACGCAAGATATAAACAAGGTTATCAAGTTCAGAACCCATGGTAACAAACTTATGCCTTTTCATAGCAGCAAGATCAAAGCTTAAATAAGTAAAAGGAGTATCATCAGGGTGTGGGGTGCCTCCAAGATGCTCTAAAATAAGGGTGGCATAAATGCCACCATATAAGTCCCCCTTGTTACCGTTCATAGCAAGGCGTCGAGCAATTAAGGTACCAATATTATAATCAGACCTCCCTGAGAGGGCTGCTGCCAGGATAGCAATATCCGAAGCAGAAATGTTGCTCGTGTTGTCACGAGCTAACACCCCTCTAGCAATATAATATGCAAAATACCTGAGGTGAGGAAACAAGATGCTGGAGATCTTCGACCGATGAATATCCCTCGTACCCATGCTGCAGAGAGAGTTGATGACGGTTTTCAGCTCGGAGGGCTGCGTGGCCATCCTTGCCGTCCTCCCAACGTTCGGCACACCTATTACTTCACAAAAATTTCCCAGAGTCATGGTGATAAGATCATTATAAATTTTAAACTCAATAGCACCTGAATCAGGATTATATCTAAAACTGTTAATGAAACCGGAAGTGAGTTTCTGATACTGAGTAACACGGCTCGTGACGAGTCGTGTCAAACCTGCATTAGCACAAAGATTATAAAACTCATCCTTGATTCCCGCAGCTTCCATGAATTCATCACATGGAAATGTCATCGCACGTGCTGGACTTGTGTCTTCCAACAACTCCAGGGGCACATGATCCTCATTATAGCTCACCCTAACGGTCGATGGTGAAGCTGCGGCTCTAGTGACTCGATCGGAGTGTGCGGGCCTCCTCTTCTCAAGCCATCCTTTTGCCCTTCCTAACAAACTCATTTCTGAATTTTTTTTTACAATTTACAAAAACGAGGATTAAAACAAAGTGAGCTAAGGCAAACTACTCAACTCACTTGCCCAAGGCATAAACTTGCATCAAAACTTGGAAAACAACTTTCTACACATGCATGCAAGCTCATCTCTACAGCACCAAGAACTACTAAATACTCACAAATGAGGCCACCAATCAAAAATCTAATTGGAGGGGTGGAGGAGTCACATACCAGGGAGTATTTGCTCAAAATTTCAGCTCAAATGATGGGCTGTAGAGGGAGATCGAAGAATCGTCCCCAAGAACAGCAAGAACAAGAAGAACACGACCAGAACTCGGGTTTCTGGAAAAAGAGAGAGAGAGGGGAAGAAGAAGTACCTGGAGGGGGGTCCCGCGGGCCCCAGGCGCCCCAGCTGGCCGCCTGGGCCACTGGTGGCCCCCCCTGGCTGGCCCAGGACTGTCCGGGTCTCTCCCGTTGTGGAAATTTTTAATATAATTTTTCTGGAATTTTTCTGAAAACTTCACTGTTGAAATTTTTTCGAAGTTCAAAAAGCTGCGAAACTCTCTGAAAACTTGAAGCAGTTAGTAGTATTGTGAAGCTTCAAAAACATAGATACTTGGTACAGCAAGTAGGACAACACTTAAAAACAAATGAAAACATAGCAAGCTCAACTTTTTATCCATATAAAACACGTTCACTAGTAAGGTTGATCAAGTCTTACCAACAAACAAGCGATATATAGAGCAAAAAGTCTCACCTCCTACGAAGTAATCACTGAACTTTTACCTTGATGGACATTGTCCCTACCATGATAGTTTTGTATTTGTGAGGCACATGTAGTGGACAGTCCCATTCTCCAATTTTCACGGTCTCGATATTCTCTATAGAGTTGAGGGCATGCCTCCTGTCGGTCTTCTTCGGAAAATATACCGTGTGTTCTTTATCATTCACATGAAAGGTAACCTTCCCTTTGTTACAATCAATAATAGCACCTGCGGTGTGAAGGAAAGGTCTACCAAGAATAATGGACATGCTCCCATCCTCGGGCATGTCGAGCACAACAAAATCAGTAAGAATTAAACAATTAGCAACTTCAACTGGAACATCCTCACAAATACCTATCGGAACAGCGGTTGACTTGTCAGCCATCTGAAGGGAGATATCTGTAGGAATTAGTTTCTCTAAACAGAGCCTCTCGTAAAGAGAGAGAGGCATAACACTCACTCCCGCTCCAAGATCACACAAAGCAGTTTTGACATAATTATTCTTTATGGAGCAAGGAATGGTGGGTATACCTGGATCACCGAGCTTCTCAGGAATCTTCCCACTGAAAGAATAGTTAGCAAGCATAGTAGATATTGCATCATTAGGAACTTTTCTTTTGTTAGTGACAATATCTTTCATATATTTTGAGTAAGGGAGTAACTTAATAGCATCAGTCAAAGGAATTTGAAGAAAAAGAGGTTTAATCCATTCACAGAACTTATTGTAATGCTCTTCTTCTTTAGATTTGATGGACTTACCTGGAAAGGGCATGGGTTTCTGTACCCATGGTTCTTTCTCCTTCCTGTGTTTTCTTGCGATGAAGTCTTCTTTAGTGTACCTCTTACGTTTGTCAGGTGCTTCTTCTTCTTGAACTTCAGGCGGATCATTCTTCTCATTATCATTACCTTCAGGTTCAGCACCGTCTTCAGTCTCAGCATCGGAAATAGATACACTGTTGGGATCAATTGCTGGCTCTTCATCTGCAATAGGATCATTAGAATTGTCAGTCTCTTTATGTTTCTTCTTCTTATTTGGAGAGACAACAATTTCATCTTCCTACATTTGAGAATCTTGCTCGATTCTCTTCGGATGTACCTCTGGATAAAGAGGATCTTGAGTACTAGTTCCTCCTCGGGTCTTAATCCCAAAAGCCTGCAATTTATCTTGTTTGGCATTGTTAGCAAGCAAATCTCTTTGCACATTAGAAATTTGATCGAGCTGAGTTTGAACCATATGAAAATGCTTCACAAGACATTGAACATCATTAACTGTTCTATCTAAAACACCAAACAACTTTTTGATAGCAAGGGAATTATCATGCAACTGACTTTGTATCCTCTCATTAAAATGATTCTGTTTCATAATAAAATTATCGAACTCATCTAAACATTGATCAGGAGGCTTACCATGAGGGATGTCACTTGCGTTGAAATCTAAAAGAGAGTGTACCTCTACCATAGGAGGGTGAGTAGTAGGCTCACACAGCTTCTCAATAGGGGGTAGATTCTTCACATCTTCAGCTTTAATACCTTTCTCTTTAATAGACTTCTTTGCTTCTCGCATGTCCTCGGGGCTTAGAACAAACATGCCCCTCTTCTTTGTTGGTGGAGGTGGTTCAGGGACAGACCAATCTTCATGGTTTTTGGCAATCCTGCCCATTAAATCTTCCGCGTCGTCCGGTGTTCTTTTCCTGAAAACACAACCAGCACAACTGTCCAGATAGGACCTAGATTCATCAGTTAGACCAGCATAGAATATATCAATTAATTCATTCTTAGGGATTTCATGTCCTGGTCTAGCCCGAATCAAACCGCAGTACCTCCCCCAAGCTTTAGGGAGGGACTCATCCTGCAACTGTTTAAAGTTGTAAATTCTTTGTAAAGCAGCATGTTGCATATGAGCAGGAAAGTACTTATCAACAAAAGAGTGAGCTAAGTCCTGAGGACTCTTAATAGAACCGCATGGGAGTGAATCATACCATGCTTTAGCACCTTCCTTCAAGGAGAAAGGAAGAAGCTTGGTCACATAAAAGTAGCGTATCTTCTCATCTGTGGTAAACAGGCTACCTAGCTCACCAAGTTTAGTTAGGTATGCAATAGCATCATCATTTTCTCTGCCATAAAAGGGGTCAGCTTCAACCATAGGTATAAGTGAAAGATCAACAGAGAAATCAAAATCAGGATCATCAATGCATATAGGAGATGTAGCAAACTCAGGATTAGGAACGGTTTTGTTTTTCAAAGAGTGTTTTTCAAATATTTTCTTAATAGTTTCAGGGTCAGAGCCGGCAAACTCTGTCAGTTCCCTGCATAAATCTTCATCAAGTATATAGTAATCATCATCAAGGAGCCTCTCCTGAAGTTTACTCAAATCAGGATAATCATAAGTTTCACCAATAGGGTAGCGAGTAACAGGAAGTTCAATTCCATATTTTTCAGCAGCTGCAGTAATTTGTTTCTCAAGAGCATAGCCAAGTGAACTAATATCATCATCAAAAGTAGTAGAAGCATCATCAAGAGTATCAGACATAATAACAGATTCAGTAAGAGCATCATGTGGTGGTGGTGAGGCAAACTTACTCATAACAGAAGGTGAATCAAGCGTAGCACTAGTGCTCAGAGCAGTACCTCTTCTTGTAGTGGATAGTAAGATCGGAACCTTGGGGTCACCTTTCTTACCCATAGTGAATAAAGTGCAGCAGGTAGGATACCTCAAGTAGACTTGTAAATATTGCTATGCTCCCGGGCAACGGCGCCAGAAAACGGTACTTGATAACCCTCAACCATAAGGGATCAAGATAGTCTTCGCGGGTAAGAATAACCCAATTTATTGATTCGACACACGGGGAGCCAAAGAGTATTTATAAGCTTTAATAGTTGAGTTGTCAATTCAACCGCACCTGAAATATACTAACTTGCAGCAAAAGATAAGTGGTAACAGTGATATGATAGTGATGATAGTAATAGTAAAAGTAAACAGCAAAAGTAAATAGCAGTAGTAAATGGCAGAAATAGCAACTAGTGACAGGCAAGGTTTAAAATTTTGTAGGCTAGGGAGATGGATGGTTGGGTGCTGCATGGATGAGATAGATTCTAACTTGGGGCACGGCACACGGAAAAGTAATGATCATCTAGGCAAATATCAAACATTAGACATGTATCCCGTAGGTAGTTGTACGTGCTTGCAATAAGAACTTGCACAAAATCTTTGTTGGGGAACGTAGTATTTTAAAATTTTCCTATGATCACGCAAGATCTATCTACCAGATGCATAGCAACGAGAGGGAAGAGTGTGTCTACGTACCCTCGTAGACCGGAAGCGGAAGCGTCAAGTGACGCGGTTGATGTAGTCGAACTTCTTCGCGATTCAACCGATCAAGCACCGAACGTACGGCACCTCCGCGTTCAGCACACGTTCAGCTTGATGACGTCCCACGAGCTCTTGATCCAGTTGAGCTTCACGGGAGAGTTTCGTCAGCACGATGGCGTGGTGACGGATATGATGTATTCACCGGCGCAGGGCTTCGCCTAAGCACTGCAACGGTATGACCGAGGTGTGTTTCTGTGGAGGGGGCACCGCACACGGCTGGAACAATTCAACTTGTGTGTCTTTGGGTGCCCCCCTGCCCCCGTATATAAAGGAGCAAGGGGGAAGGCCGGCCGGCCCCTCTATGGTGCGGCTAGGGTGCAATCCTACTAGGAATAGGATTGCAATCCTATTCCTAGTAGGAACTACCAAAGAAGGAAGAGAGGAAAAGGAAAAAGGAGGGAGAGGTGGCGCCCCCAATCCTAGTCCAACTAGGATCCCTTAGGTGGGGCGCCGGCCAGCCCCTATGGGCTGCCTCTCTCTTTCCCTTAAGGCCCACTATGGACCATCCCCTTTCATAGGGGGTTTCGGTAACCCCCTCCGGCAATCCCGTTAAATCCGAAACTTTTCCGGAACACTTCCGGTGTCCGAATATAGTCGTCTAATATATCAATCTTTATGTCTCGGACATTCCGAGACTCCTCGTCATGTCCGTGATCTCATCCGGGACTCTGAACTACCTTTGGTACATCAAAACTCATAAACTCATAATACCGATCGTCATCAAACGTTAAGCGTGCGGACCCTACGGGTTCGAGAACTATGTAGACATGACCGAGACTCATCTCCGGTCAATAACCAATAGCGGAACCTGGATGTTCATATTGGCTCCTACATATTCTACGAAGATCTTTTATCGGTCAGAACCGCATAACAACATACGTTGTTCCTTTTGTCATCGGTATGTTACTTGTCCGAGATTCGATCGTCGGTATCTCCATACCTAGTTCAATCTCGCTACCGGAAAGTCTCTTTACTCGTACCGTAACACATTATCTCGTGACTAACTCATTAGTCTTTTGCTTGCAAGGCTTATTGTGATGTGTGTTACCGAGAGGGCCCAGAGATACCTCTCCGACACTCGGAGTGACAAATCCTAATCTTGATCTATGCCAACACCACGAATACTTTCGGAGACACCTGTAGAGCATCTTTATGATCACCCAGTTACGTTGTGATGTTTGATAGCACACAAGGTGTTCCTACGGTATTCGGGAGTTGCATAATCTCATAGTCATAGGAACATGTATAAGTCATGAAGAAAGCAATAGCAGTAAAACTAAACGATCATAGTGCTATGCTAACGGATGGGTCTAGTCCATCACATCATTCTCCTAATGATGTGATCCCGTTGATCAAATGACAACTCATGTCTATGGCTAGGAAACATAGCCATCTTTGATTAATGAGCTAGTCTAGTAGAGGCATACTAGGGACACTCTGTTTTGTCTATGTATTCACACATGTACTAAGTTTCCGGTTAATACAATTCTAGCATGAATAATAAACATTTATCATGATATAAGTAAATATAAATAACAACTTTATTATTGCCTCTAGGGCATATTTCCTTCAGTCTCCCACTTGCACTAGAGTCAATAATCTAGCTCACATCGCCATGTGATTTAATAGTGATAGTTCACATCGTTATGTGAATAACACCCATAGTTCACATCGCCATGTGACCAACACCCAAAGGGTTTACTAGAGTCAATAATCTAGTTCACATCGCTATGTGATTAATACCCAAGAGTAATAAGGTGTGATCATGTTTTGCTTGTGAGAGAAGTTTAGTCAACGGGTCTGTCACATTCAGATCCGTATGTATTTCGCAAATTTCTATGTTTACAATGTTGTGCATAGAGCTACTCTAGCTAATTGCTCCCACTTTCAATACGCATCCAGATTGATACTTAGAGTCATCTGGATTTAGTGTCAAAGCTTGCATCGACGTAACCCTTTACGACGAACTCTTTATCACCTCCATAATCGAGAAACATTTCCTTAGTCATCCAGTTACTAAGGATAATTTTGACCGCTGTACAGTGATCTACTCCTGGATCACTATTGTACCCCCTTGACAAACTCATGGCAAGGTACACAACATGTTTGGTACACAACATGGCATACTTTATAGAACCTATGGCTGAGGCATAGGGAATGACTTTCATTCTCTCTATATTTTTCTGCCGTGGTCTGGCTTTGAGTCTTACTCAACTTCACACCTTACAAGTCAGGCAAGAACTCCTTCTTTGACTGATCCATTTTTGAACTACTTCAAAATCTTATCAAGGTATGTACTCATCGAAAGTCTTATCAAGCGTCTTGATCTATCTCTATAGATCTTGATGCCCAATATGTAAGCAGCTTCACCAAGGTCTTTTTTTGAAAAACTCCTTTCAGACACTCCTTTATGCTTTCCAGAAAATTCTACATCATTTCTGATCGACAATATGTCATTCACATATACTTATCAAAAAGGTTGTAGTGCTCCCACTCACTTCTTGTAAATACAGGCTTCACCGCAAGTCTGTATAAATCTATATGCTTTGATCAACTTATCAAAGCGTATATTCCAACTCCGAGATGCTTGCACCAGTCCATAGATGGATCGCTGGAGCTTGCACATTTTGCTAGCACCTTTAGGATTGACAAAACCTTCTGGTTGCATCATATACAAGTCTTCTTTAATAAATCCATTAAAGAATGCAGTTTTGTTATCCATTTGCCAGATTTCATAATCATAAAATGCGGCAATTGCTAACATGATTTGGACAGACTTAAGCATCGCTACAGGTGAGAAAGTCTCATCGTAGTCAACTCCTTGAACTTGTTGAAACCCTTTCGCAACAAGTCGAGCTTTGTAAACAGTAATATTACCGTCTGCGTCGGTCTTCCTCTTGAAGATCCATTTATTTTCGATGGCTTGCCGATCATCGGGCAAGTCAACCAAAGTCCACACTTTGTTCTCATACATGGATCCCATCTCAGATTTCATGGCCTCAAGCCATTTTGCGGAATCTGGGCTCATCATCGCTTCCTCATAGTTCGTAGGTTCATCATGGTCCAGTAACATGACTTCCAGAACCGGGTTGCCGTACCACTCTGATGCGGAACGAACTTTGGTTGATCTACGAAGTTCAGCAGAAACTTGATCTGAAGTTTCATGATCATCATCATTAGCTTCCTCACTAATTGGTGTAGGAATCACTGGAACTAGTTTCTGTGATGTTCCACTGTCCAATTCGGGAGAAGGTACAATTACCTCATCAAGTTCTACTTTCCTCCCACTCACTTCTTTCGAGAGAAACTCTTTCTCTAGAAAGGATCCACTCTTAGCAACAAAGACCTTGCCTTCAGATCTGTGATAGAAGGTGCACCCAACAGTTTCTTTTGGGTATCCTATGAAGATTTACTTCTCCGATTTGGGTTCGAGCTTATTATGTTGAAATTTTTTCACATAAGCATCGCAGTCCCAAACTTAAAGAAATGACACCTTAGGTTTCTCGTCAAACCATAGTTCATACGATGTCATCTCCACGGATTTAGATGGTGCCCTATTTAACGTGAATGTAGCTATCTCTAATGCATAACCCCAAAAGCGATAGTGGTAGATCGGTAAGAGACATCATCGATCGCACCATATCTAATAAAGTACGGTTATGACGTTTGGACACACCATTACACTGTGGTGTTCCAGGTGGCGTGAGTAGTGAAACTATTTCACATTGTTTTTACTGAAGGCCAAACTCGCTAACTCAAATATTTTACCTCTACGATCATATCGTAGAAACTCTTATTTTCTTGTTACGATGATTCTCCACTTCACTCTGAAATTCTTTGAACTTTTCAAATGTTTCATACTTGTGCTTCATTAAGTAGATATACCCATATCTGCTCAAATCATCAGTGAAGGTCGGAAAATAACGATGCTCGCCGCGAGCTTCAACACTTATTGGTCCACATACATCTGTATGTATGATCTCCAACAAATCTGTTGCCCGCTCCACAGTTCCGGAGAACGGAGTTTTAGTCATCTTGCCAATGAGGCATGGTTCGCAAGCACCAAGTGATTCATAATCAAGTGATTCCAAAAGTCCATCACTATGGAGTTTCTTCATGCGCTTTACACCAATATGACCTAAATGGCAGTGCCACAAATAAGTTGTACTATCATTATTAACCTTGCATCTTTTGGCTTCAATATTATGAATATGTGTATCACCACGATCGAGATCCAACAAACCATTTTCATTGGGTGTATGACCATAGAAGGTTTTATTCATGTAAACAGAACAACAATTATTCTCTAACTTACATGAATAACCGTATTGCAATAAACTTGATCAAATCATATTCATGCTCAACACCAAATAACACTTATTTAGGTTCAACACTAATCCCGAAAGTATAGGGAGTGTGCAATGATGATCATATCAATCTACACATCGTCACTTCATCCTTTAACTAGTTTCTGTTCATTATGCAACTCCCATTTCGAGTTACTACTCTTTAGCAACTGAACCAATATCAAATACCAAGGGGTTGCTATGAACACTAGTAAAATACACATCAATAATCTGTATATCAAATATACCTTTGTTCACTTTGCCATCCTTCTTATCCGCCAAATATCTAGGGCAGTTCCACTTCTAGTGACCATTTCCTTTGCAGTAGAAGCACTTGTTTCAGGCTTGAGTTTAGCTTTGGGTTTCTTCACGGGAGTGACAACTTGCTTGTCATTCTTCTTGAAGTTCCCCTTCTATCCCTTTGCCCTTTACTTGAAACAAGTGGTCTGGTTAACCATCAACACTTGATGCTCTTTCTTGATTTCTACCTTCGCCGATTTCAGCATCGTGAAGAGCTCGGGAATTACTTTCGTCATCCCTTGCATATTATAGTTCATCACGAAGTTCTACTAACTTGGTGATAGTGTCTAGAGAACTTTGTCAATTACTATCTTATCTGGAAGATTAACTCCCACTTGATTCAAGCAATTGTACTACCTAGACAATCTGAGCACATGCTCACTGGTTGAGCTATTCTCCTCCATCTTGTAGGCAAAGTACTGTCAGAGGTCTTATACCTCTCGACACGGGTATGAGTATGAAATACTAATTTCAACTCTTGGAACATCTCATATGCTCCGTGGCGTTTCAAAACGTTTTTGAAGTCCCGGTTATAAGCCGTAAAGCATGGTGCACTAAACTATCAAGTAGTCATCATATCGAGCTTTTGTCAAAACGTTCATAACGTCTACATCTGCTCCTGCAATAGGTCTGTCACCTAGCGGTGCATCAAGGACATAATTCTTCTGTGCAGCAATGAGGATAATCCTCAGATCACGGAACAATTCCGCATCATTGCTACTAACATCTTTCAACTTGGTTTTCTCTAGGAACATATGAAAAATAAACGGGGAGCAACATCGCGAGCTATTGATCTACAACATAGATATGCTAATACTACGAGGACTAAGTTCATGATAAATTAAAGTTCAATTAATCATATTACTTAAAGAACTCCCACTTAGATAGACATCCCTCCGATCATCTAAATGATCACGTGATCCAAATCAACTAAACCATGTCCGATCATCACGTGAGATGGAGTAGTTTCAATGGTGAACATCTTATGTTGATCATATCTACTATATGATTCACGCTCGACCTTTCGGTCTCCAGTGTTCCGAGGCCATATCTGCATATGCTAGGCTCGTCAAGTTTAACCCGAGTATTCTGCGTGTGCAAAACTGGCTTACACCCGTTGTATTTAAACGTAGAGCTTATCACACCCGATCATCACGTGGTGTCTCGGCACGACGAACTTTCGCAACGGTGCATACTCAGGGAGAACACTTATACCTTGAAATTTAGTAAGGGATCATCTTATAATGCTACCGTCGAACTAAGCAAAATAAGAAGCATAATAAGATAAACATCACATGCAATCAAAATATGTGACATGATATGGCCATCATCATCTTGTGCTTTTGATCTCCATCTCCAAAGCACCTTCATGATCACCTTCGTCACCGGCGCGACACCTTGATCTCCATCGTAGCATCGTTGTCGTCTCGCCAACTATTGCTTCTACGACTATCGCTACCGCTTAGTGATAAAGTAAAGCAATTACATGGCGATTGCATTTCATACAATAAAGCGACAACCATATGGCTCCTTCCAGTTGCCGATAACATTACAAAACATGATCATCTCATACAAAACCGTATAACTCATCATGTCTTGACCATATCACATCACAACATGCCCTGCAAAAACAAGTTAGACGTCCTCTACTTTGTTGTTGCAAGTTTTACGTGGCTGCTACGGGCTTAGCAAGAACCGTTCTTACCTACGCATATAAAACCACAACAATGTTTCGTCAAGTATGTGCTGTTTTAACCTTCACAAGGACCGGGCGTAGCCACACTTGATTCAGCTAAAGTGAGAGAGACAGACACCCGCCAGTCACCTTTAAGCAACGAGTGCTCGTAACGGTGAAACCAGTCTCGCGTAAGCGTACGCGTAATGTCGGTCCGGGCCGCTTCATCTCACAATACTGCCGAAGCAAAGTATGACATGCTGGTAAGCAGTATGACTAGTATCGCCCACAACTCATTGTGTTCTACTCGTGCATATCATCTACGCATAGACCTGGCTCTGATACCACTGTTGGGGAACGTAGTATTTTAAAATTTTCCTACGATCACGCAAGATCTATCTAACAGATGCATAGCAACGAGAGGGAAGAGTGTGTCTACGTATCCTCGTAGACCGGAAGCGGAAGCGTCAAGTGACGCGGTTGATGTAGTCGAACTTCTTCGCGATTCAACCGATCAAGCACCGAACGTACGGCACCTCCGCGTTCAGCACACGTTCAGCTTGATGACGTCCCACGAGCTCTTGATATAGTTGAGCTTCATGGGAGAGTTTCGTCAGCACGACGGCGTGGTGACGGATATGATGTATTCACCGGCGCAGGGCTTCGCCTAAGCACTGCAACGGTATGACCGAGGTGTGTTTCTGTGGAGGGGGGCACCGCACACGGCTGGAACAATTCAACTTGTGTGTCTTTGGGTGCCCCCCTGCCCCCGTATATAAAGGAGCAAGGGGGAAGGCCGGCCGGCCCCTCTATGGTGCGGCTAGGGTGCAATCCTACTAGGAATAGGATTGCAATCCTATTCCTAGTAGGAACTACCAAAGAAGGAAGAGAGGAAAAGGAAAAAGGAGGGAGAGGTGGCGCCCCCAATCCTAGTCCAACTAGGATCCCTTAGGTGGGGCGCCGGCCAGCCCCTATGGGCTGCCTCTCTCTTTCCCTTAAGGCCCACTATGGACCATCCCCTTTCGTAGGGGGTTCCGGTAACCCCCTCCGGCAATCCCGTTAAATCCGAAACTTTTCCGGAACACTTCCGGTGTCCGAATATAGTCGTCCAATATATCAATCTTTATGTCTCGGACATTCCGAGACTCCTCGTCATGTCCGTGATCTCATCCGGGACTCCGAACTACCTTCGGTACATCAAAATTCATAAACTCATAATACCGATCGTCATCAAACGTTAAGCGTGCGGACCCTACGGGTTCGAGAACTATGTAGACATGACCGAGAGTCATCTCCGGTCAATAACCAATAGCAGAACCTGGATGTTCATATTGGCTCCTACATATTCTACGAAGATCTTTTATCGGTCAGAACCGCATAACAACATACGTTGTTCCTTTTGTCATCGGTATGTTACTTGTCCGAGATTCGATCGTCGGTATCTCCATACCTAGTTCAATCTCGTTACCGGCAAGTCTCTTTACTCGTACCGTAACACATTATCTCGTGACTAACTCATTAGTCTTTTGCTTGCAAGGCTTATTGTGATGTGTGTTACCGAGAGGGCCCAGAGATACCTCTCCGACACTCGGAGTGACAAATCCTAATCTTGATCTATGCCAACACCACGAATACTTTCGGAGACACCTGTAGAGCATCTTTATGATCACCCAGTTACGTTGTGACGTTTGATAGCACACAAGGTGTTCCTACGGTATTCAGGAGTTGCATAATCTCATAGTCATAGGAACATGTATAAGTCATGAAGAAAGCAATAGCAGTAAAACTAAACGATCATAGTGCTATGCTAACGGATGGGTCTAGTCCATCACATCATTCTCCTAATGATGTGATCCCGTTGATCAAATGACAACTCATGTCTATGGCTAGGAAACATAGCCATCTTTGATCAATGAGCTAGTCTAGTAGAGGCATACTAGGGACACTCTGTTTTGTCTATGTATTCACACATGTACTAAGTTTCCGGTTAATACAATTCTAGCATGAATAATAAACATTTATCATGATATAAGGAAATATAAATAACAACTTTATTGCCTCTAGGGCATATTTCCTTCAATCTTTTGTCCTACCATCCCGCTACGAACGAGGCCAAAAGGAACTAATGGATATTAAGGTGCTCCTGTCAAAGAGCACCGAAACAAAGCAATGAACTCAATGGATACATGTAATCCTCAAACTACGGACCATCCCCTTTGGTGTCCCAAGCTGTCACTTTTGGGATCGCCGGTTCCGAATCGTAACAGGTGCATACAACTCATAGATAGGATCAAGAACACAAATATATTCATGCAAACACATATGGTTCAGATCTGAAATCATGGCACTCGGGCCCTAAGTGTCAAGCATTAAGAATAACAAGTTGTAGCAAAGATGATAAATACCATACTAGATGATAGGCAACATGCCCCCAACAATCTGACGAACTATTACATGATCTAACTCATCCAATCCCAACCATCCCCTTCGCCTACAGCAGGGGAATTACTCACACATGAAGGGGGAAGTCATGGAGGATGATGGAGTGGTGATGATGATGACGATGGCGACGATCTCCCCTCTCCGGAGGCCAAATCAGCCTCCAGATTAGCCCTCCCGAAGAAGAACAGAGGATGGCGGCGGCTCCGCGACGAAAAACAGCGAAAGGACTTCCGATCTGGGGTTTCTACGTCGGGAGGAAAAATACGGGCTAAAGTAGGGCACCAGGGGGTGTGGGCCCCACCCAGGCGCCCTCCCGGCGTGGCCTAGGGGGGCGCGCCCATAGGGCGCCTGGGCACCCCCTGGCCCCCCTCTGGCCCCACTTCTGGCATTTGGTTTCCTCGGGTGCGTGGATTTTTCGTGATTTTTCGTGGATTTTTCTGAGATGCTTAAAAATCCATTTTCCTGCACACAAATAAACCATACAGGCAGCTCTGCTGAAAACAGCGTCAGTCCGGGTTAGTTTAGTCCAAATCGTGCAAGAATGAGGTCAAAACAATATCAAAAGTGTTTGGAAAAGTAGATACGTTTGAGACGTATCAGCTGGTAAGCAGTATGACTAGTATCGCCCACAACTCATTGTGTTCTACTCGTGCATATCATCTACGCATAGACCCGGCTCATGATGCCACTGTTGGGGAACGTAGTATTTTCAATATTTTCCTACGATCACGCAAGATCTATCTACTAGATGCATAGCAACGAGGGGAAGAGTGTGTCTATGTACCCTCGTAGACCGGGAGCGGAAGCGTCAAGTGATGCGGTTGATGTAGTCGAACTTCTTCGCGATCCAACCGATCAAGCACCGAACGTACGGCACCTCCGCGTTCAGCACACGTTCAGCTTGATGACGTCCCACGAGCTCTTGATCTAGTTGAGCTTCACGGGAGAGTTTCGCCAGCACGACGGCGTGGTGACAGATATGATGTATCTACCAGCGCAAGTGATGGCTTCTCGCCCCTCGTTGGTTACCCCAAGTGGAAGGTTTGAGATGTAGTGTAGCGGCAAATTTCCCTTGGCAAAGATACCAAAGATCGAATCCCGTGAGACTCCGAGGGTCGACAAGAAGGTGTCAATAGCGCCAGAAACTTTTGCTTGACAGGACCTGCACACAGATACAAATAACTTTGCTCCCAACGAGTACAGAGAGGTTGTCAATCCCTCCAGCCTTGTCGTTTACAAAGGATCAAACGCAAGAGATAATAGTGATAGGTATGACTGCAACTAGGAAATAAGAACAGGAAGTAAATAGCGGGTGTGACCAGTGATGGTAATATGGACCGGGGTCCCATGATGTTCACTAGTGATGTCTCTCTCCCAAAAGACGATAAAACAGCTAAGCGAGGTAAACAAATTACAGCTGGGTAATTGACAGGATTATGTGCGCAAACCAATGCTAACTATGCTGTAAAGAAGGGTAGAGGCTCAAAAGCATGGGCGGTACGCCAAGGCAAGTAGACCGAAATCCATCTGCATCTACTACTAATCATCCACCTTGAGATATCTATCCAGAACATCTCGCTGGTATTAAGTTCCGAGTCCCACCCAAAGTGTAAACTCAAAGCAACAGACAACTGCATTAAAAGAACTTTGCGTAAAGTAAACAATCCTTGCACGCGCAAGTACAATCACCGTTGTTTTCCCCCTTGTGGCAACAGCACATCCCTTAGACTCATGTTTCTGTCACTCAAACTAGTCATCGAGGGGCATGAACCCACAATCAAGCATAACGTTCCCTCTTGGAGTTACTACCTACTACTCGGCCAAAGCAATAAATAGCAATGGAGAACATGCAAGAATTACTCAAGAACATAAATATAAAAGAGGTGAATCAAATATATTACTCACACACAATCTGAACATAATCTCATAATCCATCGGATCCCAGCAAACTCAGCAGAGCAACAGCATAAAGATTACATATGTGCCTCGATCATGTAGGGCAGCTCACGAGGTCTAATCCATGAAGAACAAAGAGGGGAGGAGAACATCACATAGCTACTGGTCATGGACCCATGGTCCAAGGGAGACTACTCACAACTCATCCGGGAAGCGTCCATGGTGGTGGAGAAGCTCCCGGTGGTGGTTCTCCCCTCCGGCAGGGTGCCGGGAAGAGTTCTCCTGGTGCTCCCGATCTTGGAAGCGCGGCGGCGGCGGAACAGAGATGAGATCGTGAAAAAGGGTTCCGTCCTCGAGGGTTTCGGGACGCGAGCAATATATATGCAAAAGGGGGTCACCAGAGGTGGAGGTGGGGCCCCAGGCGCCCCCCTGGCGCGGCCAAGGGTGGGGCCGCGCCGGGTGGCCGCCTGGGCCACCCCAGGCTCCCCTCTGGCCCTGCCTTGGTTTTTCTGGAAGCTCCCGATACGCTGATTTTTCCTGTAATTTTCCCGGAGGGCACTTTTAATATGGGGGAAACCTGAAATAGAAAAACAGCAGAAAACAGGAACTGGCACTGTGGTGCACTGAGTTAATAGGTTAGTCCAAATATGATCAAAAGTGTATGGAAGTGCATAAATATCATAGCAATATCACACAAAAGAGGCATGGAGCAAGCAGAAATTATAGATACATTTTGGACGTATCAACTTCCCCAAGCTTAATTCCTGCTCGTCCTCGAGTAGTGTCGTGGAATTAACACGACAGATATCCGGTTTAGCGGACTTGATGATGGAACCATCGCACGGGTTAGCTTGAAAGGATTCATGGCACACAAAGGGACACAAAGGATTTATACTAGTTCGGCCCCTTCGAAAAGGTAAAAGCCTACGTCTAGTTGGTTTGGTATTGCTTGGGCGTCGGTTTACAGGGAGCGAATCCGCTTTGCCTGCGTCTCGACGGATTGATTGTTGCTTGTCCTTGAACCGGTACTGGGTCATCCCTTTATATAGAGGTGACGCCTGGTCCGGTTTACAGAGTCCCGAGGCCGGCTCATAATCGTGTCCGCCTCGGTCTCTGCCCCTTTCTTTCTTATCTCTCAAGTTACATCTCTTGGCGGTTTACAAACCGTATCTCTATACCTGGGCCCTGAAATCTCATGGGCCGTAATCTCTAAAATAATAAACCAAGTACAATATAACTAAGCCGGTTTACAATACCCGGTTTATACCTACTAACCATATCCCTGACATTAGGTCCCAGAATGATTTGAACTTGTTCATATCAATCTCCGTCGTCTCATATAATTCTGTTCTGTCTTCATCTTATTGTAAACCGGCTCTGACGTCGTCCTCTGAAATCATTAAAGTCTGACAATGACATCATCTCCACATTTAACGCTGTGAGCTGTACTGTAGCGTATTTTAAGGGTTATCCCGAAGATCGAGGCATCACGGGATCTTTATCCGATTTCTGTCTCCTCGATTCTCGCTCCTGTCGTTTCAGACCTAACCTCTGGCTATAAATACTGCCCTGCTCCGTTCGTTATCTTCTTCTCCCTTCATCCTCTTCCTGCGTCTTCCTCCTCCATTGCTGCTCGAGCTCAAACCGCCGCCGACGACCGCCGGATCTCCAGTCCTCAACCGTCCGCTGCATCAACCTGAGTCTTGACCAGATTCTCTCCGCCGCCGATTCTCGCTGTCTCTGGTACGTTTACCCTCCTCGCTGTAGATCTGCGTCCGCCATTGCTTTACCTGTGTTCTTCCGCCATTTAGGGATTCCAATGAAGCTTCGTCTCTTCGTAGATATGTTTCTCATAGGAGTCTTGTGATCTTTATGCCCTAGACAGTAGATCTTCCGCTTAGTATTAGATTTAGATCTTACCGTCATAACGCTGTAGATTTATCCTTCCGCCATTAGAGCTCTCAGCAAGCTTTGCATTGTTCGTTCTTTGGACCTGTAACTCGTAATAGTCTTATTTATCGATCTTCTTCCATTTTTACTCCGCTGTAAATGCGTCGAATCTTTATTGCACTTGTCTGATATGTAAATCTGTCCCTTTGATATGAATTCTGCGTAGCTTTCTCCCTTAGCAACCATTACTCCGCTGTAGATTATTTTCTTTTCCTCAGCGTACTCAGATCTTTCTCCTTTAACAATTGATTAGAAACCTGTTTTTCTCCTCGGTAGATTCACTAAATATGTTCCGGTTTAAGTTGTCGTGCCATAAACCGGAAATGATATAGACTGATGCAATGACTTAAACTACTCTTCTTCAACTGCCATTTTAAACCGGAAATGATATAACTTGTTTTATGATTGCCGGTTTAACCTTGCCAGCTAGTTCTCCGTTTCAACCATTGTACAATATGGATAGGTCCCGGATCATTTGTATGTTCATAATCCGGTTTATGTACTTTCTCTTCTTCAGCACTTTGTTCGAATGGCTAAGCAGTACGTTTCGTGCGATTGGGTCCGTTCTGTCGTGACTGAGGAAGACTTAGTTAAATTGTCGAGCATCGGCACCTTAGGGCCTCGGGCCGAGCTAAAATGGCGTGCTCCGGGTAACGAGTGCCCTCCTACCCCTAGATCCGGAGAAGTCATCGTATTTCTGGACCATATTTCCAGAGGCTTCTCTCCCCCCGGTTCAAGATTTTTCCGGGATGTTCTTGCCACCTTCCAATTGCACCCACAGGATATCGGACCAAACTCTGTTTCCAACATTTGCGATTTTCAAGTATTTTCTGAAGTGTATCTGCAAGAAGAGCCTTCAGTTGATTTATTCCGGGATTTCTTCCATGCAAACCGGCGCACTGAATTCACCAGCGGGCCTCACCAGGAGCTTGGCGGGATTAGCATTCAGAAAAGGAGGGATGCAGTTTTTCCTCACGCCTCCTTACACACTCACCCTAAGGACTGGAACAAGTCCTGGTTTTATTGTGTAGACACATCTCCTGAAGGTGAAAATCCTTTGCCGGGTTATCGTGAAACTCGTATCCTGGCAAATCACCCCTTGCCACAACGGTTAAGTGCTGCTGAACGGATCCAGTTTTCACCACAGCTCTCCAAGCTGAGAGCTTTCATGGCAAATGGTCTGATTGGCACTGATTTCCTTCGTTGCTAGCTATCTTGGAGCATCCTTCCCTTAAGCCGGCGCCCTGAGCTGATGTGTAATTATTCCGGTAAACCGGATGATCCTCAGAGGTTTTCTAAGGAGAAACTTTCTGAATCGGAAGAAATTGAGTCAGCCAAGAAGATTGTCAATCCTGCTTTAACAGATTGCTCTAAAGTTGGTTTGGCCCCATACTTTAAGAAGAATAAGCTGCCTGAAGTAAGTTTGTCTTTAGCTTGTACTTTATAAACCGTCCTCTTTGAACCATCTTTCAATTGCCTTTACTTTTTCCACTCAGGCTGAAGACCCCTTCTGGAGGAGAAAACCTCAGGAAAAAACTGTAAAGCAGGCTCGCCGGAAAACCCCTGCAAACAAGAAGAGGAAAGCAGCTGTTGATACCGGTTCTCCTTCTGAGGATGATGATCCGGACTCCGAGGTATGCCTTACTCCGGTTTAAGTTTTGCTTTTATGTACTTGTTAACATATCTAATGATACCCTTTCACAGGAACCACTTGAAGGTGATAACCCGGCTGAGATTGAGGTAACCCTTATTTCTTCTGATTCAGAACCTCCTCCTCAAAAAAGCCGTCAGACTGTTAGAAAATATCAATTTTCTCATCCTTACGCTAAGTTGGATCCTAATTTTACTTTGAAGAAGCAACAGCACGAAGCTTTGCGCCGGACCACTCGCCATAGTGGCTTGGCAGTGGAGTCCTCTGGAATCTCATTAACTCCGGTTCGAAAGCGCCGCGCTGAGGTGATACTCTCTCCGACCCTTCTTCATCCCAAGGCCGGTCTTATCCGAAAACCACTTAAACCGTCTGATCCTGACTATCAGGAAACTCCACTATCCTCTTCCGGCGAATCGACCGCTACACAGCTTCCTCCTTTGAAAACCGTCCCGGGGTAATTCTCTTCACCTTTTCCGGTTTATGACACCCTCTTCCTTTATAATGCTAACTTATTTTGCTTGTTTTTCCAGCAAACCGAAACCTAGCAAAAGAGCCAAGGCGAAAAAGCCTGTTGCTGATCCTTCTGCTGATGAACCGGTGATTGATCCGTCTACCGCCGTTCCTCCTGAAGGTACTCCTGCCGCTCCGGTTGACGAACCCGCTCTTGAAACTCCTGCCGCTGAAGATGTCCAAGACCCACTAAGTCCGGCCCGGGTTAATTCTCCTCAAGTTAACCCGGTGTCTCCTGATCCGGCTCAAACTGAGGTTATTCCTCCCAATGCACCCACTTCCCCTGATGTCGTGGTTACTGGCACTGCTTATGTTGCGCCAGCCGAACCCACCGTTTTAGCAAAACATACAGCTAAAGCGGAAAAGATGACTCAGGAAAAGGGGAAGTGGAGTACTGATATATCCAGTCTTTCAAGTATGAGTGCTCAAGATATCTATTCCGGATATTTGAACCGGCTCCATAGCAGCCGGGATTATGAAGCCAGCCTAGTAAACCTGATGAGAGAAAAATATGAAGTAAGTTTTCCTCTTCTGACTTTGCCTTTTTCGACGCATCTTTATCTTATAACAGCCCCCAAGTTCCGGTTTATCTGCTTTATTGAAGGTAATCCGGAACTTTGTAGTTTTGAACTGCTGATCCATACATTAGCCCCAAAGTATCAAGTAGATAACTTGGTTATGTAGTTGATACTTGTAATTTCAAAATTGTCTCTGATGCATTGCTTCAACTTCCATTAGCCCCCAAGTGTCAAGTAGACAACTTGGTTGTGTGCTTGAGACTTGCATTTTCAAATTGTCTTTGCTGTATTACTTCAACTGCCATTAGCCCCCAAGTGTCAAGTAGACAACTTGGTTGTGTGCTTGAGACTTGTAATTTCTAACCTTACTTTTGAACTTATTGTCTACAGGCTGAGCTGAACCGGAATGCTTTGGAAATCAGTGAACTTCGAAGCCGGCTTATAGAGACTGAGTCAGCCGCTTCAAAGGTTAAAAAAGAACTCCAAGTGAGTTTAAAGACTGCTGAAGACTTGAAGAGGTTCTTTGACGAGGAGCGGACTACGTTTGAAGTCCAGAAAAAAGATCTGGAGAAACGTGTTCAGGATGCCGAAGGAGCACTTAACCCGGTTACCGAAGAATTGACCGGATTAAAGCGCCAACTTGACTTGATGACTTCTGCTATCTTTGGTAAGCATGGCCTGAACTCCTGTCTTTTATCTTTGCAACCCGTGATCTACGCCGGTTTAACTTTTATTTGTTGTATGTAGGACGCCGTGTCTCCCATCTTGGGGATGATGTACGGAAGAAGCTGAAGGCCTGCTATACCTTGGTTGAACAATTATACTCTGGAGCACAGAGGATTATTAGTGCTACTTCCTTTGGTAAACCGGCTCCTTCAACCATCAAGGATACTTTGAACAGTTTGTCCATTCTGCCAACTCGTCTTGAAGAGGTGAAGAAATCGGCTGCTCGAGGAGGTGCTCTTCTGGCCCTTACGAGGGCTAAAGCTTGGGTCCCGGATATTGATCCGGCAGAAGTGTTAACCGGATTTCCTGATACCAAGGAGGACGGTTCAACGTTTGATGAAAAGGATCTGTATGCTCTGACAAAGGAAATGCGTCCCCTTGCTAGCAAGATTGCGGTGGAATCTGACTTGTCTCGATACCATCCAGCATATAACCTGCAGAACGAGCTGGTGGATCGACCGGTTTACGATATTGTAAACTTAACTCCGCCGGTTCGTCCTCACACCTTTGCTCCTGATATTGATCCTGCTGAGCTGATCAACGATGAAGTATATTTCCGTGCCTTGGCCAAGATTGATTGGCGTGCACCAGATTTCCCGCCGCTTCACGAGGAGGAAGATGTTCCGGAACAAGACGGTGGCCAATCATCCCGGCAAGGAGAAGCACAATCTTGAATGCTACTGTTGTAATCATGATTGTTATTCCGTAAACAATGCTTCCAACTATTTGGCTTTTATGCCTTGTAATAAGTTTAGCTGAAACTTTAAAGCGTTGTGATCTGACATTGGTCTTTATGAAGTATTCGCTCGTTGACTTGTTGATTTATACGGATGCCTTGCTCTGTTCATAAAAAAGATCAACAACATGTCCTAGTGGCTTACCACCGGACGGATTAACTTGTTCTCTTGACATGTCTAAGAAGCATATCTTAAAAAATAACTGTGATACCTGAATTGTATGTAACCAAAATACCTTAAACCGGTCAGGATGTTAAAATCACCTTACTCAGTCTTCATCAACTCTAATAAACCCTTTGAAACTCCTCGGTTCATCTTGTTGATGAATCTTACTCATCTTGGTTCAGAAATTTGTCACTTGTACCTGATCGTGTACTGCCAACTTGCCGGCTCATCATGAAGTCGATCCGGGTTATGATGAACGCCGGTTTAAGTCTCGCTGGTGTTCATGACCCAGACTGATAACATTATAGATAGGAGGTCAACTTCTGGAGCTGTTCTACTCAGTTAAAAAGGTTTATGGAACACAAAAAACATCAAACAACACACAATTCTTGTAAATCAAACCATGTAGTCGAGGCTTTTTCAAAGAGCTGCCAGGCTCAAAACAAAGTTCGGCCAATCAATGGGACGTGGGCAAACCGACTGTCCCAGGGAGCCTAGCCAATCATTGAACGTGAGCGTATCAACTGTTCAAGGGGCCGATAAAACTACAAACATAGCCATCATTGGGACATGGGCAAACCGGACTGTCCCAAGGGGCCTAGCCAATCATTGAACGTGAGCGTATCAACTGTTCAAGGGGCCGATAATCTTAACATAGCCAATCATGGGGACGTGGGCAAACCGGACTGTCCCCAGGGGCCGGGCCATCATTGAACGTGAGCGTATCAACTGTTCAGGGAACCCAAAAAATC
>LR738710.1:629334686-629491287 GCA_902687465.1 Secale cereale | reverse complement strand
GTAACATAGCCAATCATGGGGACGTGGGCAAACCGGACTGTCCCCAGGGGCCGGGCCATCATTGAACGTGAGCGTATCAACTGTTCAGGGAACCCAAAAAATCGTAACATAGCCAATCATGGGGACGTGGGCAAACCGGACTGTCCCCAGGGGCCTCTGATGGGGTTTTTTTTTTCTTCTTGAACCGGATATAATCTCTTGTTCCCGATAGTTCTACCGCTCCTTCACATACCCTGCAAAAATTAGTTTCTAAAACCAGCCAACATTTGTAATTTGATTCTTGATAACAAACTGATATGATTATTTGCCGCAAAATTCATATATATAGAAAAAAGGCTGAGCCCCCGGTTTACCGAGGGTGTCGGTTTATTCATTATTCATAATATATACATAGGATACATTGGAGCCCATGGCTCAAGTGTAGTATGGCCGTAGATGAGCAATGTTCCACGGCCTTTTCGTCTCCTCTTCTGATGTCCGTGAATCCTTGTGTTCTCGAATGTCTATCAAATAATATGACCCGTTGTGTAAGTTTTTGCTGACCACAAAGGGCCCTTCCCATGGCGGGGATAGCTTGTGCATATCTGTTTGATCTTGAATAAGCCGAAGTACCAAGTCACCCTCCTGGAATGTCCTGGTTCTAATCCGGCGGCTGTGATATCTGCGCAGATCTTGCTGATAAATCGCCGACCGTGCTGCAGCTATATCACGCTCTTCATCCAACCGATCCAAACCGTCTTGTCTTGACTCCTCATTAATGGCTTCCACATAGGCCGCTACCCTCGGTGAATCATGGCGTATGTCACTTGGAAGAACTGCTTCTGCACCATAAACCATGAAAAAAGGTGTGTAACCTGTAGACCGGTTGGGTGTAGTGTTAATGCTCCAAAGGACAGACGGTAATTCCTCAACCCAACACCCTGGGGTTCTCTGCAAAGGTGCCATAAGTCTGGGTTTGATTCCTCGCAAAATCTCCTGATTTGCCCTTTCTGCCTGACCATTGGATTGGGGGTGAGCCACAGAAGATACGTCCAAACGAATATGCTCTCGTTGACAGAATTCTTCCATCTCACCCTGAGATAAGTTGGTGCCATTATCTTGATGATGCTATGTGGAAAACCAAACCGGAATATTACTTTTTTGATGAACTTAACCGCTGTTGCCGCATCACACTTGCTTATAGGCTCCGCTTCAATCCACTTCGTAAACTTGTCTACTGCTACTAGTAGATAAGTTTTCTGATCTTGGGATCTCTTGAAAGGACCAACCATGTCAAGCCCCCAAGTTGCAAAAGGCCAAGTTATTGGTATCATCCGGAGTTCTTGTGCCGGAACAAGGGCGCGTCTTGAGAACTTCTGACAAGCGTCACACTTGCGGACCAGGTCTGCCGCATCTGCATGCGCGGTTAACCAATAAAAGCCATGTCGGAAAGCTTTAGCCACTAAAGATTTTGATCCGGCATGATGACCACAATCCCCTTCATGAATCTCCCTTAGAATCTCACAACCTTCCTCAGCTGAAACACACCGTTGAAATACTCCAGAGGTGCTACGATGGTGCAGCTCCCCGTTGGCAATTGTCATAGATTTGGAACGCCGGATGACCTGCCGTGCTTCATCTTCGTCCTCCGGTAACTCTCCTCGGCTTAAATATGCCAAATAGGGTAACGTCCAATCCGGAATAACATGGGTTGCTGCAACCAACTGTGGCTCTGGATCCGGAACGGCTAGGTCGTTCTCTGAAGGTACTTGAACCGAAGGATTGTGCAATTCATCCAAAAAGGTGTTAGGTGGTACCGGTTTACGTTGCGACCCTAGCCGGCTTAAAGCATCGGCTGCTTCGTTCTTCCGCCGGTCTATATGCTCCACCTGATATCCTTTGAAATGTCCTGCGACCGCTTCAACCTCTCGTCGATAAGCCGCCATCAGGGGATCCCTTGAATCCCACTTGCCCGAAACCTGCTGTGCCACTAGGTCTGAATCGCCCAGGCACTTAACCCGGCTCAAATTCATCTCTTTTGCCAATCTCAAACCATGAAGCAGCGCCTCATATTCTACTGCATTATTAGTACAAGGAAATAACAACCGGAGTACATAACAAAATTTATCACCTCTGGGGGAAGTTAAGACAACTCCGGCCCCCGAGCCCTCCAACTGCTTTGAACCGTCAAAGTGGATCGTCCAATAAGTAAGATCCGGCTTCTCCTCAGGAGTCTGTAATTCCGTCCAGTCATTGATGAAGTCGACCAGTGCCTGAGATTTTATAGCAGTACTGTGACGCCCGAGACTGACGTCCCAGAAGATTCCAGAAGGTTCCAGAAGATTCCAGATGTTCCGGGTTGCCCGTGTGTTTCAGTTCTGCTTGTGTTATTTATTTTTTTGCATTGCATCATGTCATCATGCCATCATGTCATATTTAATTTGCATCTCAACCTAAATAAATCGTGTGGACCTTCGGTCCATTTAAATCGAGGGAAGATTGTCTTCTCGTTAAAACTTATAAAAGTCTCTCAATATTTAGGGAGCTATATTAAAAATATTCCAATTGTTTGGGATCACCATAACACACTTGCATATTTTCCCCATTGTCTTTTCACTTCGAGTTTCACCTTCAAAAATCTTGCCAATAATTCTTTTCCGTGGTTTCGAGGTTCCTCCAAAAATTTGAACATTTTTGGACACTTCATTAATCAAGTCTTAGTTCAAACCTATTTGAATTAAATTCAAATATGTTTGAATTATTTTCCGATCTGGCCTTTTGTTTTTTTTTCTCCGGCCGTGCTCATTTTTACGAGCCCGAGAATAATAGTCCCTTGCCCTAATTCTCTCCTAACCTTCTCCTCTCTTTTCGTCTTCCTATTTCTTTTCTGTAATTCTAAGAGTAGAAAATCCAGCAGGCCTGAGGCCATCTGGGCCTCCTCCTTCCCAACCTCCAGCCGGCCTTTAGGCCAACCGCTGCCCATCAGGCCCAGGCCAGTTGGCCCAACACCAGGCCTCCCTGGCCCATCCCGCGCCGAACCCTAGAGCTCCCGCAGCTCCTCCCTCTCGTCCCTCGAGCCGCCGCCTCCTCTCGTTCCCCATCTCTCTCTCGTCCTGTTCCCTCGCGCGAGCCGAGCCCGACCCCGCACCCTTCTGCCCCCGCTCGATCGAATCCCTCGCACCTCACCATCCTAGGCCGGCGACGCCTCCAGCGCCCGCCTTCCTTCGGCCTCCAGGAGCGGCGCCTCTGCAGCGCCAGCGACGCCCAGGCCCGAGGCCGCGGCTTCCCCGCATCCCTTCCCTCCTCGTCGAGCCGTCCGCGAGCCTGCGTCCTCACGTCGCCCGGCCACCGAGGCCTCCCCTCCGTCCTCGCCCGTCCTGAGCCTCGCCTGGCTGCCCCGCGAGCCGACCCGGCCCGGCCAGGGGGCCGTCGCCGTCGTCCAACGCCGCGGCCAGGCTCTCGCCTCGCCTCTGGCCCGAGTGCCTCGGCCGCCCCGCTTCGCCCCTTCCCTCCGTCCTCGACGCCAAGGCCGGCCGGTCCGCCGCCTCCTCTGCACCCTGGCTCCCGCGTCATCCAGCCGGCGGCCCCGTCCTCCCCGCGGAGGCCGCTGCCTCGCGACCCTGCGCTGGCTCCTCCACGCGCCAAGGCCGCCTCCCTCCTGCCTTCCTTCGACTCCAGCAGCTCCACCTCGAGCGCCCGTCCCCTGCTAGGATCCTTTCCCCGCAGCCTTTTTTTCCCTTTCCGTTTTGTTTTGTTTTATTGCTGTTTTGTTATCTCAAGTAACCTTGGAGCAGCAAGTGCCACCGACGAGAACGTCTAAGAACCGTGAACGTGACCGACGACGGGTACCCCTCCGTGACAAGTACAACTACAGCCGAGTTCGACTACACGAACGAGTACACGGCGACCTGACCAAGTACCCCTACGGCGAGTACCACTACCGTCGACAAGTTCGGAGACCGAGTACCACTACGAACGCCGACGCGACAAGTACCTCTTCGGAAACGGATACGCCTACGTGAACGTCTACCGTCGCCCCGAGTACCACTACCGTCGCCGGAAACGAGGAATTCGCCAAGTACCACGACACGATGACGTGAACCACTACTTCCTCTACGAGTTGCGAGAACGACTACTTCCCTCTACGGAACGGCTACTCCTTTCCGACGTGAGCGACTCCTTCCTCTACGTCTCGAACCGCCCCGAAACGCACGCTTCGAAGGTATAACCCCGAGTCGTGACCCGTGGAATGCTTGTTGTGTGTTGTATGAAATGTTTCCCGTGTGTGCTCCGTGTCCGTTTCGTCCTTTGTCATGTTCCTCGGTTGCTTCGTCACCGACTCGTGGGAACCCGGAGACGGGATCAACCCACTTCCATCTTGTTCAACTTGCTCACGCCATCTTTCTTTTGCACCGGTCTCTCACCGAGTTACCGGAACCGAGATGTTGCGTTGCATCATTTTCGGATCGTTGCCGTGGCACCCTTTCATTCCACCACGGTGACAATACTTCATATCTCTTTTAAGTCAACCTTTTAAAAACTTGCATAAACTTGATCATGTCATCCGCATCATGTTAACAACATGGATATGATAAATTGTGGTTGCTTATAATTACTAAACATGCATATGGGGATTTTCCGGATATGTTGTTGTTATTTCCGGCCTCATTTAAAATGTCTTAATAGTGTAGTTTTATTATGTTTCACCTCTTGCCATGCTAAAAACAATTAATATTGTCTTGTTAATAAACGAGAGTCAACTAAATAAATAAATGTGGTGTTTCGTCAATATGCAACTCGTTGCATATTGATCTCCACTTAACTTGTAGTTTTGTTTGTGCACTTTGCCATGCCTTGCATATTTAAACCGGACATGCATCATAATTGTTTGTGCATCATATGCCATGTTTATGCTTGGGTGTTTACCGAGTTGTTTGTTTTCTTTCCGGTTGCTTCTCTTGTTAGCTTCGGTTTCGTTCCGGAGTTGTGAGGTTCCGCTCGACTGTTGCTCCGTCTTCTTCTTGGATCCGTTCTTCTCCCTTGTGGAATCCCAGGCAAGATGATCATACCCTTGGATACCTTTACTACCATTGCCATGCTTAGTTGCCTCGATGCTATCGTTACATGTCGCGATACCCATCTTTTATGTCAGCCCTCTCCTTGTTGCCATGAAACCTCTAATTTTGAAACCTTCCTAGCAAAACCACTGTTTGGCTATGTTACCCGCTTGCTCAGCCTCGCTTGCTCAGTTCCTCTTATAGCGTTGTTAGTTGCAGGTGAAGATGAAGTCCGTTCCAGGAGGGAACTTGTTGTTGGTTATATCACAATATCTATAATTATTATTAACACACCTATACACTCGGCATGGGTGGAAGGCTTGGCCTTTTGCTCGGTGTTTTGTTCCACTCATGCCACCTTAGGCGTCGATAAACCGGCATTATGTTCCTTGATTTTGCGTTCCTAACACGATGGGTGTAATGGGGACCCCTTGACAGTTCGACTTTGAATAAAACTCCTCCAGCAAGGCCCAACATTGGTTTTAATTTGCTCATAATAACAACTTAATTACTTAATTAAATTTGCATAGGGAGTTAGCGCTACCTGAGGATTCTTAATTCTACATAGCAGGGGGGGCCAGTGCTGATGGTGTTGGTCCCAAACGAGCGGACTGCGGGGCCGCCTTGGGGAAACCCGAGGTATCTGGTATAACCTGTAGGACGTCTCATCCGGTTGTGGCCTGAGACGAGATACGTGCGGCTACTATCAGGGTGTCGGCACGCCGGGAGGTCTTGCTGGACTTGTTTTACCATTGTCGAAATGACTTGTGCTACCGGGATGCCGAGCCTGATCGGATTTTCCCTAAGATAAGGGGTGATGATATTATATTTATCACTTCAGCTAATCGTGAGAGCTTGTGATGGGCTAAGTTGGAACACCCCTGCAGGGTTATGAACTTTCGAAAGCCGTGCCCGCGGTTATGTGGCAGATTGGAATTTGTTAATGTCCGGTTGTAGAAAACTTGACAGATGATCCGAAGTAAAACACACAACTGTGTGAGTAACCGTGACTGTCTCTTTTCACTTTGAGAAGAGAACACGGTGGGGTTATGTTTGACCGTATGTAGTTAGGATCTTTAGCGATCACCTCTTTTGCGACCGCTTGCGTAGCTTCTCATCTTATTCTGGTACTCGTAAGTTAGCCACCATATTGCTTAGCCGCTGCTGCAGCCTCACCACTTTACCTCTTCCTACCCTTAAAGCTTTGCTAGTCTTGTTACCCATGGTTATGGGATTGCCGAGTCCTCGTGGCTCACAGTTACTACAACACCAGATGCAGGTTCAGCCGAGTTGGAAGCAGGAGTTGGATCAGTTCTTCACCCGGGAGTCCGATGAAGATCGTGGCTGTTTGCTTGTGACGTTTCGACGATCAGTAGTGGTTTCTACTAGGATTCGATCCTGACCTGTGGTTTTATGTTGTTTTGGTATCTTTCTTTTGGATCTTCACCCGTAGTCGGGTTGTGATGTTCTGAATGATGATTGCTTATGTAATGTATTGTGTGAAGTGGCGAGTGTAAGCCAACTATCTCCTTTTGCAATTTAATCCCTCTTTTACATGAGTCGTGCAAAGATACCAAACTTGAGATCATTCTAGGATGGACTTATGCCTTTAAGTCGTGCCTCGACACGTAGGAGGTATAACTCCATCCTGGGCATTACAAGTTGGTATTCAGAGCCTTCTCCGACCTAGAAGCCCCACTGATTGATCGAATCGTTGACGGTTGAGTCTAGGCACACACTGAAAACTTTTTGAGTCCTATATTATATCGGAGAGTAGGATTTCTTTGCTTCTCATCCCCTTTCTCTCTGGTGAGGACTCCTGACGTCTACTCTTACCTCTTCTACTTTCAAAAATTGCACCAATTTTTTTTTAGGATCCCGCGAGTATTCTGGGATCGTTTCGATGTTCTTGTGACAAGGATATTGTTCTCGATGCCTCCTGTTCCCGAGGAGTTGAGCTTCGGGGTATCATTGACACAAGCTTATCGCGGCAGTACTAAATACTTAAGACGGCCGACATCGAAAATCTCTCCTATACGGCCAGTGGCAAGATAACCCCGACATCACCCAGTACTGGGGAGGTAGTTCGAGAGTATTGCCATAGCTTGTTATAGTGGATGCTTTTCGAAGGTCCGAGGTACACAGTTTCCGAGAAAGACTGGTTATGTGTTGAAGGATGGATACACCTGGATGTAGGTTTAGAGTTGATTGCGCGGTGCTTCCCGTGTATCCCCAACACCTGATTGCATAACTGGAAACTTTCGGAAATCTATAGGTGGGTTCATCAAGTAGTTCTAGGCATTCTTCCAACGGATGCACGATATGAAGTTTGGGGTTCTACATTGAGTGAAGTGGTTTTATGGACTTGTTCTGATCGGGAGTTGCATCTTAAAGGGTCCTTGGCTATGCTGATCCGGGGATTGCAAAACCCTTTTGTAACACGTTCCATGAGCTTTCAGCACAAAAATGTTGAACGAAGCTTCTATCTTGTATTTGTTCTATCTGATCCTTGTTCCTTTTTATTTATCTTTTGCTCTCCAAGTGGCTTCTCGTCAAGCTGATGTACCTACGGAATTCATTCGTTCAATATCTACCCTTTGTTGTGATTTGATTCTGGTATTCGAGTTGCTTCGATGTCAAATGTTGATTCCATACCTTTCTTAATCGGTGTTCTCATATTTCTATGGGAGTGCTAGTCCTTCTTAATCATCAAGATTTTCATGTTAATTCTTTTCAACCGGTGTCCATTTTGTTCATCCCAAGTTGTTTTTGTTTTCCCGCCCTCCCACCCTTTTCTTATTGAGCCAGAATTCTTAATGAAATATCCATTTTATTCATGTGATGTTTCTTCATTCATTTCCTTAATGTTCTTATCCGGTGATTATCGTCAAGATGCTCAAGAGCTTCAAGTTCATCATTCTTTTGTTCTCAATTCTTCCGGTGGATGTAATTCAAGATTTTGGTGTTGATCTTATCCTTTTCCTCTTTTCACAATGCTTTCTTATTCCGGAGCGCCAATTAATCATTCTCCTCTTGCTATTCATATCCGGAGTGCTGAAGATTCATAATTCCATTCTTAATCCGTTCAAGCTATTTTTGAGGATTATCATCTTATTCAAGTCATTTAATTCAACCGGTGCAATATCTCTTAAACAATCTTTTCCAACGGTGATTTCTTTGAGTGGGCCCTAACCCACAGGTCTTTTCCAGGATCTTACCTGACTCTTCTATTTTTCTGGAGTTATTCTCAAATTCTTTTCAAAGTGTGGCGTAAGTATGATTCCCATCAGTCACAGGCCTTCTCCAAGACCGTTTTCAAATTCTTTTCATGGTGGGTTAAACCTTCCACCTTTTAATTCTTCATTCCGGAGTACTCAACAATTCTTATGGCATTTCTCGTCTTCATTCTCAACATTTGGAGACCGGAGAAGTGTTTCTCTTAAATCTTGGCCCGTTCTCGTGAAGATTCGTAGTTCTAGCTTCATGCCATCCTCATTATTGTTCCGATTGTGAGGAATTCTTTTCATACCCATCCGAAGCATTTCATGAATTCTTTTCTTTGTGATCCTCCGAAGGCCATCATTTCAGAAGATTTCTTAGTTCTCAGTTTTCAACTTCGTCCTCCAAATATTCTTCTTTGATGTCTCTTCGTTCGTCTCCATATTCTTATGGTGGTTCTTTCAAGTCTACCCTTCTGTTGTTATCGTTTTAATTCATTTGTTCTTTTCATAATCCTACCGGTGCCTTGTTGAATACTTATCCAAGGTTGTGCTAGTTCTCTCTTAATTCTTTCCAACGGGAATAAGTAGTATGCCAAATCCGTTTGCTTGTCGTCAATTTAATTTGATGAAGGATATGCATAACATAAATCTTATTCTAGTTTCTTCCAAGAGGTTAATCCCTTCCTTCAGAGCTTGTTCATCTTATCATATTCTCGGTTCCAAGTTGTTCATCTTGTTTTCCGGAGCTTCAAGTTATTTCAATTATATCATTTCAAAGCTCCATCTAATTCATCGCAGGCCTTAAATCTTATTCTTTTCATCTTTCACTTCTCATGCTTCATTACCGGAGTTTTCATGGTGGTTCATCATCATGTTTTAATTCATCCTCGAAGTCTTCATCAAGATTCTTGTTGGAGCTCAAGCATTCTTCTTCATGCTTTCCAATTGCAATCTTTTCTACCTTATCCTTTCAGATGGTGTTATGTCATTCTTGTCAATTCCTTCATGTTTTACGATTCACGAGTTATCAAGAATGAGATATTTAAAACCATCATTTTCTTTGTTCAGGAGATTTTTTTTCCAACCCTTCAATTTATTCATTGGAGTTATCTTGGGTTATATTTCACCTAAAGCTTTCCTTGAGAATTGTTGTTATTATGGTGCTTATAAATGACCCAAGTCCTTCATTTATCATGCCGGTGAGATAAGTTTTTCATATCCTTGTTGATCTCAATCCAATCTTTTGTTTTCGTTAGTGGCTGGTTGTCACCTCTTAATTTTGAGATGTTTTCCATAAGCCCACATGAACCTCATTTGTTTCGTTGTTGATTTTTCCATCAACTCTGTTCAACCCTTCTTCGTAAGGATGCTCTTTCAAATTCAATTTTGAGAGAAGTTGTCATACTTTTCTCCGTTCTTTTCTTTCATTGAACTATATTCTATTCTTCATTCCGGAGGCATGGTAATATTGCTCTCTCCAAACCATCATCTTGTTTTCTTTTCAAGATCATGTTCTTTCCCTTGCTTATCATCTAACCGGAGTGTGGTATTCTTAATTCTAGTTCCCTCATCTTTTCATGTTTTGCCTGTCTCTTAACCGGAGTGCTATCTGAATCTTTCTTACCCTTGTGCCATTCTTTTAATTGTTCCGGAGGCTGTATGTTGATGTTTTCATCAAGTATCATCCCAACTTGGCAAGTTCTTGTTAATTCCTTCCATTTTCAGACGGAGTGCTGTCCAAATTCTGACTTTCTTATTCCTAGGCTATACCATTGTGGTTTCTTATTCTTTTGTCATCCGTGAGCTCTTGTTTCATGTCTTTCAACCTACAAGGTTCCCGTATGCTCCTTGTTCCTCTTTTCTAACGGAGTGTTTTCATCTTCGTTCATCTCCGTTGCATTCTTTCTTTCAAGTTTGTTCAACCTCTCAAGGTTCGTGGTTTCACTCGTCTGTCAAAGAAGTAACTTTGTTTTACCTCTTCCTCTTCTGTTTTTACCCGGTGATATCTCTAGGATCTCGGGTCGAGATCCTCTGTTAGTGTGGGAGAGTTGTGACGCCCGAGACTGACGTCCCAGAAGATTCCAGAAGGTTCCAGAAGATTCCAGATGTTCCGGGTTGCCCGTGTGTTTCAGTTCTGCTTGTGTTATTTATTTTTTTGCATTGCATCATGTCATCATGCCATCATGTCATATTTAATTTGCATCTCAACCTAAATAAATCGTGTGGACCTTCGGTCCATTTAAATCGAGGGAAGATTGTCTTCTCGTTAAAACTTATAAAAGTCTCTCAATATTTAGGGAGCTATATTAAAAATATTCCAATTGTTTGGGATCACCATAACACACTTGCATATTTTCCCCATTGTCTTTTCACTTCGAGTTTCACCTTCAAAAATCTTGCCAATAATTCTTTTCCGTGGTTTCGAGGTTCCTCCAAAAATTTGAACATTTTTGGACACTTCATTAATCAAGTCTTAGTTCAAACCTATTTGAATTAAATTCAAATATGTTTGAATTATTTTCCGATCTGGCCTTTTGTTTTTTTTCTCCGGCCGTGCTCATTTTTACGAGCACGAGAATAATTGTCCCTTGCCCTAATTCTCTCCTAACCTTCTCCTCTCTTTTCTGTCTTCCTATTTCTTTTCTGTAATTCTAAGAGTAGAAAATCCAGCAGGCCTGAGGCCATCTCGGCCTCCTCCTTCCCAACCTCCAGCCGGCCTTTAGGCCAACCGCTGCCCATCAGGCCCAGGCCAATTGGCCCAACACCAGGCCTCCCTGGCCCATCCCGCGCCGAACCCTAGAGCTCCCGCAGCTCCTCCCTCTCGTCCCTCGAGCCGCCGCCTCCTCTCGTTCCCCATCTCTCTCTCGTCCTGTTCCCTCGCGCGAGCCGAGCCCGACCCCGCACCCTTCTGCCCCCGCTCGATCGAATCCCTCGCACCTCACCATCCTAGGCCGGCGACGCCTCCAGCGCCCGCCTTCCTTCGGCCTCCAGGAGCGGCGCCTCTGCAGCGCCAGCGACGCCCAGGCCCGAGGCCGCGGCTTCCCCGCATCCCTTCCCTCCTCGTCGAGCCGTCCGCGAGCCTGCGTCCTCACGTCGCCCGGCCACCGAGGCCTCCCCTCCGTCCTCGCCCGTCCTGAGCTTCGCCTGGCTGCCCCGCGAGCCGGCCCGGCCCGGCCAGGGGGCCGTCGCCGTCGTCCAACGCCGCGGCCAGGCTCTCGCCTCGCCTCTGGCCCGAGTGCCTCGGCTGCCCCGCTTTGCCCCTTCCCTCCGTCCTCGACGCCAAGGCCGGCCGGTCCGCCGCCTCCTCTGCACCCTGGCTCCCGCGTCATCCAGCCGGCGGCCCCGTCCTCCCCGCGGAGGCCGCTGCCTCGCGACCCTGCGCTGGCTCCTCCACGCGCCAAGGCCGCCTCCCTCCTGCCTTCCTTCGACTCCAGCAGCTCCACCTCGAGCGCCCGTCCCCTGCTAGGATCCTTTCCCCGCAGCCTTTTTTCCCTTTCCGTTTTGTTTTGTTTTATTGCTGTTTTGTTATCTCAAGTAACCTTGGAGCAGCAAGTGCCACCGACAAGAACGTCTAAGAACCGTGAACGTGACCGACGACGGGTACCCCTCCGTGACAAGTACAACTACAGCCGAGTTCGACTACACGAACGAGTACACGGCGACCCGACCAAGTACCCCTACGGCGAGTACCACTACCGTCAACAAGTTCGGAGACCGAGTACCACTACGAACGCCGACGCGACAAGTACCTCTTCGGAAACGGATACGCCTACGTGAACGTCTACCGTCGCCCCGAGTACCACTACCGTCGCCGGAAACGAGGAATTCGCCAAGTACCACGACACGATGACGTGAACCACTACTTCCTCTACGAGTTGCGAGAACGACTACTTCCCTCTACGGAACGGCTACTCCTCTCCGACGTGAGCGACTCCTTCCTCTACGTCTCGAACCGCCCCGAAACGCACGCTTCGAAGGTATAACCCCGAGTCGTGACCCGTGGAATGCTTGTTGTGTGTTGTATGAAATGTTTCCCGTGTGTGCTCCGTGTCCGTTTCGTCCTTTGTCATGTTCCTCGGTTGCTTCGTCACCGACTCGTGGGAACCCGGAGACGGGATCAACCCACTTCCATCTTGTTCAACTTGCTCACGCCATCTTTCTTTTGCACCGGTCTCTCACCGAGTTACCGGAACCGAGATGTTGCGTTGCATCATTTTCGGATCGTTGCCGTGGCACCCTTTCATTCCACCACGGTGACAATACTTCATATCTCTTTTAAGTCAACCTTTTAAAAACTTGCATAAACTTGATCATGTCATCCGCATCATGTTAACAACATGGATATGATAAATTGTGGTTGCTTATAATTACTAAACATGCATATGGGGATTTTCTGGATATGTTGTTGTTATTTCCGGCCTCATTTAAAATGTCTTAATAGTGTAGTTTTATTATGTTTCACCTCTTGCCATGCTAAAAACAATTAATATTGTCTTGTTAATAAACGAGAGTCAACTAAATAAATAAATGTGGTGTTTCGTCAATATGCAACTCGTTGCATATTGATCTCCACTTAACTTGTAGTTTTGTTTGTGCACTTTGCCATGCCTTGCATATTTAAACCGGACATGCATCATACTTGTTTGTGCATCGTATGCCATGTTTATGCTTGGGTGTTTACCGAGTTGTTTGTTTTCTTTCCGGTTGCTTCTCTTGTTAGCTTCGGTTTCGTTCCGGAGTTGTGAGGTTCCGCTCGACTGTTGCTCCGTCTTCTTATTGGATCTGTTCTTCTCCCTTGTGGAATCCCAGGCAAGATGATCAAACCCTTGGATACCTTTACTACCATTGCCATGCTTAGTTGCCTCGATGCTATCGTTACATGTCGCGATACCCATCTTTTATGTCAGCCCTCTCCTTGTTGCCATGAAACCTCTAATTTTGAAACCTTCCTAGCAAAACCACTGTTTGGCTATGTTACCCGCTTGCTCAGCCTCGCTTGCTCAGTTCCTCTTATAGCGTTGTTAGTTGCAGGTGAAGATGAAGTCCGTTCCAGGAGGGAACTTGTTGTTGGTTATATCACAATATCTATAATTATTATTAACACACCTATACACTCGGCATGGGTGGAAGGCTTGGCCTTTTGCTCGGTGTTTTGTTCCACTCATGCCACCTTAGGCGTCGATAAACCGGCATTATGTTCCTTGATTTTGCGTTCCTAACACGATGGGTGTAATGGGGACCCCTTGACAGTTCGACTTTGAATAAAACTCCTCCAGCAAGGCCCAACATTGGTTTTAATTTGCTCATAATAAATACTTAATTACTTAATTAAATTCGCATAGGGAGTTAGCGCTACCCGAGGATTCTTAATTCTACATAGCAGGGGGGCCAGTGCTGATGGTGTTGGTCCCAAACGAGCGGACTGCGGGGCCGCCTTGGGGAAACCCGAGGTATCTGGTATGACCTGTAGGACGTCTCATCCGGTTGTGGCCTGAGACGAGATACGCGCGGCTACTATCAGGGTGTCGGCACGCCGGGAGGTCTTGCTGGACTTGTTTTACCATTGTCGAAATGACTTGTGCTACCGGGATGCCGAGCCTGATCGGATTTTCCCTAAGATAAGGGGTGATGATATTATATTTATCACTTCAGCTAATCGTGAGAGCTTGTGATGGGCTAAGTTGGAACACCCCTGCAGGGTTATGAACTTTCGAAAGCCGTGCCCGCGGTTATGTGGCAGATTGGAATTTGTTAATGTCCGGTTGTAGAAAACTTGACAGATGATCCGAAGTAAAACACACAACTGTGTGAGTAACCGTGACTGTCTCTTTTCACTTTGAGAAGAGAACACGGTGGGGTTATGTTTGACCGTATGTAGTTAGGATCTTTAGCGATCACCTCTTTTGCGACCGCTTGCGTAGCTTCTCATCTTATTCTGGTACTCGTAAGTTAGCCACCATATTGCTTAGCCGCTGCTGCAGCCTCACCACTTTACCTCTTCCTACCCTTAAAGCTTTGCTAGTCTTGTTACCCATGGTTATGGGATTGCCGAGTCCTCGTGGCTCACAGTTACTACAACACCAGATGCAGGTTCAGCCGAGTTGGAAGCAGGAGTTGGATCAGTTCTTCACCCGGGAGTCCGATGAAGATTGTGGCTGTTTGCTTGTGACGTTTCGACGATCAGTAGTGGTTTCTACTAGGATTCGATCCTGACCTGTGGTTTTATGTTGTTTTGGTATCTTTCTTTTGGATCTTCACCCGTAGTCGGGTTGTGATGTTCTGAATGATGATTGCTTATGTAATGTATTGTGTGAAGTGGCGAGTGTAAGCCAACTATCTCCTTTTGCAATTTAATCCCTCTTTTACATGAGTCGTGCAAAGATACCAAACTTGAGATCATTCTAGGATGGACTTATGACTTTAAGTCGTGCCTCGACATGTAGGAGGTATAACTCCATCCTGGGCATTACAAGTACGTGGTACATACTTCAACTCATGTGGACTGAGCTCAATGGCCCATTTGGCTATTCTGCCTGTTGCTTCTCTATTCTGGATTATATCTCCCAACGGGGCTGAACTAACCACAGTTATTGGATGCCCTTGGAAATAATGCTTCAATTTCCGGTTTGCCATGAACACCCCATATACCAATTTCTGCCAATGAGGGTATCTTTGCTTAGACTCGATGAGTATTTCACTCACATAATAAACCGGGCGCTGAACTGGATGTTCCTTCCCTGCTTCCTTGCGTTCAACCACAATCGCAACGCTGACTGCCCGTGTGTTTGCCGCAACATATAACAGCAAAGGCTCTTTATCGATAGGAGCGGCTAAAACCGGCGGTTTCGCTAGTTGCTGTTTCAGATTCTCAAAAGCTGTATTCGCTTCATCACTCCAAATGAACCGGTCCGTTTTCTTCAACATTTGATAAAGCGGGATCGCCTTTTCTCCTAAGCGACTGATAAACCGGCTCAACGCCGTGATCCGGCCAGCTATGCGCTGAACATCATTAATGCAAGCCGGTTTTGTCAAAGATGTGATGGCCTTGATCTTCTCCGGGTTGGCTTCTATTCCCCTGTTCGAGACCAGGAATCCCAAAAGCTTACCAGCCGGGACACCAAAGGCACATTTCTCCGGATTAAGCATCATCCTATAAGCCCGAAGATTATCAAAGGTTTCTCTGAGGTCTTCTATCATTGTTCTTTCCTCCTTTGACTTAACCACGATGTCATCCACGTAAGCATGTACGTTCCTTCCTATCTGCCCCTTCAAACAATTCTGAACACAACGCTGATAAGTTGCCTGTGCGCACTTGAGCCCAAAGGGCATAGACACATAGCAAAAAGCACCAAAAGGGGTTATGAACGCTGTCTTCTCTTGATCTTCAACTGCCATCTTGATCTGGTGATACCCTGAGTATGCATCCAGAAAACTCAGCCGCTCACACCCTGCGTTGGCATCAATAATCTGATCAATGCGAGGCAGAGCAAAAGGATCAGTCGGGCAAGCTTTATTGAGGTCTGTGTAGTCCACACACATCCTCCACTTCCTATTCTTCTTTAGAACCAGCACCGGATTAGCCAACCATTCCGGATGAAAGACTTCCACTATGAACCCTACCGCCAAAAGCCTGGCCACTTCTTCTCCTATAGCCTTGCGCCTCTCTTCGTTAAAGCGGCGCAGATACTGTTTTACCGGTTTAAACTTCGGATCAATATTTAATTTGTGCTCAGCGAGTTCCCTCGGTATACCTGGCATGTCAGAAGGTTTCCATGCAAAGATATCCCGGTTCTCACGGATGAACTCGATGAGCGCGCTTTCCTATTTAGGATCCAGGTTAGCACTGATGGTGAATTGCTTAGACGAATCTCCAGGCACAAAATCAACCTGCTTAGTCTCTTCCGCTGATTTGAACTTCAAGGCCGGATCATGCTCGGTAGTTGGCTTCTTCAGCGGAGTCATATCTGCCGGATCAACATTATCCTTATAAAATTTTAACTCTTCCGTGGCACATACCGCTTCTGCATAAGCTGCGTCACCTTCCTCACATTCCACTGCTATCTTACGACTGCCATGCACCGTAATTGTGCCTTTATGACCCAACATCTTAAGCTGCAGATAAACATAACATGGCCTAGCCATAAATTTAGCATAAACCGTCCTCCCAAACAAAGCATGATATGGACTTTTAATTTTGACAACTTCAAAGGTGATCATCTCCGATCTAGAATCATGCTCATCCCCAAAGGTAACTTCTAAGTCAATCTTACCAACTGGATAAGCTGACTTACCTGGGACCACCCCGTGAAACACTGTGTTTGATGTCCTTAACTGTTTATCTGTCAGACCCATACGGCGAAAGGTCTCGTAATATAATATATTGATACTGCTACCTCCATCCATGAGGACTTTAGTGAACCTGTATCCTCCCACCTGAGGTGCCACCACCAAGTCTAAATGTCCCGGATTATCTACCCATAACGGGTGGTCCTCTCTACTCCATACAATGGGCTGCTCTGACCATCGTAGAAACTGTGGCGTCGCCGGTTCTACCGCATTAACAGCCCGTTTTAAAACCTTCTGGTCCCTCTTACATAAACTTGTGGTGAAAACATGATATTGACCACTGCTCAACTCCTTCGGATTACTCTGGAATCCGGATTGCTGCTGTTGCTGCGGACGCTGTTGCTGCTGGTTTCCTTGGTTATTGTAACTCCCTTGACCCTGCTGCTGATTATTCTAATTGTTGTAGCCACTTTGATGATGCGATTGATTTCCCTGACCATTGTAACCACCTTGATGATGTGATTGATTTCCCTGACCATTGTAGTTCCCTTGACTACTTTGGCCGCCTGGCCGGGATTGATAACCGCCGTTGCCCCTATATCCTGATCCGGAGTTGTTTCCTTGATAACCCGGACCATAAAATCCGGGCCCTGAACCGCCGTACGGGGGCCGGTTAGGAGGATTAAAACGGCCGTTCCCTGGTTTCGTAGGGGACAGGCATTCTCTTATAGAATGTCTTGCAATCCTCCCTCTTCCACTATGCTTCAGACAGGGTTGATCCAAATCCTGCTCCCAACCCGGGTTTCCACAGCCGGTTTGGAGAGTGGAACCCTGCTGATTAACCTGAAGACCGCCTTGAGCCTGCGTACTGGCAACAAAATCGGAGCTGTTTTCTGCCTTTCGTTTGCCCAAAAAGCTGGAAGTAACCGGATTAACCGGCGCCGGTTTACCAGACTTGCTGGCCTTTCCTGTTTTATCTCCTTCTGACTCCGGATACTTGGTATTATCTGAGTCTCCGTACTTTACCAGGGCGCTCATCAAGGTCCCCATGTCATTGCACTCCCGTTTGAGCCGTCCGAGCTTTAATTTCAAAGATTCAAACCGGCAATTGTTCTCCAATGTTACAATTGCTGTGCTCGGGTTAATGCCGTTTGAGGAGTGCAAGATCTCTGCCACCCTGCGTACCCAAGCTGCTGTAGACTCCTGTTCTCCTTGCACGCACGCTGCTAAATCTATCACCGACATAGGTTGCTTGCACGTATCTTTGAAGTTTTTGATGAACTGGCTGCGCAGCTCCCCCCATGATCCGATAGAATTCGGAGGTAGTGCTTTTAGCCAAGTCCGGGCCGTGCCTTCAAGCATCATAGTGAAATATTTGGCACAAGCCGATTCATCCACGTCCAGCATCTCCATAGCCATCTCGTAACTCTCCACCCAAGCTTCGGGCGGTAAATCGGCTGTGTAATTAGGCACCTTGCGAGGTCCTTTGAAATCCTTGGGCAACTTAACGCTCCGCAGGGCGGGGACGAGACATTGTATTCCAAAACCGCTCGTTGTAGCTCCTGTCCCTGTAGCGCCTGTGTGAACCGGCGTCGACTGACGAACTTCCTCCCTGGCCTCCGATCTAGGCCGGTTTCGATCCGGGGCTGGCATCTCTGCCCTTGCCGGATTATCCTGCCTGTGCTGATGTCTCCTACGTTCACTGCTAGACACTTCTGGCTCCTCCCAATGTATAGAGTAACTTCGGTTGGGACGCGGTGTCGAATGCAACCTTTCCCTGCTATGAGAGTATGCTTGCTGCTGTATCAACGCCGTATTGAGCAGTTTCTGGGCCCTGCGCGCCTCTATTGCCACCGGAGATGTTTCTTCCACAGGTAAAGTGGCCAACCGTGCTGCCGCTGCAGCAATATTATCCACAGGGTTTGAGTAGTGTCCCGGAGGGATGGGAACATAAGGCGCCGATGTAATCCGTTGCTCCCGTTCTGTGGCGGGCTGCTGAACCGGCTCCTCCCGAGCCGGTGGGCTTCTCCGGTTTAGGACCGGATTATTACTGGCCCCAGCCCCGGGTGTTTTGAACAAATTCGCCGATTCGTAACCCGGCGGTAGGCGGGATCGATACTTTCGCCCCCTTACTGCTTCCACAGAAGCCTGCTCCATCCTCAAGTGAAAAGCTTGATCATCCAACTCTGCTTGTCTTATGGCTAACATCTCCCCTTCTGCCTTTAAATCCTCTTTTAACTGATCGATCCGGGCTTTCAACTGAAGAAGCACTGCATCATGTTGCGCCTTGTCTGCTGGAGCTATGACCTCCACTGCCTTAGCTGTGAATTCCTCGATCAAGGTGGATAGAACTGCAGTAATGGAGGGATTTGAACCGCTTCCCCCTGCACCAGCCTCCACTGTTGTTCCGTTCGTCGGGGGTTGTGAACCGGCCATGAAGACCGCCACCCGGTTTGGCGGGCCGGAGGGGTCCGGAATACTGTTTCCATCGGACTCGCCCTCAGACCGGCCGTCCCGCAACTGATACAGAGATTCAGTTTCCCCGGACAAAGACTCGTCATCTGAATAGACGACGGTTGCACCATCAGATTCCGACCCGTCCTCGGCTTGGCCTCCGTGAATCGCTCCAACGAACACATGCTTCATGGCAGGCTGAATCCGGGCCGATCTCGCACGCTGAGCCGGCTCGACGATGTTGGGGAAGGTGTCCGGCTCAGGTCCCGGTTCTCCAATTTTGCCGATGAAGACTTGGATGCTGCCGAAGGGGACCCGGTACCCGTATTCGATCGAATCGGCCTCCGGTCCCCAACCCGCGTCATCGATGTAGATCCGGCCATGACGACCCTTGGTCATCCGGCCGACTGCGTAACCCTTTAACCCTTCGAAGCCGCCTTCCAAGAGCTCGAAACCATCGTGCGCAGGCCCCACGGTGGGCGCCAACTGTCGTGGAATTAACACGGCAGATGTCCGGTTTAGCGGACTTGATGATGGAACCATCGCACGGGTTAGCTTGAAAGGATTCATGGCACACAAAGGGACACAAAGGATTTATACTAGTTCGGCCCCTTCGAAAAGGTAAAAGCCTACATCTAGTTGGTTTGGTATTGCTTGGGCGTCGGTTTACAGGGAGAGAATCCGCTTTGCCTGCGTCTCGACGGATTGATTGTTGCTTGTCCTTGAACCGGTACTGGGTCGTCCCTTTATATAGAGGTGACGCCTGGTCCGGTTTACAGAGTCCCGAGGCAGGCTCATAATCGTGTCCGCCTCGGTCTCTGCCCCTTTCTTTCTTATCTCTCAAGTTACATCTCTTGGCGGTTTACAAACCGTATCTCTATACCTGGGCCCTGAAATCTCATGGGCCGTAATCTCTAAAATAATAAACCAAGTACAATATAACTAAGCCGGTTTACAATACCCGGTTTATACCTACTAACCATATCCCTGACAAGTAGGTAAATGATAACAAGCATAATTTATGTGGTGACATGCTATCAACCATATAAGAACTTTTAAGTAAAGCAATCAAGGCATGTAATTCAATTCAAGTAATAACAAACAAGCGTCTATATTAGCATTGTAACAAGTAACATAAGAACATAAAGGTGCAAGAGCTCTCGCTGTCCGTGACTCGAATGTCTCCAAATGGTGTTTGCGTGCAAGAAAGGGGATAGGGATATATGAGAGAGTAAAACATAGTTTTTGTATTGTTGAGAACTTAATCTACTAAAGTTTCACACTTGGTCTTCTTTGGAATCTTATCTTGACTTATCCCCAGACCGTCAGCCAGGTACAAGTCAAAATGATCCACTCCCTTTCGATATTTTGAGCACTCATGCAATGGATGAGCGTAAGCAAGAAAGTCGACACTTAGGATGGCAAAGAGAGAAAAATGATAGAGGGGGAAGACAAAAAAGGTGTGAAAGGCTCACATCAATGAGGACAATCATCGGCGAGAGAAAGCCAAATGATAGATATGATGTGAGGAGTAGGGATTGCCATGCAACGGATGCACATATGAGCTAAGGTAAGCTCTCCAATGGAACTAGTGGGGGTGCATCCAACTTGCTTGCTCAAGAAGACCTAGAGCTCTTTTGAGGAGGCTCATCATTGGAATATACAAGCCAAGTTCTATAGTGTAAAGGTCCCCACATAGCTATATGCATGAATGATAATATCTATGGAGTACAAGGTATAAGATGGAGTACGAGTGTGGATCTCTCAAAAAGGAATAGTAGTGTGCCCCCTTCTCTCTTTTTATTTCTTTTTCTCCTTTTTCTATTTTTTTGTGGCCTCAATGGCTCTTTCTATTTATCTCTCATTTTTCCTCTTTGGGATCTTTTGATTTGTCCTCTTTGGGATCTTTTCCTCACTTTAGGGGCAACACTCTATGTATTACAAGAAGTATAGAAGATCTTTCACACTTTACAAAAGTACTCAACATAAAGAAAATGAAACTATCATGATGTATGCAAATGTACGCCTCTGCCAGTGTAGCAGGATATGCAATGATACTAGCGCGTCATGTAGCAATGATTAGGGCAAGGCCCAACTAGCATGCGGCTCATCGATCAAGCAAAAAGCATGTATGACATGAAGATCAAGTCATGAGAAGATGGATGTTGCATGGCAATGTATCTCGGAAAGGCTATGGAAATGCCTTAATAGGTAGGTATGGTGGCTGTTTTGAGGAAGGATATAATGAGGCTTATAATGACAGAGCGTATCGTGCCAAGGATTTGGATGCACCGGCGAAGTATGCGCCAACTCTCGAGGTGAGAAAGGGCAATGCACGGTACCGAAGAGGCTAGAAAAATATGGATAGGTGGAAGTGTCAACTTTCGAATACTCACATTAGTCTGAAGAACTCATGCACTTATTATCGGTAACTCTCAATCTAATTAGGAGGTTCACAAAGAGACAAGTACCCCGAGGAGGTGTGTATGGGGGTTTGGTTACCCTTGCGCATCCTCGACCCATGGTACGTGAGTGTACTCTAATATTCGATCCCTCCAAAGATTAGTGATCCATTTAGTAGCTAAAGTTCTCAACTATTTTGTAGGTTTTCGAAAATAAACATGGATTGCCCAAAATACGACATCTATCACTAATAGGCTAAAGCTCTTGACACCAAAAGTTCAGACATTACTCATGGCAATACCTCAAAACTATTGCAAGTTACTACTAAAATTAAATAGCAACCTCAATTACCTACTTTAAGTTAAGACACACAACTCAGTGCAACAGACAAACTCTCTTAACAAGATAAACATGAAAACTCAAGAGAGTTCAGCAACCAACTAAACAAAAGCTCTTTAAAAAGAAAATCATGAAAACTAAGAGCTAAACATGACAGTAGCTATGGAAAGACAAAGAACACACACAACAAAGATAAGCATGAAAATCCTATGTTGTGTACTAGGTTGAAGTGGAGCGTGTTTCTCTCCCACACAAAGAAAGCTGGGTTCTAACTCGTTATGAACAGCAAGCAAAGCTAAAGAAAACTAAAAAGGAAACTAAAAGCAAGACGCTCCAAGCATAGCACGTAACGCATGAAGTGATTAAAATATAGTGGAACGAAAGACGAACTGATAATTTTTGATGGAGAAGGGGATGCACGGGGGCATCCCCAAGCTTAGACACTTGAGTCTTCTTGAATATTTCTTGGGGGTGCACGGGGGCATCCCCAAGCTTGAGCGTTTGACCCTCCTGAATCTTTTTATCATCTTCCCTCGCACACTTGAAAACTCCCTTCATACATAACTCATCGTAATCTGATTAGCGAGGTTAGTACCCACAATAAAATAACTTTTCCCTGCTGGAAATAAAGATAGCCTTGAAGAGCTACTGTTTCTCAAGATTGCCAAAAGGTTTTTGCAAAGAAAAAGCAAGCTCAAGGTTTGCAAAACGAAGAAAAGGCAAAACATGACAGAATCTGTGAAAAACAGACCAGCAGGTAGTAAATAATTTTTTCGGGGCACTTATGCAACTCAAATCAAAAAACTCAGAACAGACGCCCGAAAGCCAATTGTATAGAGCACGCTGCCAAAAAAATTCAGATCAAAAAGATGATCTGGTGATTTTATATGAATTTTTCTGTCCAAGGACAGAATCTGTTTTCTGGACTGCACGTCACAACTTTTGAACTTTCTTGCAATCAGAGGCTAAACTTGGCACAAAGCTGAAAAGAAAAGATACAATGATGATGCTACTATAGTAACAAACATCAAGACACAACAAAAGCAAAATAAATCCTAATTCGTTGTGGGCTGCCTCCCAAAAGCGCTTTCTTTTATGCCTTTAAGCTAGGCATGATGCAAAAAGAGAGGATCAAGTTTTATCAAGAGTAAAAGAATAGCTAGCCCGTGTAATTGACTCAAAAGGCAACTTAATCTTCTTTCTAGGGAAGTGTTCCATCCCTTTCTTGAGAGGAAATTGGAATTTTATATTCCCCTCTTTCATGTCAATGATAGCACCAACGGTGCGAAGAAAAGGACGTCCCAAAATGATTGGACAAGAAGGTTCACATTCAATATCCATAATAGTAAAATCAACGGGAACATAACTGTCATTGACAATGATAAGAACATCGTCGATCTTCCCCAAAGGTTTCTTTATGGAAGAATCAACAAGACGAACACCAAAAGAACAAGGATCAAAAGATTTCAATTTAAACATATCATATATTCTTTTGGGCATAACGGAGGTACTAGCTCCAACATCACATAAAGCATAGCTAGAGAAGTTATTCAACTTAATTTTAATCATAGGATCCCAACCATCTTCTAGCTTTCTAGGTATGGAGGCTTCTACCCTAAGCTTCTCCTCCCTAGCTTTGATGAGAGCATTAGTGATATGCTCTGTGAAGGCAAGATTAAGTGTGCTAGTGTGGGGATCTCTAGACATCTTGTGAAGAAAATCAATAACTTCAGAAAGGGTGCAATTATCAAAATCAAGGTCACCACTATCAAGTAAAGTGGTAGTGGTGTCCTTTAGGCTCACTTGTTTGGTAGCTTCTATGGTCATAGGAATTTCTTCTACGGTTGAGGTCATAGCATCACCATTAATAGGTCCAATGGGACCAGGAGTGCATTGGGTGCTAAGAGTTTGGATATCCTCAACAACTTGGATAGTAGCAACAGTGTGGTGGGTAGGAAGGCACTTAATTCTATCTTCTTCCTCCTTCAGGGGTGCAACCACTTCGGGTTTAGCTGCCATTTGGTTTATCAAAGTGGCTTGTGTGTGGGACATATTGGAAACATGGGTCTCAATGATGGTGAGCCTAGTCTGGAGGTTAGAAATCTCAATATTTAGGCTCTCCAGTTGTCTACCAATGTCTTGCAAGATAGCAGTATGCTCATCTAATTGCCTCGAGAAGGTCTTGTTTTGTTCATATTGGGTGTGCATGTAGTTCTTAGTGGCCTTCACTATTTCTAGAAGTTTCTCATAACTAGGCATGTCTCTATCTCTTTGGGTGGAGTTCCTGGTGCTAGGATAAGCATTGTTGTTCCCATAGAAATTAGAGGGGAACGGTCTAGGGTTGCTACCAAAATTACTCCTATAAGCATTGTTATTGAAATTGTTTCTAGAGATAAAGTTCACATCTACTTGATCTTGAGCAATCAAAGAATTTAAAGGAACATCATGAGGATCAATAGAAGATTGCTTGGAAAGTAGAGACATGATCAAGTCAACTTTTTCATTTAGGGAGGAAATCTCCTCGACAGAGTTTACCTTCCTACCTGTTGGAGCGCGTTCGGTGTGCCATTGGGAATAGTTGGTCATCATCTCATCGAGAAGTTTCGTGGCAGCACCAAGTGTAGTTGACATAAAGGTTCCTCCCGCGGCCGAATCTAACAAGTTCCGCGAGGTAAAGTTCAAGCCTGCATAAAAAGTTTGGATAACCATCCAAGTAGTCAAACCATGAGTAGGGCAGTTCTTGACAAGAGATTTCATGTGTTCCCAAGCTTGGGCAACGTGTTCATTATCCAATTGTTTAAAATTCATTATGTTACTCCTTAGTTGGATAATTTTAGCAGGGGGATAGTACTTCCCAATAAAGGCATCCTTGCACTTGTCCCAAGAATCTATGCTATTTCTAGGCAAGGATTGAAACCAAATTTTAGCTCCTCCTCTCAAGGAGAAAGGAAAAAGCTTAAGCTTAACAATATCACCATCTATTTCTTGGTACTTTTGCATATCACAGAGTTCAACAAAATTATTTAAGTGCAAAGCAGCATCATCTCCAGCACCGGAGAATTGATCTTTCATAACTAGGTTCAGTAAAGCAGGTTTAATTTCATAAGAGGGTGCTGAAGTGGCAGGTGTAGTAATAGGCGTGCAGATAAAGTCATCGTTGTTATGACTAGTGAAGTCACACAACTTGGTGTTCTCGGTGGAACCCATAGCAGCAGCAAGCAAGATAACTATTTTTGTGATTTTTGGTAAGGGACACTAAAGCAAAAACTGAAAGGTAAACTAACAAGACTAAAAAGCAAAGATAAAAGATAGCGTGCAACTCCCCTATCTTGAAGAGTGGAGTCCCCGGCAACGGCGCCAGAAACTTGCTTGATGGCTTCTCGCCCCTCGTTGGTTACCCCAAGTGGAAGGTTTGAGATGTAGCGTAGCGGCAAATTTCCCTTGGCAAAGATACCAAGGATCGAATCCCGTGAGACTCCGAGGGTCGACAAGAAGGTGTCAATAGCGCCAGAAACTTTTGCTTGACAAGACCTGCACACAGATACAAATAACTTTGCTCCCAACGAGTACAGAGAGGTTGTCAATCCCTCCGGCCTTGTCATTTACAAAGGATCAAATGCAAGAGATAGTAGTGATAGGTATGACTGCAACTAGGAAATAAGAACAGGAAGTAAATAGCAGGTGTGATCAGTGATGGTAATATGGACCGGGGTCCCATGATGTTAACTAGTGATGTCTCTCTCCCAAAAGACGATAAAACAGCTAAGCGAGGTAAACAAATTACAGCTGGGCAATTGACAGGATTATGTGCGCAAACCAATGCTAACTATGCTGTAAAGAAGGGTAGAGGCTCAAAAGCATGGGCGGTACGCCAAGGCAAGTAGAACGAAATCCATCTGCATCTACTACTAATCATCCACCTTGAGATATCTATCCAAAACATCTCGCTGGTATTAAGTTGCGAGTCCCACCCAAAGTGTAAACTCAAAGCAACAGACAACTGCATTAAAAGAACTTTGCGTAATGTAAACAATCCTTGCACCCGCAAGTACAAGCACCGTTGTTTTCCCCCTTGTGGCAACAGCACATCCCCTAGACTCATGTTTCTGTCACTCAAACTAGTCATCGAGGGGCATGAACCCACAATCAAGCATAACGTTCCCTCTTGGAGTTACTACCTACTACTCGGCCAAAGCAATAAATAGCAACGAAGAACATGAAAGAATTACTCAAGAACATAAATATAAAAGAGGTGAATCAAATATATTACTCACACACAATCTGAACATAATCTCATAATCCATCGGATCCCAGCAAACTCAGCAGAGCAACAGCATAAAGATTACATATGTGCCTCGATCATGTAGGGCAGCTCACGAGGTCTAATCCATGAAGAACAAAGAGGGGAGGAGAACATCACATAGCTACTGGTCATGGACCCATGGTGCAAGGGAGACTACTCACAACTCATTCGGGAAGCGTCCATGGTGGTGGAGAAGCTCCCGGTGGTGGTTCTCCCCTCCGGCAGGGTGCCGGGAAGAGTTCTCCTGGTGCTCCCGATCTTGGAAGCGCGTCGGCGGCGGAACAGAGATGAGATCGTGAAAAAGGGTTCCGTCCTCGAGGGTTTCGGGACGCGAGAAATATATATGCAAAAGGGGGTCACCAGAGGCGGAGGTGGGGCCCCAGGCGCCCCCCCTAGCGCGACCAGGGGTGGGGCTGCGCCGGGTGGCCGCCTGGGCCACCCCAGGCTCCCCTCTGGCCCTGCCTTGGTTTTTCTGGAAGCTCCAGATACGCTGATTTTTCCTGTATTTTTCCCGGAATTTTTAGGGCACTTTTAATATGGGGGAAACCTGAAATAGAAAAACAACAGAAAACAGGAACTAGCAATGTGGTGCACTGAGTTAATAGGTTAGTCCAAATATGATCAAAAGTGTATGGAAGTGCATAAATATCATAGCAATATCACACAAAAGAGGCATGGAGCAAGCAGAAATTATAGATACGTTTTGGACGTATCAGCAGGGCTTCGCCTAAGCACTGCAACGGTATGACCGAGGTGTGTTTCTGTGGAGAGGGCACCGCACACGGCTAAAACAATTCAACTTGTGTGTCCTAGGGTGCCCCCTGCCCTCGTATATAAAGGAGCAAGGGAGAGGCCGGCCCTAGAGGGGGCGCGCCAAGTGTGGGGAGTTCTACTAGGACTCCCAAGTCCTAGTAGGATTCCCCTTTCCTTTTCGGAGTAGGAGAGAAGGAAAGAGGTGGAGAGGGAGAAGGAAAAGGGGGATGCACCCCTTGTCCAATTCGGACCAGAGGGGGGGTGCCGGCCTCCTTCCTTTTGGCCTTTCTCCTCTATTCCCGTATGGCCCAATAAGGCCCATATACTCCGAAAAATACCCGAATCACTCGGAACCTTTCCAATGTCCGAATATAGTCGTCCAATATATCGATCTTTACGTCTCGACCATTTCGAGACTCCTCGTCATGTCCCCGGTCTCATCCGGGACTCCGAACTCCTTCGGTACATCAAAACTCATAAACTCATAATACCGATCGTCATCAAACGTTAAGCGTGCGGACCCTACGGGTTCGAGAACTATGTAGACATGACCGAGACTCATCTCCGATCAATAACCAATAGCGGAACCTGGATGCTCATATTGGCTCCTACATATTCTAGAAAGATCTTTATTGGTCAAACCGCATAACAACATACGTTGTTCTTTTTGTCATTGGTATGCTACTTGCCTGAGATTCGATCGTCGGTATCTCTATACCTTGTTCAATCTCGTTACCGGCAAGTCTCTTTACTCGTTCTGTAATACATCATCTCGTGACTAACTCATTAGTCTTTTGCTTGCAAGGCTTATTATGATGTGCATTACCGAGAGGGCCCAGAGATACCTCTCCGACAATCGGAGTGACAAATCCTAGTCTTGATCTATGCCAACACCACGAACACTTTCGGAGACACCTGTGGAGCATCTTTATGATCACCCAGTTACGTTGTGACGTTTGATAGCACACAAGGTGTTCCTACGGTATTCAGGAGTTGCATAATCTCATAGTCATAGGAACATGTATAAGTCATGAAGAAAGCAATAGCAGTAAAACTAAATGATCATAGTGCTAAGCTAACGGATGGGTCTTGTCCATCACATCCTTCTCCTAATGATGTGATCTCGTTGATCAAATGACAACTCATGTTATGGTTAGGAAACATAACCATCTTTGATCAATGAGCTAGTCTAGTAGAGGCATACTAGGGACACTCTGTTTTGTCTATGTATTCACACATGTACTAAGTTTCCGGTTAATACAATTCTAGCATGAATAATAAACATTTATCATGATATAAGGAAATATAAATAACAACTTTATTATTGCCTGTAGGGCATATTTCCTTCATATACTGGGAGTACGATGAGGAACGTAGCCGTTACTATGTGCACTATCCCGATGATCAGTAGTGGTTTCTACTAGGGGCGATTCGAACCTGTGGCTTTATGTATTTTGGTATCTTTCATTTGGATCTTCACCCGTAGTCGGGTTGTGACGTTATTTGAATGATGTTTGGCTATGTAATGAATTGTGTGACGTGGTGAGTGTAAGCCAACTATCTCCTTTTGCAATTTCATCCCTATATTTACATGAGTCGTGCAAAGATACCAAACTTGCGATCATTCCAGAATGGCCTTATACCTTTAAGTCGTGCCTCGACACGTAGGAGGTATAGTCCCATCCTGGGCATTACAAGTTGGTATTCAGAGCCTTCTCCCACCTAGAAGCCCCCACCGATTGATCGAATCGTTGACGGTTGAGTCTAGGCACACACTTAAAATGTTTTGAGTCCTATATATATATATCGAAGAGCAGGAATTCTTTTGCTCCTCATCTCTTTTCACACTGGTGAGGACTCCTGACGATTACTCTTGCCTCTTCTACTCTCAAAAATTCACCAATTTTTTTTAGGAATCTCGCAAATATAGTTTGGATTGTTTCGATGTCTTTGTGACGAGAACATTGTTCTCGATGCCTCCTGTCATTTAGGGGTTGTGGCAGCGTCCCGAGGAGTTGAGCTCCGAGGTGTTGTCGTCACAAATATATCGCATCAGTTCTGGAATACTTAAGACGGCCGGCATCAAAAACTCTCCTATGCGGTTAGTGGCAAGATAACCCCGACATCACCCAGTACCGGGGAGATAGTTCGGGAGTATTGCCATAGCTTGTATAGTAGATGCGTTTCGAAGGTCTGAGGTAGACGGTTTCCAGAAATAACTGGTTATGTGTTGAAGGATGGATACAGCTGGATGTAGGATTAGAGTTGAGTGCGCGATGCTTCCCCTGTATCCCCAACACCTGATTGCATAACTGCAAACTTTCGGAAATTAATAGGTGGGTTCATCTAGTAGCTCATAGGCATTCTTCCAACGAATGCAGGATATGGAGTTCGGGGTTCTACATTGAGTGAAGTAGTTTTATGGACGTTGTTCCGATCGGGAGTTGCATCTTAAAGGGTCCTTGGCTATGCTGATCCGGGGATTGCAAAACCCTTTTCTAACACTGTAGGATCGAAAGTATGTCTAGAGGGGGGGGTGATTAGACTACTTGTAAATATAAAAATTCTGCCTTTTGATAAAGAACAGTTTTTGGCAGATTCACAATTATGATCAGGTTAAGCATCACCCTACACATGCAATTCTAGAGTATAGGCAGCGGAAAGTAAATTGCACATGTAGTAAAGAGAGGTGGAGAAGAGCAAACGCAATTTTGGAGACGCGGTGATTTTTCCCGTGGTTTCGATAGGTGGTGCTATCGTACATCCACGTTGATGGAGACTTCAACCCACGGAGGGTAACGGCTGCGCGAGTCCACGAAGGGCTCCACCCACGAAGGGTCCACGAAGAAGCAACCTTGTCTATTCCATCATGGCCTATGCCCACGGAGGGCTAGCCTTACTCGGGGTAGATCTTCACGAAGTAGGCGATCTCCTTGCCCTTACAAACTTCTTGGTTCAACTCCACATCTCGATGACGGAGGCTCCCAAGCGACACCTAACCAATCTAGGAGGCACCACCCTCCAAAAGGTAATAGATGTTGTAGATGATGATGAACTCCTTGCTCTTGTGCTTCAAATGATAATCTCCCCAACACTCAACTCTCCTCACTGATTTGGCTGTGGTGGAAGAAATGATTGAGTGGAAAGCAACTTGGGAAGGCTAGAGATCAAGCTTCATATGGTGGGAGTGGAGCAACTTGATCTCAACACAAGGGTAGGTAGTTCTCTTCTCAGAAATGTAAGGTAGGAGTGGTAGTTCTTTCTGATGGCTCTCTCCACGAATGAAGAGGGGGTGGAGGGGTATAAATAGCCTCCACACAAAATCCAACCGTTACACACACATTTGAGCAAACTCGGGGGGACCGAAGTAGACAACTCGGTGAGACCGAAAGTTCAAATAATGTGAACGTTGGGGTTTTCGGTGGGACCGAAAATACCATCTCGGTTAGTCCGATTCGTGCAAAAGACAAGAGCTTGCCAGTTTCGGTGGGACCGACTTCATCATCTCGGTGACACCGATTTGATGACAGAAGGTTACAGAAGCTTGGCAACTCATGTTTCGGTGAAACCGATATCAGAATCGGAAAATCCGATTTTGCTAGGGTTTGGCTTATGGCTGAGGTGGTTCATCTCGGTGTGACTGAGTTTGGATTATCGATGGGACCGAGATTACTTATGGGTGTATATTGTAGTGAAAGTTGCTGATAGTTTAAGGAGATACATCACTAAGCACTTGAGCAACCAGATCATCAACATAACCTCATCCCCTTTTAATAGTATTGGCTTTTCCCATGGACTCAATGTGATCTTGGATCACTAAACCAAAAATGGAGTCTTGAGCTTTTGCCAATGCTTGCCTTAGCATTTTGAGGGGTCCACTTCTTCAGTCCTTGCCATACCCATATCACTGAACTTCTCTGAAATGATTCTCAAGTAACTATTAGTTCAATGATATATATGTTGTTATTAATTGCCAAAACCACCCGGGGATTAGTTGCACTTTCAATCTCCCCCTTTTTGGTAATTGATGACAACATATAGATCAAAGCTTCGACAAGAGATATAATCGATGAATAATATCGTCGCTTTGAGAAGTATGTGATAAGCAAGAGCTCCCCCTAAATTTGTGCATTATTTAAGATTTGCGTTTGAATGCAAATGCACAATCGATTAGGATCATGGGTCACTCTTCCATGTCACATACATCTTGGTGGAGCGCACAAAATGATAAGAATGAACAGCATGCACCCAATCACCAAGACATGAGTAAATAGTCATACAAGATAGGAATAGCATATGATAAGCATTAAGCACACATTAAAGCATAGTACGACCAAGCACTCATTAAGGTAGCATCAAACGGAGTATCAAGCACACTGAATGTCTCGAAAACCAAAAGTATCTCAAAGAAACCGCAAAAGAACGAAAGAGCAAAAGCGCAAAGATATCAGCACTCTGTCTCTCTCGAAGCCCTATGATCTATACAATTTCTCCCCCTTTGGCAACAAGTTACCAAAAAGTTCGAAAAAGCATAGAGCTAAACGTCACTGTGGACTCTGCTGGCGGCTCCCGTCTGGGTTGATGTCGGAGTAGATATGACGGCATCGGCGAAGACTTCAGCTGATGTCTGTGCTGGAGGAGTGGACACTGGAGCTGTAGCTGGAGTAACTGCTGGAACTGTGGGAGGTGCTGAAGCTGTAGTCCTGGTGTCAGTCACTGGAATAGCAGCTGATCGGGATCCTTTGGGAACCGGAGCAGTCTGTCGATGAGAATCCTGGACTAAGTCATCCTGCATAAGCTCTGCCTTGTCCTGCTTTGCTTCCTCAATGTCTGCCTCAAGCTTGTTGACGGTCACTTGTATTTCAGTCAGCTTCACGTCCAGAGCGTGGATCTTCTCGTCAACAATCCTCTCTAAGCTCTCCTGAGACTGTTCAATGCTGGCCAGGCGTTGTTCAATCCTTTGGGTAGCTTCAAGAATTTGCTCTCCGAAACTCTTTGGTTTAGCTGCTGCTGCTGCTGCTTCTTTGTCAACTTTGGCTTTCTTAGCAGCTTTGATCTTGGCTTGACCTTCAACAGATGTCGGATCCTCCTCATCCATCACAACAACATTGTTTTCATGCTCTGGCTGCAACGGTAAATGTTTTCTATCCAACAAGAATTTGCCCGTGCCAAACTTGGCATTGATAAGCATCTGAATCTGTGGGGCAAATCCACATGACCTTTTCTGGTCAGCTGCAGTCCTCTTAATGGTCTCTACCATTAAGTCCATCACCTTGAAAGGTGCTTTCTCATCAAGTATATGCAGCATGTTGATAGAATATCCTCTGATCATGCGATGATCTCCAGACTTGGGCATCAAGGTATGCCTCAAAATAGTATTAGTGGTAGGTAAGCCTGCCTGGAGATGGTAGACTGAGCCGAGCTTCCAAATTTCCAACTCCTCTGCTGGAATCTCTTTGTACATGTTCTTCATGGATTCATGATTCTTCTTTGGAATCCCATATACATCAATATCATCTTCTCGTTGCACTGGAGCATTCAGAATTTCTGCCCATTCGTCAACAGAAGAAGAATACCTTTGACCTTCAGTCATCCATGTGATCTTTCCATCAGGATAGAAGTGAGATGTGGCATAGAATTGCATTATCATCTCATCGTTCCAACTGGTCAATTTCTGACCCACAAACTCTACAACTCCACATGCAGTGAACCTTTCATGCACATGTGGAAAGAAATCTCTGTGCTCTTCGCTGTCAATGTACTCCCAGTCAACATATCTAGTGTCTGCGACTATTGGCTTCTTGTCCATCAGCACGGTCTCATAGAAGTCCTGCTGCTCTCTGGTGTGAAATCTGGGATCTACAGCAGTTCTTCTCCTCACGGCATATGGGTCAGATTGTCTCCGTAGCCTGAGACCTCTATCTTTCCTTGCTTTCATATCCTTAGCTTGAGGATGAGCATCATTATGAAGTGGCAGTTTTGGACGAAGTTTTAGCAACACTTGTCCTTCATCGTCAGACTCAGCTGGTGGCACATCATCCTTGTTCTTTTCAGACGCTGGAATGTTTCTGGTTGTCCTCTTGGGCTTGGCAGCAGGCTTTGTTGGAGCTGCCTTAGCTTGAGCAGATTTCTTGGGCTTTGATGTGGCTCCGGCCTTAATGGCATCACCCATGAGCTGCTGCTTCTGAGGAGGAGGCTGGGGTGCTTCCTCATCCTCATCCTCTACTGCTGCATCTGCATGAGAATCAGTATACACTACCCTTTTTCTCTTGGAGGTTTTCTTCACTTTGCTTGCAGCTGCCTCTCCCAAATTCAGCTTCTTGGCAACAGTTGACTGCTTTACTTTGCTGGTGCCCTTCTTAGTTTGCTGACCTTGTTGCTCTTTGGCAACAACCTTCCTTTTAGGCTTGGAGGTCACTTCTTCCTCAACAACAAAGTCTGAATCTTCATCATCGGAATTCTTCTCCTTTCTAGCTCTGGTGGCTGCAGGAGGCATGCCACTTGGTGTACTCCTCTCATCATCATCAAATGGGCTACTAGGATCAGGACTAGTGTCTGCCTCAGGAATGTCTGCAATGGGTGTCTCTGACCTGTTCTGACTGTCACTGGTATCTGACATGGCTGACAACCTGTGAATAGATAAGGTATAGGCAGAGAAGAAGAGTTATCACAAACTGCAGAAGTTTTTGCAAAAAAATGAGTTCAAATTCTAGTTTTAAGTTTTCACAGAAGACATTTCGGTCAGACCGAGTTTGAGTTTTCGGTGAATCCGAAGTGTTGAACAGGAGCTTAGCACACCACTTTCGGTTTGACCGAAGTGGGTTTCGGTCCTGCCGAAAACACTAGGGTTTCACAAAAACTACATTTCGGTCACACCGATTTGCACAACTCGGTTGGACCGAAGGGTGCAGTGCAATGGCCAGAGGCCAAATCGGTCATACCGAAATTTTAAAGTCGGTCTCACCGAGATGTGTTCTGAGGAAACCTAACCCTAAAATTTTTACTCAAATCTAGTTCAAACGAACCAATCTGGTGTACAGGAGAATTTCAATCGTGGCAAGATACTAGGCAATCCAAACGTGCATTGAATCGGAGATGGGAGCACGAGTGGGATCAAAACTCACCCTAACTTGGTGGAGTTTCTCTACGGCGGCAACGGCGCGGAGGAGATGTCCGTTGACGGCGATGGAGACCTGCGGCGAGGGCGCACAGGCGACGACGGCGACGATCCGGAGATCAAGGCGACGACAGCAAGGGATGTGGGGGCGAAACGTTTGAAGGAGGAATCAACGCGCGCGGCCCTTGGTATATATACCCCTTTGCTGTCGGTGGGACCGAGTTGTAAAACTCGGTGGCACCGAGATGGATAACTGCTAGGCAGTTATGCACTTCGGTCACGCCGAAAATCACAACTCGGTTTCACCGACATGAAAACCTAGATCAGTCTAAATGCTTTCGGTTTGACCGAGTTTGAGTGAGTTGGTCTGACCGAAATCAATTAGAAGGTTTTGGAGATTAGCCCTAGACGGATCGGTGGCTCCGAGTGCTCCTCACCCGGAGGGTCCGAAAATGACTTTTTCAAAGTTTGTGATGTAAGCATGAATATAATTTGAGACAAGAAAGCATAGATAGCTAGGGAAGGTACTTAGGCATTCTTGTCCATCCATTTGGTCAGAAAAATCAAAACAACCAAAACAACAAATGGATGTCCTCGAATGGATAAAATCATGCATCCAACATGCTCACACAATAAGATAGCAAATCAAATATGTGTCAAACATGCACAACCAAAACTCTAGCAATTAACACACAATTTGTCGATGACTAGGTCATCTTTATATGAGTATTTTGACTTAGGAGCCAAATGAGAACATTTGATCATAGGTCATACTCATCGTTTAAGCACAAGTGGGGTTACCACTTTTACATAAAGCATTGATGTGTTCACATCATTTGAAGATGCTTTAGCTCAATTTTTTAGAGCAAAGCTCCCCCTAGATGTGAGAACCCCTTTTAAAGGGTCAAACTAACCTTGGGTTGTCGTAGAAGACTTCATGTAGATGTTGAAGATGTGGATGCTCAATGTTGATGGAGATCATCAAGAGTTGGGAGCTATCCTTTGGATTCGGGCACTTTCAATACCTACATGGGTTAGTCCCACAAGGAACAAACACGGATATCCATGGACATAGATTGAAGTTCACAATAGATGATGTCCATGAAAGCAATGATTACCTTGTCCCTTGACTTACCAACAAGAGGGTTTGTGACTCCATGAACTAGTGCATGATGTGGAAGTTGATTGCACAAGTTCTTTGCCAAAATGAATGTGAGTGCAGTATGTTGGCGGAGTCACCCTCAAGAACTTTCTAGTTCTTCTTCTTCGGGATCCACATCATCTTGATGGGAATCCTTGGGGTTGTAGTTGAGCTCGACGAAGTAGAACTTGACGTTTCCTTGGGAACCCACTTGACCATGGCTTGAGGTGCTTCAACGAATGCATCAATCTCCTCTTGAAGCTTGTCCTTGGCTTTTAGCTTGTGGTCCTGTGGTGGAAGGTCATCTTGAGCTTGTTCCACATTGGAAGAAGTAGGATCATACTTCTCCTTTTGAGAAACAAACTGTGGAGTAGGATATTGACCTTCTTCCCACTCAACACCTTCAGCGTTGAACTTTCGCTCAAAACCAATTCCTTGATTCTTCCGGTGCCTTCCTTGCTTGCGAACAATTTCCTCAAAGTTCTTGCTTCCGGCAAGGCTCTTGTAGACACCTTTCTCTATGATCCCTTTCAATAAACTATTCTCTTGCTCAAGTGTAACTTGGCTTGAAACATTGTTAGTGGAATCAAGAGAACTACTAGAAGCAACAACATTGGATTAAACATGGTTATTGTTACTGCTAGAGGAAGAGTTTTTCTTATGCTTGTCATGCTTAGTCTTAATGGGTGGCAAGAAATTAGACAAGAGAAGTCGTTTGGCAAGATATGAAGAACTCTTCTTTCGAAGATCGTCATTGATTGCTTTTAGAAACTCATGTTCTTGCTCTAGAGTGAGCTTCTCGAAGCGTAGCTTCTCATGAGATCTTAGGAGCTCTCTATGATCTTCTTGAGTTGTTGCATGAGCTAACTTAAGAGTTTTTAGTTCTTTAGTTAGCGCTCAATCTCCTTCATAGCATTGTCATTCGACTCTTCTCGACTATAAAGACTACTAGCATTTTCATCGTTACTAGGCTCACTGGATTTATCATGCAAGAGCTCATCTTCACCAAGCAAGTCATCCTCATCACTATTGAAGTCAATGAATTCAGGGTGTGATACCTTGGGGCCTTTAGCCATGAAGCATCTTCCAATTCCCTCATTTGGTGAGTCAAATAAGTCGTAGGAGTTGGAGTTGGAGGATACGAGAGCAAGACCGGCAACACCTTCATCTTGACTGTAGTCGGAGTCGGAGTGATAGCTTCCATCGGATTGATTGTCGGAGTCGGAGCCGGAGACCCATTCACCTACATGAGCTTGATGTTTTCTTCTTGTGTAGCTCCTGGATGACTTGTCTTTCCTCTCCGAATCCTTGCTTCTCCGAGAGGGTCTTCGTTCATAATGATCATCTCTACTCCTTCTCTCTTTCCGAGGTGACTCATCTCTTGAACTTCTTCTTCTTGGAGATTCTTCTCTTCTCTTGTGGGGAGCCGTACACTCATTTGAGTAGTGTCTGGGTCTTCCACAATTGTAGCAGTTTCGATCACGACTAGAAGATCTCTTTTCATCATATGATCTAGACTTTGAGCTTTTCTCTTTGCCTCTATTCTTATAGAATTTGTTGAAGTTCTTAACCATTAGGCTTATCTCTTCATTAGAAACTAACTTGTCACTTGAGGTTGTAGGAGCATCACTTGTAGCTTTGTAAGCACCACTTGATTTGTTGTGAAGCTCTTCCTTATCCTTAAGTGTCATCTCATGAGCAACAATTCTTCCAATGACTTCGGTTGGCTTGAGAGTCTTGTAGTTTGGCATCATTTGGATCAAAGTGCACACGGTGTCATACTTTCCATCCAAAGCTCTGAGAATCTTCTTGATGATGAATCGGTCGGTCATTTCTTCGCTTCCTAAGCCGGCAATCTCATTTGTGATGAGAGCAAGCCTAGAGTACATTTCAGCGACTCCTTCACCATCCTTCATCTTGAACTTGTCAAGTTGACCTTGAAGAATATCTAGCTTTGATTCCTTCACAGACTCGGTACCTTCGTGCATTTCAACCAAAGTATCCCAAATCTTTTTAGCATTCTCAAGACGGCTGATTTTGTTGAACTCCTCGGGACACAAGGCATTGAAGAGAATGTCACAAGCTTGAGCATTGTTTTGCAACATCCGCAATTCTTCCGGTGTAGCTTCGCGATCTGGAACTTTTCCTTCCTCGAAGAATTCACCTTGCATACCAACACAAATAATGCCCCATGCGGCTGGGTTATGACCAAGAATATGCATTTTCATTTTATGCTTCCAACTAGCAAAATTTGTACCATCAAAGTAAGGACCTCTACGAAAATTACCCTCACTAGACGCCATACTCTCCTAGGTTGTGAAACCAAGCTTATGGAGTCCAATGCAATGGAAACCAAAACAATGGAGACCAAAGCTCTGATACCACTTGTAGGATCGAAAGTATGTCTAGAGGGGGGGGTGATTAGACTACTTGTAAATATAAAAATTCTGCCTTTTGATAAAGAACAGTTTTTGGCAGATTCACAATTATGATCAAGTTAAGCATCACCCTACACATGCAATTCTAGAGTATAGGCAGCGGAATGTAAATTGCACATGTAGTAAAGAGAGGTGGAGAAGAGCAAACGCAATTTTGGAGATGCGGTGATTTTTCCCGTGGTTCCGATAGGTGGTGCTATCGTACATCCACGTTGATGGAGACTTCAACCCACGGAGGGTAACGGCTACGCGAGTCCACGAAGGGCTCCACCCACGAAGGGTCCACGAAGAAGCAACCTTGTCTATTCCATCATGGCCTATGCCCACGGAGGGCTAGCCTTACTCGGGGTAGATCTTCACGAAGTAGGCGATCTCCTTGCCCTTACAAACTTCTTGGTTCAACTCCACATCTCGATGACGGAGGCTCCCAAGCGACACCTAACCAATCTAGGAGGCACCACCCTCCAAAAGGTAATAGATGTTGTAGATGATGATGAACTCCTTGCTCTTGTGCTTCAAATGATAATCTCCCCAACACTCAACTCTCCTCACTGATTTGGCTGTGGTGGAAGAAAGGATTGAGTTGAAAGCAACTTGGGAAGGCTAGAGATCAAGCTTCATATGGTGGGAGTGGAGCAACTTGATCTCAACACAAGGGTAGGTAGTTCTCTTCTCAGAAATGTAAGGTAGGAGTGGTAGTTCTTTCTGATGGCTCTCTCCACGAATGAAGAGGGGGTGGAGGGGTATAAATAGCCTCCACACAAAATCCAACCGTTACACACACATTTGAGCAAACTCGGGGGGACCGAAGTAGACAACTCGGTGAGACCGAAAGTTCAAATAATGTGAACGTTGGGGTTTTCGGTGGGACCGAAAATACCATCTCGGTTAGTCCGATTCGTGCAAAAGACAAGAGCTTGCCAGTTTCGGTGGGACCGACTTCATCATCTCGGTGACACCGATTTGATGACAGAAGGTTACAGAAGCTTGGCAACTCATGTTTCGGTGAAACCGATATCAGAATCGGAAAATCCGATTTTGCTAGGGTTTGGCTTATGGCTGAGGTGGTTCATCTCGGTGTGACTGAGTTTGGATTATCGGTGGGACCGAGATTACATATGGGTGTATATTGTAGTGAAAGTTGCTGATAGTTTAAGGAGATACATCACTAAGCACTTGAGCAACCAGATCATCAACATAACCTCATCCCCTTTTAATAGTATTGGCTTTTCCCATGGACTCAATGTGATCTTGGATCACTAAACCAAAAATGGAGTCTTGAGCTTTTGCCAATGCTTGCCTTAGCATTTTGAGGGGTCTAGTTCTTCAGTCCTTGCCATACCCATATCACTAAACTTCTCTGAAATGATTCTCAAGTAACTATTAGTTCAATGATATATATGTTGTTATTAATTGCCAAAACCACCCGGGGATTAGTTGCACTTTCAAACACGTTCCATAAGCTTTCAGCACGAATATGTCGAACGAAGCTTCTATCTTGTATTTGTTCTATCTGCTCCTTGTTCTTTTTTATTTACCTTTTGTCTCCCAAGTGGCTTCTCGCGAAGATTGTTGTTACTATTAAACTAAGAATTACATTCGTTCATTCTTGTTCGAATGTTCTTGTGAAGACTATGTTGCAATTTCTAGCCGATGATTCAGCTTATATATTCTTTCAATCAATGGCTAACAGTGGTCATCTCTTTCAGGATGGCTCCTAAAAGGGTTCCCAATGCTAACCCAGAGGGTGAAGAGGTTCCTGATCGTCCTCCTTCACCTCCTCCTCCGTTTGAGGCCTGGAGAGCAATTATGCAAGCTACGAATCAGAACACCCAGATGCTTTTGCAAATGGTGCAGAACATTCAAGCAAATCAAGCAAATCAGGGTGCTCATGGGAACCAAGGCAATTTGTTCAACCAACCTCATTTTGCTACGCTCAACCAGTTCTTGGCAAACTAACCAAAGGCATTCAGTTACTGCGTGAACCCTCTAGATGCTGAAGACTGGATAATAGATATCAAGAAGCATTTCGAGTGCAGTAACGTCAGGCCCGAGGACTATGTATAAGTTTGCAGCCTTCCAACTCAAGGACCAAGCAGCTGATTGGTGGCAGCAGTACAAAGACTCCAGAGCAGGGCGTGAAATCTCGTGGGATGACTTCTGCAAGGACTTTCGTTCTCACCACATTCCAACAAGTGTCATCGAGGGTATGCGTGAGCAATTCTGCAACCTGAAGCAAGGCTCAATGACTGTCTACCAATATAATGTCAAGTTCCAGAATCTTGCCCGCTATGCCAAGGAAGACATCCCAGATGCCAAGAGCAAGATCTATCAGTTTCGCGATGGTCTGAAGGATGAACTCCAACTAGCTCTCACCTTGTTCGAGCGTGATGAGTTTGATCAATTCTATAACATGGCGCTTAAGCAAGAGGCAGCCCAGCTCAAGATGGAAGCTTCCAAAAAGAGGATCAGAGACGCTGTTCACTCCTCCTCTTCTTCTCAAGTGGTCGCAAAGCAACAGAAGTTTTGGCTTCCACCTCCTCCAGTGATCCGAGCTTCCAACAACAACAACAAGAACTCTGGTGGCTGTGCTTTCTCCCACCCACCCAACCCAAGCAATCAGTCAAAGAATCATTTTCAAGCTTCCAAGTCAAGTGCTCCTTATCACCGTCTTCTCTCAGAAGTGATTTGCAACAAGTGTGGCCAGAAGGGTCACTATGCTAACAACTGCCCCAACCCAAGGCGCCTTCCGCCTCCTCCACCTGTCAGCACTGCTATTGTCAAGCACAATCCCAAGGTTGCAAGAGTGAATCTGATGAATGCAGCTCAAGCAGAGAATTCTTCAGATGTGATACTTGGTAATCTTCCAGTTAACTCTATACCTGCTAAAGTATTGTTTGATTCGGGTGCATCGCTTTCTTTCATTTCAAGACCATTTGTTGCTAAGCATGAATTGGTTTCGGAGAGCATTCCTAGACCTTTGAAGATTATTTCTCCGGGATTGCAAATGACTTCCAACTCAGTTGTTCCAAATGAATCTATTCGCATGGGTGATTACCGCTTTCTGGCTTCTCCGGTTATTCTCGGCAACTCCGACATTGATCTTATTCTTGGGATGGATTGGCTTTCTCAGCATGATGCTCACATTGATTGTGCAAATAAGGAAGTCAAGATTACTCATTCCAATGAAGACGTGATTATCTTCGCTTCTCGAGATAACACAATCAGGCTATTCTCTCTCAATGACAAGGGCGAGATTAATGCCATCTCTCAAATTCCGGTGGTCAATGAATATGAGGATGTTTTCCCTGAAGAGCTTCCAGGCATGCCTCCGCATCGTCAAGTTGAATTCGTCATTAAACTCGAGCCTGGTACTGAGCCAGCATGCCGGCGTCCGTACAAGCTTTCCCCTGAAGAGTGGAAGGAGTTGAAGAAACAGCTTGATGAACAAGAGCGCATGGGTCTGATCAGGCCTAGCACTTCTCCTTGGGGTTGTGGTGTCTTATTTGTCAAGAAGAAGGACGGCACGGAGCGCCTTTGCGTTGATTACCGGCCATTGAACAAGAAGACAATAAAGAACAAGTATCCGCTCCCCAACATCAATGAATTATTCGAGCAGCTCAAAGGAGCCAAAGTGTTCTCTAAGCTCGATCTCTGGATGGGTTATCACCAAATTCACATTCGTGAAGAAGATATCCACAAGACTGCCTTCAGAACAAGCTACGGCTCCTACGAATATACAGTCATGTCCTTTGGCCTCGCTAATGCTCCACCTACCTTCTCGAGAATGATGCACTACATTTTCAACCCCTACACCAACGAATTTGTGCTTGTGTATCTGGATGAAATCTTGGTATTCTCCAAGAACGAAGAGGATCACGAAAAGCACCTCCGTCTGGTTCTCGACAGACTCCGTGAACTTAAGTTCTATGCCAAGTTCTCCAAGTGCGAATTCTGGCTCGATAAGGTCTTGTATCTAGGCCATATCATCTCTACTGACGGTATTGCGGTCAACCCCGAGAAAGTTGAAGCGATTGTTAACTGGGAACCTCCTCAGAACGTCAAGCAACTCTGAAGCTTTCTTGGTCTTGCTAGCTATTGCAGAAGGTTCGTTGAGAACTTCTCCAAGATTGCCAAGCCTCTCTCCAACTTGCTGCAGAAGAATGTCAAGTACAACTGGTCTCCGGATTGTGATGTGGCATTCCAATCTCTCAAAGAAAAGCTCATCTCTGCTCCGGTTCTTACTCCTCCAGATGAGTCCAAGCCCTACGAAGTATTCTATGATGCTTCTCTTCAAGGACTTGGTGGTGTGCTAATGCAGGACAAGAAAATTGTGGCATACACTTCTCGTCAACTGAAGCCAAGTGAGAAGAACTACCCCACACATGATCTCGAGCTAGCAGCTGTGGTACACGCCTTGATCACGTGGAGACACCTTCTGTTGGGCAGAAAAGTAGACATCTTCACCGATCACAAGAGCTTGAAGTACATCTTCACACAGCCGAACTTAAACCTTCGCCAGACTCGTTGGGTCGAGATGATCCAAGAGTATGATCCAAGCATCGAATACACACCTGGCAAGGCCAATGTGATTGCAGATGCCTTGAGCAGAAAGGCATATTGCAACAGTCTCCTTATCAAGCCGTTTCAGCCTGAGCTTTGTGAAGCATTCAGGAAGCTCAACCTTCAAGTTTTTCCGCAAGGCTTTCTTGCAAATCTTCAAGTTGCTCCTACCTTGGAAGATCAGATCCGTGAGGCCCAACTCAGTGATGCTATGGTGCAGAAAGTGAAACATGGTATTGCAAAGGGTACTCCCAAATACAAGTGCTATCGCGTTGATGAGAGAGATACCTTGTTCTTTGAGGACAGACTTGTGGTTCCCAAGGGTGATCTCAGGAAGCTCATAATGAACGAAGCACATGACTCCCTCCTTTCGGTTCATCCTGGAAGTTCCAAGATGTACCAAGACCTCAAGCAATCTTACTGGTGGACTCGCATGAAAAGGGAGATCGCCCAATTCGTGAATGAATGTGATGTCTGCAGAAGAGTGAAGGCAGAGCATGAATGTCCAGCCGGTCTTCTCCAACCTCTTCCTATCCCCGAGTGGAAATTCGACCACATTGAAATGGATTTCGTCACCGGCTTTCCCAAGTCCAAGAAGGGGAATGATTCTATCTTTGTTGTCATCGACGAGCTTACCAAAGTAGCTCACTTCCTTCCAGTCAAAGAATCCATCAATGCAGCTCAACTGGCAGAGTTGTACACTTCCAGAATTGTGTCCTTACATGGCTTTCCTCAAGTTATCTCCTCAGACCATGGAAGTTTGTTCACATCCAAGTTCTGGGACTCCTTTCAGTCTGCCATGGGCACAAAGATCCGTTTCAGCACTGCATTTCACCCTCAGACTAGTAGTCAAGTCGAAAGAGTGAACCAGATCCTTGAAGACATGCTCGGAGCTTGTGTCATCTCTTTTGGCATGAAGTGGGAAGATTGTCTTCCATTTGCCGAGTTCTCTTACAACAACAGTTTCCAAGCAAGTGCCAGCAAAGCTCCGTTTGAAATCCTCTATGGCAGAAAGTGTCGTACTCCTCTCAACTGGTCCGAGACTGGTGAACGTCAACTTCTTGGCAATGACTTGATCTCAGAAGCCGAAGAAATGTGCAAAGTCATACGTGAGAATCTCAAGGCCACTCAGTCGCGTCAGAAGAGCTACTATGACGGCAAGCACCGTGAGTTGGCCTTCAACATTGGGGATCATGTCTATCTTCGTGTTTCTCCTATGAAAGGCACCCAAAGATTCGGTATCAAAGGCAAGCTTGCTCCTAGATACGTGGGCCCTTTCAAGATCCTTGGCAAAAGAGGCGATCTAGCCTATCAACTTGAGCTCCCTTCCAACTTCGCTAATGTTCATAATGTGTTTCACGTGTCTCAACTTCGCAAGTGCTTCAAGACACCTGAACGCACCATTTCGTTCGAGGAGATTGATCTTCAACAAGACTTGTCTTACCGAGAGCACCCCGTTGCTATTCTCGAAGAAACCGAGCGCAAGACCTGCAACAAGTCAATCAAGTTCTTGAAAGTTAAGTGGTCACACCATACCGACCGAGAAGCTACGTGGGAACGAGAAGATCACCTTCGTTCCGAGTACCCTTCCTTCTTCCAGTCCTAGATCTCGGGACGAGATCTTTTCATAGTAGAGGAGAGTTTGTAATGCCCCGGATGTAACACTTTCCCAATATGGCAATATATAAACTGTGGCTACATCAGTTCCATTCCGAGTTCTTCGTCTTTTCGGGTTTCGTCGTTTTGTCTTGTGCGTGTGTGCATTTCATCCATGTCATGTTGTCATGTGCATTGCATTGCATTTGTGTTGTCATTTGCATCCGGTTCCACTCGTATCTTCCCGTTGTCCGTTTCAAGTTTCGACGCTCTCACACGTGCCCGTGGCATCCCCGAGTCCTTCTTTCGTGTTTTGCCGTGTAACGTTTTCGGAATGGCGCGAGACTTGTCGTGCGATGTTGTTTTGGTACGCGTAGGCCTCCTATCAAGTTTCGTCGTGTTTGGAGTTCGTTTGGTACTCCAACGGTTAACCCAGTGGGCTAAATGTACCTCTTCTTTGAGGCCCAAGACCGCCTCCACAACAACCCACCAACCCAGCACAACCCTTCCCATCATCTCAGTCGTCGAATTGTGATCGCGTGGCCGAAAACCACTCCCCATTTGGAGTCTCCTAGCTCCTTGTGCCTATAAAAACGTCCCCATGCCCATTTTTTCGCCCAAAAACCCTAGCCTCCTCCTAGCTCCAGTCCCGCCTCGGAATCCGCGCCGGGCGGACGTGTGATACGTCCAAAACGTATCTATAATTTCTGCTTGCTCCATGCCTCTTTTGTGTGATATTGTTATGATATTTATACACTTCCATACACTTTTGATCATATTTGGACTAACCTATTAACTCAGTGCACCCCAGTGCCAGTTTCTGTTTTCTGCTGTTTTTGTATTTCAGGTTTTCCCATCGCGTAAACTACCACAAAAATCCCGGAAAAATTATATAAAAAATTAGTGTTCCGGAAGCTTCCTTGCGGCCAAAGTAGGGCCGGAGGGGGGCCACCAGGGCTCCAGGCGCCCTGGTGGCGCGGCCCCCCTCCTGGCCGCGCCGGGGGGGCGCCTGGGCCCCCCCAGGTCTCCGCTGATGCCCCCCTTTGGCATATATTTACACCGCGTCCCGAAACCCTCGAGGACGGAACCCTTTTTCGCGATCTCATCTCTGTTCCGCCGCCGCCGCGCTTCCAAGATCGGGAGCACCAGGAGAACTCTTCCCGGCACCCTGCCGGAGGGGAGGATCACCACCGGGAGCCTCTCCACCACCATGGACGCCTCCCGGATGAGTTGTGAGTAGTCTCCCTTGGACCATGCGTCCATGACCAGTAGCTATGTGATGTTCTCCTCCCCTCTTTGTGCTTCACTAATTAGACCTCGTGAGCTGCCCTACATGATCGAGGCACATATGTAATCCTTATGCTGTTGCTATGTTGAGTTTGCTGGGATCCGATGGATTGTGAGATTATGTTCAGATTGTGTGTGAGTAATATATTTGATTTACCTCTTTTATATTTATGTTCTTGAGTAATTCTTGCATGTTCTCCGTTGCTATTTATTGCTTTGGCCGAGTAGTAGGTAGTAACTCCAAGAGGGAACGTTATGCTCGATTGTGAGTTCATGCCCCTCGATGACTAGCTTGAGTGACAGAAACATGAGTCTAGGGGATGTGCTGTTGCCACAATGGGGAAAACAACGGTGCTTGTACTCGCGGGTGCAAGGATTGTTTACTTTACGCAAAGTTCTTTTAATGCAGTTGTCTGTTGCTTTGAGTTTACACTATAGGTGGGACTCGCAACTTAATACCAGCGAGATGTTCTGGATAGATATCTCAAGGTGGATGATTAGTGGTAGATGCAGATGGATTTCGGTCTACTTACCTTGGCGTACCGCCCATGCTTTTGAGCCTCAACCTTTCTTGCAGCATAGTTAGCATTTGTTTGCGCACATAATCCTGTCAATTGCCGAGCTGTAATTCGTTTACCTCACATAGTTGTTTTATCGTCTTTCGGGAGAGAGACATCACTAGTGAACATCATGGGACCCCGGTCCATATTACCATCACTGATCACATCCGCTATTTACCTCCTGCTTTTACTTACTAGTTGCAGCAATACCTATCACTATTATCTCTTGCGTTTGATCCTTCGTAAACGACAAGGCCGGAGGGATTGACAACCTCTCTGTACTCGTTGGGAGCAAAGTTATTTGTATCTGTGTGCAGGTCCAAGTTGATTGCTAAGTATTTGGCGCCGTTAGCAGTTGACACCTTCTTGTTGAACCTTGGAGTCTCAGGGGAATTCGATCCTTGGTATCTTTGCCAAGGGAAAACTAGCGCTACACTGCATCTCAAACCTTCCACTTGGGGTAACCAACGTGGGGAGAGAAGCCATCAACGTGTCCGACCCGGGCCAGACAGCTCCGGCGCGCCAGCACTCCGCCTCAGCCGCAGCGCGGGCCAGCATGCCCAAATCCGGCCCTCCCGGCCCGGCGCGCCGCCTCCCGCTCCCAGCCGCCGATCCGCTGCGCCGCTCCGCTCCCGGCCGCCGCGCTCGCCGGAGCCGGCCGCGCCGACCACCGCCGCACCACGGAACCCGCTGCCGGCCACCAGCCCCGCAGGCTGTGTGCCCTCCACCGCCACCCTTAGGAGCCACCGCCCCGGCCGCTCCGCCGGCGAGGCCCCAGGCCGCCGGAGCAGCGCCGCCGCGCCCCTCGCCGGCGAAGCAAGAGCGCTCGCCGCCGCAAAGCCGATCCGATGCTATGTTTGCTTGTTGTCCTAGGCAAATCCATGTTAGTTTTGGGGTGGCCATTGATCATTCCTTGTTGTATATGTTGTTGTATATCCATCCATGCCCTCACATGCTCATTTGGGTTGCTGTAGCATATTTAGTTCTTGCTCTCAAGTTGCTATAAAATATTGCTGTCAGGTTTTTATTGTCATGATCAAAATGTTGTAGCTTGTTGCTATTGATCCATGCCTCATATGGAGTTGCTCCAATGGAGTTGTTTGCTGTAGGATATGTCTACTTCATGTCCATGCTTCTTGTCACCATGTTTGAGTGCTATAGAGTATATATTTCTTGCTCCAAAGTTGCTATGTGGCTGTTAGTTTTAGCTTTGCATTGTTTCTTGTTTCGGTTGTATCTTTTAGTCCATTGCTCTGTTTTGGGTGAGTCCTACAAGAAACTTGTGTGGTTTTGCATGTAGATTCATAATATCATATTGTTTACATGTTTGGAGTATGTTTTGCTTGATGTTTGGGTGCATCTTGCACCGTTGCCATGCTTATCTTGTTTTGATCATATCTTCTAGACCGTAGCTCCGTTTTATACAAACTTTATATGAAACTTGACTAGAATTTCATGTAGATTGTCATTGTACATGTTAACTTGCTGTTTAACAACTTTAACTTAAGGTTTGATCAGATCTGGAATAATTTCAAACTATGCATATGAGGACTTACCGATTTTGTCTTAATTAGTTTCCGGCCTCTTTTGAACCTGCTGTTTCTTGTGTTGTTTATCTGTGCTTCCTACCTTGCCATTTTTTGCATCCTAAATAGACTTGTCTTGCATCCTACTTGCTTGAGTATATTGTCATGTTTCTTGTGCTGTTTCTCTGTGCTTCCTATGTTGTCACGTTGTGCATCCTAAGTGCATCTGCAGTGCTTCCTTAGTACATCAGCCATGCATCCTGTAGTTTGCGCATTTCACCTTGTTTGATTTTGTGCCTTGTGTGTTCTTGTGTTGAGTAGAGCCGGAAGCCGAGACCGAGTACGAGAACGAGGTTACTACCGAGGTTGAGAACGAGGAGCCCTCTTACGATCCCATCGACGACTCGACAGGCAAGATGACCTGACCCAGATATCATTACTATCTTTGCCTATTTCTAGAAGTCTCGCTCTTTAGCTATTGCCTCGATGCCCATGTTTTCATGTCAGCCTCTTATTGTAACCATGAATCTGTTTAACCACCCAACCTATGCAAACCTTTGTTTGGCTACGTAGGCTTCGCTCAGCCCCTCTTATAGCATTGCTAGTTGCAGGAGAAGATTTGAAGATTCTTGCTTCATGTTGAAGCTTGTTGGGATATCACACTATATAAACTCTTTAATGAAATCATCTATATAATGGTAATGGGTGAAAGGCTAAGCCTCTTGCTTGGTGATTTGTTCCACTCATGCCGCCCTAGGAACCGTATAAACCGGTGTTATGTTCCTTGATTTTGTGTTCCTCACACGGTTGGGGTTATGGGCCCCCCTCGATAACCCGCTTAGCGCTAAAACTCTTCCAGCGAGGCCCGACATTGGTACTCCATTTGCCTAACAACTAAAACTTGCCGAGGGAGTAATTAACCCGAGGATTAATTAATCAACGCCCTTGGGCCAGTGCTCGATTTCAGTGTTGGTCCAAACTAGAGCCACTTGCGGTGCCACCCAGCTTGCTGGGGTCTTCGGTATCTGTACGTAGTGCTCATCCGGTCGTGGCCTGAGACTAGATGCGCGCTGCTACTGCACGCCGGGAGGTCTTGCTAGATTAGTTTTACCTTAGTTAGAATATCTTGAGCACGGGATTCCGAGAATACTCGGGCCTTCCCACCTTGGAGTTGCGACTCCGTGGATCATGGGCTTGTAATGGGCCAAGTTGGAACACCCCTGCAGGGATTTGAACTTTCGAAAGCCGTGCCCGTGGTTATGTGGCAGATGGGAATTTGTTAATATCCGGTTGTAGAAAACTTGACACCATGTTCAGAACACACTACCAGCGTGAGTACCGTGACGGTCATTTTCCGAAAGGGGTTCGGGAAGTGAACACGGTGGGGTTATGTTTGACGTGCTTAGTTAGGATCACTTCGTGATCACTTTATCGCTCGTGGCACTTCTCTTCTCGCTCTTATCACGTAAGCTAGTGCTAGTGCAGCTGCAGCCTTTTATTCTTTCTTCAGCCTTGTTCCACACCCAAGGCTTAGATAGTTGTGTTACCCGGGAACGGGATTGCTGAGTCCTTCGTGGCTCATAGATTCTACACCACACCAGATGCAGGTACCATGTTGAGCTACTCAGGCGACGGCACAGAGCTATACTGGGAGTACGATGAGGAACGTAGCCGTTACTATGTGCACTATCCTGATGATCAGTAGTGGTTTCTGTTGGGGAACGTTGCATGGGAAACAAAAATTTTTCCTACGCTCACCAAGATCAATCTAGGAGATGCATCTACGAGGGAAGAGTTGGATCCACATACCCTTGTAGATCGCTAAGCGGAAGCGTTCAAGAACGCGGTTGATGGAGTCGTACTCGCCGCGATTCAGATCGCCGAAGATCCTAGCACCGAAGCAACGGTGCCTCCGCGTTCTTCACACGTACAGCTCGGGGACGTCTCCTCCTTCTTGATCCAGCAAGGGGGGAGGAGAGGTTGATGGAGACACCGGCAGCACGACGGCGTGGTGGATATGATGGTGGAGTATTCCAGCAGGGCTTCGCCAAGCACCGCGGAGTTCACGAAGATGGATGTGGGAGAGGGAGGGCAGCGCTGAGGCACGAACGTGTGTGGCTGCCCTCCCTCTGCCTCTCTTTATATAGGGGGGTAGAGAGGGAAGGGGCGCCCTAGGGTTTACCCCTAGGGGCGGCGGCCAAGTGGAGATGGGGGGGGCGGCGGCCAGGGCTGCGGCCAGGGTTAGGGCTCCCCCCCCAGGCGCCTTGCCCCCCAAGCTAGGGGGTGCGGCAGCCCTAGGAGGGGCCAGCCCCCTTGGCGCATAAGGAGAGGGCCCAGGGGGGGCGCACAGCCCTATGAGGGCTGTTGTGTCCCCCCTTTGTGGCCCATTAGGCCCGAAACTCCTTCCGGGACCCCCGAAACCCCTTTCGGTCATCCGCCGACTTCCCGGTGCTCCCCGGAACACTTCCGGACTCCGATCACTCTCATCCTATATATCAATCTTCGTCCCCGGACCATTCCGGAGACCCTCGTCACGTCCGGGATCTCATCCGGGACTCCGAACAACCTTCGGTAACCATGCACTGTTCTCACTAACAACCCTAGCGTCACCGAACCTTAAGTGTGTAGACCCTGCGGGTTCGGAAACTATGCAGACATGACCGAGACACTCCCAGGTCAATAACCAACAGCGGGATCTGGATAACCATATTGGTTCCCACACGTTCCTCGATGATCTCATCGGATGAACCACGATGTCAAGGATTCAGGCAATCCCGTATACAGTTCCCTTTGTCTCATCGGTATGTTACTTGCCCGAGATTCGATCGTCGGTATCTCTATACCTAGTTCAATCTCGTTACCGGCAAGTCTCTTTACTCGTTACCGTAATACATAATCCCATGACCAACTACTTAGTCACTTTGAGCTCATTGAGACGACGTATTACCGAGTGGGCCCGGAGATACCTCTCCGTCACACGGAGTGACAAATCCCAGTCTCGATCCATGTCAACTCAACAGACACCTTCGGAGATACCTGTAGAGTACCTTTATAGTCACCCAGTTACGTTGCGACGTTTGGCACACACAAAGCACTCCTACGGTGTCAGTGAGTTACATGATCTCATGGTCATAGGAACTTATACTTGACATGCAGAAAACTATAGCGATAACTGATACGATCAAAAGCTATGTTTAACGTTTGGGTCTCGTCCATCACATCATTCTCCTAACGATGTGATCCCGTTATCAAATGACAACTCATGTCTATGACCTGGAAACCGCGGTCATCTTTGATCAACGAGCTAGTCCTGTAGAGGCTTACTAGGGACACAAAGTTTGTCTATTTATCCACACATGTATTTGAGTTTCCAATCAATACAGTTATAGCATGGATAATAAACAATTATCATGAACAAGGAAATATAATAATAACTCTTTTATTATTGCCTCTAGGGCATATTTCCAACAGTCTCCCACTTGCACTAGAGTCAATAATCTAGCATTACAAGGTAATGAACCTAACACCCATAGAGTCTTGGTGTTGATCATGCTTAGCCCGTGGAAGAGGCTTAGTCAACGGATCTGCAACATTCAAATCCGTGTGTACTTTGCAAATGCTTATGTCCTCCTCCTTGACTGAATCGCGGATGGAATTGAAGCGTCGCTTTATGTGTCTGGTCCTCTTGTGAAACCTTGGTTCCTTGGCTAGAGCAATGGCACCAGTGTTGTCACAAAACAGAGTCATTGGATTCAATGCACTAGGCACAACTCCAAGATCTATCATGAACTCCTTCATCCAGACACCTTCCTTTGCCGCCTCCGAGGCAGCTATGTACTCCGCTTCGCATGTAGAATCGGCTACCACGCTTTGCTTGGAACTGCACCAGCTTACCGCTCCCCCGTTGAGAATATATACGTATCCGGTTTGAGACTTAGAGTCATCCGGATCAGTGTCAAAGCTTGCATCGACGTAACCCTTTACGACGAGCTCTTGATCACCTCCATAAACGAGAAACATCTCCTTAGTCCTTTTCAGGTACTTTAGGATATTCTTGACCGCTGTCCAGTGATCCATACCAGGATTACTTTGAAACCTTCCGGCCATACTTATGGCAAGGCTGACATCTGGTCTTGTGCACAGCATTGCATACATGATAGAGCCTATGGCTGAAGCATAGGGGACGACACTCATCTTTTCTCTATCTTCTGCAGTCACTGGGCATTGAGTCTTACTCAACTTCGTACCTTGCAATACCGGCAAGAACCCCTTCTTGGATTGGTCCATTTTGAACTTCTTCAAAACTTTATCAAGGTATGTACTTTGTGAAAGTCCTATCAAGCGTCTTGATCTATCTCTATAGATCTTGATGCCCAATATGAAAGCAGCTTCACCGAGATCCTTCATCGAAAAACTCTTGTTCAAATACCCCTTCACGCTATCCAAAAATTCTATATTGTTTCCAATCAGCAATATGTCATCCACATATAATATTAGAAACGCTATAGAGCTCCCACTCACTTTCTTGTAAATACAAGCTTCTCCGTAAACTTGTACAAACCCAAACACTTTGATCACCTCATCAAAGCGAAGATTCCAACTCCGAGATGCTTGCACCAGCCCATAAATGGAACGCTGGAGCTTGCATACTTTGTCAGCATTCTTTGGATCGACAAAACCTTCCGGTTGCATCATATACAACTCTTCCTTAAGAAAACCGTTAAGGAACGCTGTTTTGACATCCATCTGCCAAATTTCATAATCGAAATATGCAGCTATCGCCAACATGATTCGGACGGATTTAAGCATCGCTACGGGTGAGAAAGTCTCATCGTAGTCAATTCCTTGAACTTGTGAAAAACCCTTTGCCACAAGTCGAGCTTTATACACGGTGACATTTCCGTCAGCGTCCGTCTTCCTCTTAAAAATCCATTTATTCTGAATGGCCTTCCGCCCTTCAGGTAATACTTCCAAAGTCCATACTTTGTTTTCATACATGGATCCCATCTCGGATTTCATGGCCTCTAACCATTTGTCAGAATCCGGGCCCACCATCGCTTCTCCATAGCTCGTAGGTTCACTGTTGTCCAACAACATGACCTCCAAGACAGGGTTACCATACCACTCAGGTGCAGTGCGTACCCTTGTCGACCTACGAGGTTCAGTAGTAACTTGATCAGAAGCTTCTTGATCATCATCATTGGCTTCCTCTTCAACCTCTGCAGGCTCCACAAAAACATCTTTCTGTGCTGCGCTACTCTCTGGTTGAAGTAGAGGTTCAATAACCTCATCAAGTTCTACCTTCCTCCCACTCAATTCTTTCGAGAGAAACTCTTTCTCGAGAAAGGACCCGTTCTTAGCGACAAACACTTTGCCCTCGGATCTGAGATAGAAGGTGTACCCAACCGTCTCTTTTGGGTATCCTATGAAGACACATTTGTCCGCTTTGGGTTCGAGCTTTTCTGGCTGAAGCCTTTTGACATAAGCATCGCAACCCCAAACTTTGAGAAAAGACAACTTAGGTTTCTTACCAAACCATAGTTCATACGGTGTTGTCTCAACGGACTTAGATGGAGCCGTATTTAAAGTGAATGCAGCTGTCTCTAACGCATATCCCCAAAACGATAGTGGCAAATCGGCAAGAGACATCATAGAACGTACCATATCTAATAGGGTTCGATTACGACGTTCAGACACACCATTACGCTGTGGTGTTCCAGGTGGCGTCAATTGTGAAACAATTCCACATTTTCTTAAGTGATTGCCAAACTCATAACTCAGATATTCTCCCCCTCGATCAGATCGTAGGAACTTGATCTTCTTGTTACGATGATTCTCAACTTCACTCTGAAATTGCTTGAACTTTTCAAAAGTTTCAGACTTATGCTTCATTAAGTAAATATACCCATATCTACTTAAGTCGTCAGTGAAGGTGAGAAAATAACGATATCCACCGCGCGCCGTGACACTCATCGGACCACACACATCAGTATGTATGATTTCCAATAAGTCACTTGCCCGTTCCATTGTCCCTGAAAACGGGGTCCTTGTCATCTTGCCCATGAGGCACGGCTCGCATGTGTCAAGTGATTCAAAATCAAGAGACTCCAATAGTCCATCAGCATGGAGCTTCCTCATGCGTTTTACGCCGATATGACCCAGACGGCAGTGCCACAAGAAAGTGGTATTATTGTTATCAACTCTACATCTTTTGGCATCAATGTTATGAACATGTGTATCATCACTATCGAGATTCAATAAGAATAAACCCCCTACTTCGGGTGCATGACCATAAAAGATATTACCCATATAAATAGAACAACCTTTATTCTCTGATTTAAATGAGTAATCGTCTCGCAATAAACAAGATCCAGATATAATGTTCATGCTCAACGCAGGCACTAAATAACAATTATTCAGGTTCATAACTAATCCCGATGGTAATCGAAGAGCGAGCGTGCCGACGGCGATCACATCAACCTTGGAACCATTCCCCACGCGCATCGTCACTTCGTCCTTCGCCAGCCTCCGTTTATTCCGTAGTTCCTGTTTAGAGTTGCAAATGTGAGCAACCGAACCGGTATCAAATACCCAGGCACTACAACGAGAGTTGGTAAGGTACACATCAATAACATGTATATCACATATACCTTGCTTGTTGTTGTTGTTTGCCCCCTTCTTGTCTGCCAGATACTTGGGGCAGTTCCGCTTCCAGTGGCCGTTCCCCTTGCAATAGAAACACTCAGTCTCTGGCTTGGGCCCAGCCTTGGGTTTCTTCACTGGATGAGCAACTGCCTTGCCACCCTTCTTAGAGTTACCCTTCTTGCCCTTGCCATTTTTCTTGAAACTGGTGGTTTTATTGACCATCAACACTTGATACTCCTTCTGGATGTCTGCCTCAGCGACTTTCAGCATTGAAAATAGCTCGGCGATGGACTTGTTCATCCCTTGCATGTTGTACTGCTGCACGAAGCTCTTGTAGCTAGGTGGGAGTGACTGGAGAATTCTGTCAATGATAGCCTCCTCCGGGAACACAAGTCCCAGATCAGCTATGCGGGTATAGTACCCAGACATCTTCAGCAAGTGCTCACTGACAGACGAATTCTCCTCCATCTTGCAAGCAAAGAATTTATCGGTGGTCTCATACCTCTCGATCTTAGCATTCTTTTCAAAGATGAACTTCAACTCCTGGAACATCTCATATGCTCCATGACGTTCAAAACGCCTTTGAAGTCCTCCTTCCAAGCTATACAACATGGCACACTGCACGACTGAGTAGTCATCCGAGCGCGTCTGCCAGGCGTTCATAACGTCCACAGAGGCCGGAGCGGGGGGTTCACCTAGCGGTGCACTTAGGACATAAACCTTTTGGGCAGCTGTGAGGATGATCCTCAGATTGCGGAGCCAGTCCACAAAGTTGCTCCCATCATCTTTCAGTTTAGCTTTCTCTAGGAACGCATTAAAATTCAGGGGAGCTACTGTGCGAGCCATCTACAACAAAAGATTTGCAAAGACATTTTAGACTATTGTTCATGATAAGTGAGTTATTACCTAATCAAATTATTTATAACTCCCACTCAAATTGACATCCCTCTGGTCATTCGAGCGTGACATGATCCAGATCCACCAACCCAAGTCCGATCATCACGTGAGATGAGGTGGTGTCAATGGTGAACATCTACATGTTGATCATATCTACTATATGACTCATGCTCGACCTTTCGGTCTTCCGTGCTCCGAGGCCATGTCTGTACATGCTAGGCTCGTCAAGTCTAACCCGAGTGTTCTGCATGTGCAAAACTGGCTTGCACCCGTTGTATGCGAACGTAGAGTCTATCACACCCGATCATCACGTGGTGCTTCGAAACGACGAACCTTCGCAACGGCGCACACTCGGGGGGAACACAATTTTATCTTGAAATTTTAGTGAGGGATCATCTTATAGTGCTACCGTCGTCCTAAGCAAAATAAGATGCATAAAAGGATTAACATCACATGCAAATCATAAGTGACATGATATGGCCATCCACTTGTGCTTTTGATCTCCATCTCCAAAGCACCGGCATGATCTCCATCGTCACCGGCGCCACACTATGATCCCCATCATCATGATCTCCATCATCGTGTCGCCATCGGGGTTGTCGCGCGCCCACCATGCTCTTACTACTATTGCTACCGTTTAGCGATAAAGTAAAGCATTACAAAGCGCTTAATGATTGACACGCAGGTCATACAAAATTAAAGACAACCCTATGGCTCCTGCCGGTTGCCGTATGCATCGACATGCAAGTCGATATTAACTATTACAACATGATCATCTCATACATCAAATATATCTCATCATGTCATTGGCCATATCATATCACATACATACCCTGCAAAAACAAGTTAGACGTCCTCTAATTTGTTGTTGCATGTTTTACGTGGCTGCTATGGGTATCTAGCAAGAACGCTTCTTACCTACGCAAAGCCACAACGGTGATATTTAAGTTGCTATTTAACCTTCTACAAGGACCGCCTTGTTCTATTCCGATTCAACTAAGATAGGAGAGACAGACACCCGCCAGCCATCTTATGCAACAAAAGTCACATGTCTGTCGATGGAACCGGTCTCATGTACGTGGACATGTAAAGTTGGTCCGGGCCGCTTCATCCCATAATACCGCTGAATCAAGAAAGACTAAGGAGGGAAGCAATCTAAACATCAATGTCCACAAACCCTTTTGTGTTCTACTAGTGAAAGCATCTACGCAAGATCCTAGCTCATGATGCCACTGTTGGGGAACGTTGCATGGGAAACAAAAAAATTTCCTACGCTCACCAAGATCAATCTAGGAGATGCATCTACGAGGGAAGAGTTGGATCCACATACCCTTGTAGATCGCTAAGCGGAAGCGTTCAAGAACGCGGTTGATGGAGTCGTACTCGCCGCGATTCAGATCGCCGAAGATCCTAGCACCGAAGCAACGGTGCCTCCGCGTTCTTCACACGTACAGCTCGGGGACGTCTCCTCCTTCTTGATCCAGCAAGGGGGGAGGAGAGGTTGATGGAGACACCGGCAGCACGACGGCGTGGTGGAGATGATGGTGGAGGATTCCAGCAGGGCTTCGCCAAGCACCGCGGAGTTCACGAAGATGGATGTGGGAGAGGGAGGGCAGCGCTGAGGCACGAACGTGTGTGGCTGCCCTCCCTCTGCCTCTCTTTATATAGGGGGGTAGAGAGGGGAGGGGCGCCCTAGGGTTTACCCCTAGGGGCGGCGGCCAAGTGGAGATGGGGGGGCGGCGGCCAGGGCTGCGGCCAGGGTTAGGGCTCCCCCCCCCCAGGCGCCTTGCCCCCCAAGCTAGGGGGTGCGGCAGCCCTAGGAGGGGCCAGCCCCCTTGGCGCATAAGGAGAGGGCCCAGGGGGGGCGCACAGCCCTATGAGGGCTGTTGTGTCCCCCCTTTGTGGCCCATTAGGCCCGAAACTCCTTCCGGGACCCCCGAAACCCCTTTCGGTCATCCGCGGACTTCCCGGTGCTCCCCGGAACACTTCCGGACTCCGATCACTCTCATCCTATATATCAATCTTCGTCCCCGGACCATTCCGGAGACCCTCGTCATGTCCGGGATCTCATCCGGGACTCCGAACAACCTTCGGTAACCATGCACTGTTCTCACTAACAACCCTAGCGTCACCGAACCTTAAGTGTGTAGACCCTGCGGGTTCGGAAACTATGCAGACATGACCGAGACACTCCCAGGTCAATAACCAATAGCGGGATCTGGATACCCATATTGGTTCCCACACGTTCCTCGATGATCTCATCGGATGAACCACGATGTCAAGGATTCAGGCAATCCCGTATACAGTTCCCTTTGTCTCGTCGGTATGTTACTTGCCCGAGATTCGATCGTCGGTATCTCTATACCTAGTTCAATCTCGTTGCCGGCAAGTCTCTTTACTCGTTACCGTAATACATAATCCCGTGACCAACTACTTAGTCACTTTGAGCTCATTGAGACGACGTATTACCGAGTGGGCCCGGAGATACCTCTCCGTCACACGGAGTGACAAATCCCAGTCTCGATCCATGTCAACTCAACAGACACCTTCGGAGATACCTGTAGAGTACCTTTATAGTCACCCAGTTACGTTGCGACGTTTGGCACACACAAAGCACTCCTACGGTGTCAGTGAGTTACATGATCTCATGGTCATAGGAACTTATACTTGACATGCAGAAAACTATAGCGATAACTGATACGATCAAAAGCTATGTTTAACGTTTGGGTCTCGTCCATCACATCATTCTCCTAACGATGTGATCCCGTTATCAAATGACAACTCATGTCTATGACCTGGAAACCGCGGTCATCTTTGATCAACGAGCTAGTCCTGTAGAGGCTTACTAGGGACACAAAGTTTGTCTATTTATCCACACATGTATTTGAGTTTCCAATCAATACAGTTATAGCATGGATAATAAACGATTATCATGAACAAGGAAATATAATAATAACTCTTTTATTATTGCCTCTAGGGCATATTTCCAACAGTTTCTACTAGGGGCGATTCGAACCTGTGGCTTTATGTATTTTGGTATCTTTCATTTGGATCTTCACTCGTAGTCGGGTTGTGATGTTATTTGAATGATGTTTGGCTATGTAATGAATTGTGTGACGTGGCGAGTGTAAGCCAACTATCTCCTTTTGCAATTTCATCCCTATTTTTACATGAGTCGTGCAAAGATACCGAACTTGCGATCATTCCAGAATGGGCTTATACCTTTAAGTCGTGCCTCGACACGTAGGAAGTATAGTCCCATGCTGGGAATTACAAGTTGGTATTCAGAGCCTTCTCCGACCTAGAAGCCCCCACTGATTGATCGAATCGTTAACGGTTGAGTCTAGGCACACACTTAAAATGTTTTGAGTCCTATATATATATCGGAGAGTAGGAATTCTTTTGCTCCTCATATCTTTTCACTCTGGTGAGGACTCCTGACGATTACTCTTGCCTCTTCTACTCTCAAAAATTCACCAATTTCTTTTTAGGAATCTCGCTAGTATTGTTTGGATGGTTTGGATGTCTTTGTGATGAGAACATTGTTCTCGATGCCTCCTGTCATTTAGGGGTTGTGGCAGTGTCCCGGGGAGTTGAGCTCCGAGGTGTTGTCGTCACAAATATTGTTGGGGAACGTAGCATAATTAAAAAAATTCTACGCTTTCACCAAGATCCAACTATGGAGACATCTAGCAACGAGCAAGTACGAGTGCATCTACATACCGTTATGTAGATCGCGAGCGGAAGCATTCGAAGAAGCGTGGATGAAGTAGTCGTACTCTTCGCGTTCTTCGTCACCGATGATCTAGCGCCAAACGGACGGCACCTCCTCGTTCAACACACGTCCGGTGCAGCAACGTCACCTCCTTCTTGAACCAGCAAGGGGGGAGGAGAAGTCGTCAGAGATCCGGCAGCACGACGGCGTGATGACGGATGCAGTGGAGATCGCAGCAGGGATTCGCCGGGCGCCCTGCGTTGGAGTATGGAGGTGTGACGGGAGGTGGAGAGGCGCCAGGGCAAGGGTGCGGCTGCCCTCTCCCTCCCCACATATATATAGGGGGCCAGGGGGTGCACCAGGGCCCCTGCAGATCCAATCTGCAGGGGGGGCGGCGGCCAGGGGGGTTCCTTGCCCCCCAAGGCTAGTGGGGCGCCCACTCCCCCTTAGGGTTTCAACCCTAGGCGCATGGGGAGGTGGGCCCCTAGTGGTGCGCCAGCCCATTAGGGCTGGACACTTCCCCTCGCGGCCTAGGGGCCCCACCAGGATGGGTGGCCCCACCCGGTGGACCCCCGGGGCCCCTCCGGTGGTCCCGGGACGCTCCCGGTGACCCCCGGAGATCACCCGATGGCCGAAACTGGACTTCCTATATATCAATCTTTACCCCCGGACCATTCCGGAACTCCTCGTGACGTCCGGGATCTCATCCGGGACTCCGAACAACTTTCGGGTTTCCACGTGCATTTATCTCTACGACCCTAGCGTTACCGAACCTTAAGTGTGTAGACCCTACGGGTTCGGGAGACACGTAGACATGACCGAGACCACTCTCCGGTCAATAACCAACAGCGGGATCTGGATACCCACGTTGGTTCCCACGTGTTCCTCGATGATCTTCATCGGATGAACCACCGTGTCAAGGATTCACTCAATCCCGTATGTTATTCCCTTTGTCCATCGGTACGGTACTTGCCCGAGATTCGATCGTCGGTATTCCCAATACCTTTATCAATCTCGTCATGGCAAGTCTCTTTACTCGATCTGTAATCCATCATCCCGTGACTAACTACTTAGTCACATTGAGCTCATTATAATGATGTCTTACCGAGTGGGCCCAGAGGTACCTCTCTGTCATATGGAGTGACAACATCCCAGTCTCGGTTCGTACCAACTCAACAAACACTTTCGGAGATACCCGATGCGTACCTTTATAGCCACCCAATTACGTTGTGACGGTTGGCACACCCAAAGTATTCCTACGGCATCCGGGAGTTGTACAACCTCATGGTCTAAGGAATAAATACTTGACACCGAAAAGCTTATGCATTACGAACTATACGATCTCGTGTTATGCTCAAGTTTGGGTCTTGTCCATCACATCATTCTCCTAATGATGTGATCCCGTTATCACCGACATCCCATGTCCATGGTCAGGAAACCGTGACCATCTGTTGATCAACGAACTGGTAACTAGAGGCCTACCAGGGACTCATTGTGGTCTATGTATTCACACATGTATCTCTGTTTCCGTACAATGCAATTCAAGCATGAATAACAGACAATTATCATGAACAAGGAGATATAATAATAATGCTTTTATTATTGCCTCTAGGGCATGTCTCCAATAGTCTCCCACTTGCACTAGAGTCAATAATCTAGTTACATTGTGATGAATCGAACACCCATAGAGTTCTGGTGTTGATCATGTTTTGCTCGTGAAAGAGGTTTAGTCAACGGGTCTGCGACATTCAGATATGTATGCACTTTACAAATATCTATGTCTCCATCCTGAACATAATTCTGGATGGAGTTGAAACGGCGCTTGATGTGCTTGGTCTTCTTGTGAAACCTGGGCTCCTTGGTAATAGCAATAGCACCAGTGTTGTCACAGAAGAGAGTCATCGGGCTTGACGCGCTTGGAATGACTCCTAGGTCGGTGATGAACTCCTTCATCCAGACTCCTTCCTGCGCTGCTTCGGAAGCAGCTATGTACTCCGCTTCACATGTAGATGCTGCCACGACGCTTTGCCTGCAACTGCACCAGCTGACTGCCCCTCCGTTCAAAATATATACGTATCCGGTTTGAGACTTAGAGTCATCCAGATCTGTGTCGAAGCTAGCATCGACGTAACCCTTTACGACGAGCTCTTCGTCACCTCCATAAACAAGAAACATATCCTTAGTCCTTTTCAGGTACTTCAGGATGTTCTTGACCGCTGTCCAGTGTTCCGTACTGGGATCACTTTGGTACATCCCTACCAAACTTATGGCAAGGTTCACATCAGGTCTGGTACACAGCATGGCATACATGATAGAACCTATGGCCGAGGCACAGGGAATGACACTCATCCGTGGTCGGCGACTGAGCCTTGCTCAATCTCATACCTTGCAAAACAGGCAAGAATCCTTTCTTTGACTGATCCATATTGAACTTTTTCAATATCTTGTCAAGGTATGCACTTTGTGAAAGACCAATGAGGCGTCTTGATCTATCTCTATAGATTTTGATGCCTAATATGTAAGCAGCTTCTCCAAGGTCCTTCATTGAAAAACTTTTATTCAAGTAGGCCTTTACATTTTCCAAGAATTCTATATCATTTCCCATCAGTAATATGTCATCCACATATAATATGAGAAATGCCACAGAGCTCCCACTCACTTTCTTGTAAATACAGGCTTCTCCATAAGTCTGTATAAATCCAAACGCTTTGATCACTTCATCAAAGCGAATATTCCAACTCCGAGATGCTTGCACCAGCCTGTAAATTGAGCGCTGGAGCATGCATACCTTGTTAGCGTTCTCTGGATCGACAAAACCTTCCGGTTGCATCATATACAACTCTTCCTTGAGGAAGCCATTAAGGAATGCTGTTTTGACGTCCATTTGCCATATCTCATAATCATAGAATACGGCAATAGCTAACATGATTTTGACTGACTTCAGCATCGCTACGGGAGAGAAAGTCTCATCGTAGTCAATCCCTTGAACTTGTCGATAACCCTTAGCGACAAGCCGAGCCTTATAGATGGTCACATTACCATCCGCGTCTGTCTTCTTCTTAAATATCCATTTGTTTTCTATGGCATGCCTATCATCAGGCAAGTCCACCAAAGTCCATACTTTGTTTTCATACATGGATTCTATCTCGGATTTCATGGCTCCAAGCCATTTATTGGAATCTGGGCCCGCCATCGCTTCTTCATAGTTCGAAGGTTCACCGTTGTCTAACAACATGATTTCTAGTACAGGGTTGCCGTACCACTCTGGTGCGGAACGTGCCCTTGTGGACCTTCAAAGTTCAGTAGTAACTTGATCTGTTTCTTCATGATCAATATCATTAACTTCCTCCCTTGTCGGTGCAGGCACCTCAGGAACAGTTTCTTGCGCTGCGCTACTTTCCGGTCCAGGAGGGGTGACTGTCACCACATCAAGTTCTACTTTACTCCCACTCACTTCTTTCGAGAGAAACTCTTTCTCCAGAAAGCATGCATTCTTGGCAACAAAGACTTTGCCTTCGGATCTGTGGTAGAAGGTGTACCCAATTTTTTCCTTTGGGTATCCTATGAAGACGCATTTTTCCGATTTGGGTTCGAGCTTTTCAGGTTGAAGTTTCTTGACATAAACATCGCAACCCCAAACTTTTAGAAACGACAACTTCGGTTTCTTGCCAAACCAAAGTTCATACGGAGTCGTCTCAACGGATTTTGACGGAGCCCTATTTAAAGTGAATGCGGCAGTCTCTAAAGCATAACCCCAAAAAGATAGCGGTAAATCGGTGAGGGACATCATAGATCGCACCATGTCCAACAGAGTACGATTTCGACGTTCGGACACACCGTTACGTTGAGGTGTTCCGGGCGGTGTCAATTGTGAAACAATTCCACAGCTCCTAAGGTGTGTGCCAAATTCATGACTTAAATATTCACCCCCACGATCCGATCGCAAGAACTTTATTTTTCTGTCACGTTGATTCTCAACCTCATTCTGAAATTCCTTGAACTTTTCAAAGGTCTCAGACTTGTGTTTCATCAAATAGATATACCCGTATCTACTCAAGTCATCCGTGAGGGTGAGAACATAACGGTAGCCTCCGCGAGCCTCAACACTCATCGGACCGCACACATCGGTATGTATGATTTCCAACAAGTTGGTTGCTCGCTCCATTGTTCCGGAGAACGGAGTCTTGGTCATCTTGCCCAAGAGGCATGGTTCGCACGTGTCAAATGATTCATAATCAAGAGACTCTAGAAGTCCATCTGAATGGAGCTTCTTCATACGTTTGACACCAATATGACCAAGGCGGCAATGCCACAGGTATGTGGGACTATCATTATCAACTTTACATCTTTTGGCATCTACACTATGAATATGTGTATCATCACGTTCGAGATTAATAAAAAATATACTATTGACCAGCGGGGCATGACCATAAAACATATCTCTCAAATAAATAGAACAACCATTATTCTCTGATTTGAAAGAGTAGCCATCTCGCATAAGACGAGATCCAGAAACAATGTTCATGCTCAAAGCTGGTACTAAATAACAATTATTGAGGTTTAAAACTAATCCCAAGGGTAGATGTAGAGGTAGCGTGCCGACGGCGATCACATCGACCTTGGAACCATTCCCGACGCGCATCGTCACCTCATCCTTCGCCAGTCTCCGTTTATTCCGCAGCTCCTGTTTTGAGTTACAAATATGAGCAACTGCACCGGTATCGAATACCCAGGAGCTACTACGAGTGCTGGTAAGGTACACATCAATAACATGTATATCATATATACCTTTGACGTTGCCGGCCTTCTTGTCTGCTAAGTATTTGGGGCAGTTCCGCTTCCAGTGACCCGTTCCCTTGCAATAAAAGCACTCTGTCTCAGGCTTGGGTCCATACTTTGGCTTCTTCCCGGCAACAGGCTTGCCAGGCGCGGCAACTCCCTTGCCGTCCTTCTTGAAGTTCTTCTTACCCTTGCCTTTCTTGAACTTAGTGGTTTTATTGACCATCAACACTTGATGTTATTTCTTGATGTCTACCTCCGCTGATTTCAGCATCGAATACACCTCGGGAATGGACTTCTCCATCCCCTGCATATTGAAGTTCAACACGAAGCTCTTGAAGCTTGGTGGGAGCGATTGGAGGATTCTGTCAACGACCGCTTCATCTGGGAGATTCATTCCCAGCTGAGACAAGCGGTTGTGCAATCCTGAAATCTTGAGGATGTGCTCACTTACAGAACTGTTCTCCTCCATCTTACAGCTGTAGAATGCGTCGGAGACATCATATCTCTCGACTCGGGCATGAGCTTGGAAAACCATTTTCAGCTCTTCGAACATCTCATATGTGATACGTCCAAAACGTATCTATAATTTCTGCTTGTTCCATGCCACTTTTGGGTGATATTGCTATGATATTCATACACTTCCATACACTTTTGATCATATTTGGACTAACTTATTAATCCAGTGCACCCCAGTGCCAGTTTCTGTTTTCGGCTGTTTTTGTATTTCAGGTTTTCACGTTTCGAGAACTGCCCAAAAAAATTATATAAAAAATCAGCGATCCGGAAACAACACTGCGTCCGAAGGGTAGCCTGGGGGGGCACAGGGGCTCCAGGCGCCCTGTGGGCGCGCCCCCCCTGGGCCGCGCCGGGGGGGGGGGGGGCTGGGCCCCCCGAGGCTCCCCCGGTGCCCTACTTTGGCATATATTTAAAGGGTCCTCCGTAACCCTCAGAACAGGAACTCTTTTCGCGATCCCATCTCTGTTCCGCCGCCGCCGCCGCTTCCAAGATCGGGAGCACCAGGAGAACTCTTCCCGGCACCCTGCCGGAGGGGAGGATCACCACCGGGAGCTTCTCCACCACCATGGACGCCTCCCGGATGACTCGTGAGTAGTCTCCCTTGGACCATGAGTCCATGACCAGTAGCTATGTGATGTTCTCCTCCCGTTCTTGTGCTTCACTAATTAGTCCTCGTGAGCTGCCCTACATGATCGAGGCACCTATGTAATCCTTATGCTGTTGCTATGTTGAGTTTGCTGGGATCCGATGGATTATGAGATTATGTTCAGATTGATCTTGAGTAATATATTTGATTCACCTCTTTTATATTTTAGTTCATAAGTAATTCTTGCATGTTCTCCGTTGTTATTTATTGCTTTGGCCGAGTAGTAGGTAGTGACTCCAAGAGGGAACGTTATGCTCGATTGTGGGTTCATGCCCCTCGATGACTAGCTTGAGTGACAGAAACATGATTCTAGGGGATGTGTTGTTGCCACAAGGGGGAAAACAACGGTGCTTGTGCCCGCGGGTGCAAGGATTGTTTACTTTACGCAAAGTTCTTTTAATGCAGTTGTCTGTCGCATTGAGTTTACACTATGGGTGGGACTCGCAACTTAATACCAGTGAGATGTTCTGGATAGATATCTCAAGGTGGATGATTAGTAGTAGATATTGATGGATTTCGGTCTACTTACTTTGGCGTACCGCCCATGCTTTGAACCTCAACCTTTCTTGCAATGTAGTCAGCATTGGTTTGAGTTCGTGGTCCTGTCAATTGCTCAGCTGTAATTAGTTTACCTCACATAGCTGTTTTATCGTCTTTTGGGAGAGAGACATCACTAGTGAACATCATGAGACTCCGGTCCATATTACCATCATTGATCACATCCACTATTTACTTTTCGTTATTTACCTACTATTGCAAAAACTATCTATCACTACTATCATTGCTTTTAACCCTTTGTGAACTACAAGGCCGGAGGGATTGACAACCTCTCTGTACTCGTTGGGAGCAAAGTTATTTGTATCTGTGTGCAGGTCCACGTTGATTGCTACTAATCTGGCGCCGTAGCAATTGACACCTACTTGTTGAACCTAGGAGTCTCTGGGGAATCGATCCTTGGCATCTTTGCTAGGGGAAAACACTTCTACTTACTGCATCTTACACCTTCCACTTGGGGTAACCAATGAGGGGTTCGAGGCCCATCAAGGAGTATTTTCTGGCGCCGTTGCCGGGGACTCCACTCTTCAGGATAGGGGAGTTGCATGCTATCTTTTACCTTTGCTTTTTAGTCTTGTTAGTTTACTTTTCATTTTTGCTTTAGTTCCTTTTATCAAAAATCACAAACAAAAAAATTATTTGACTTTTTATTAGTAGTCCTTTCTGTTTAGCCAAACATGTTAGGATTTGGTGCTTTGAGGGAATCAGAAGTTTTAGATTTCCATCAAAGGGATGGAGAAAATATGAAGAAGGCATGGGACAGAATTTCTGATGCACATAGGAGAATTATGCCTTGGATACCTATAAAAATTGTGCTCATGAATTTTTACCATGGTCTTTTTAAATGGTGTAAACACTCCCTTGACATTATAGCTGAGGGAGATTTCTTAGAATGTGATGAAGCTAGAGCCCTTGAAATTATACATGGTCTATCTAGTTACTTTGTTTATGATCATAACTTTGATACTGTCATAGATAGACTTGCTACCATTGAAAAGAGTATGGATGCTCTAGACTTAATGAAGGTAGAGAAACCCAAACCCAATAAGAGAGATATTTTGGAAATAGATAATAACTGGGAACCTCTTGTTAGGATTAGCATCTCTAATCAAGACTTCCTTGCTTATTGTGATATTGGATCTATGGTTTCTACTATGCGAAAAATTGTTCATGATTCTTTAAAATTTAACATGGATAGATTACCATCTTATCATGAACACACTAATGGAGATATTTCTGAAATCCAGGGAAAAATAAAAGACGTACCGGTTAAATTCCTTAAAGGGATTGCAATGATTGATTTCTTCATCGTGGAGCCAAACCAAGGAAATATAGTGCTTGGAAGGGACTTCCTCCGAGCAGTTAAAGGCTTCATCGATATAGGTAAGGGACAAATCCGCTTACGCGGGAAGGCAAAAGGTGTGTAACCCTTTCCTAGAAGGAACAAGAATGAACTTATAGGAACCATTTGAAACAATCTATAACTCCGATTATTATGATGATTATTGATTCCTCTATGCATTATGCCTAGCTTAAAGGCATAAAAGAAAGCGCTTTTGGGAGGCAGCCCACATGAATAAATTTTTTGCTTTTGTTGTGTCTTGATGTTGTTTACTGCTGTAGCATCATCATTGTATCTTTGCTTTTCATATTTGTGCCAAGTATAGCCTCTGATTGCTAGAAAGTTCAAAAGTTGTGAGGTGCTGTCCAGGAAACAGATTCTATCCTTGGATAGAAAAATTCGTATAAAATCACCAGATCATCTTTTTGGTCTGAATTTTTTCGACAGCGTTCTCTATATAATTGTCTTTCATGCGTCAGTTCTGAGTTTTTTTATTTGAGTTGCAGAAGTATCCCGAACAGGTCAATTACTGCCTGCAGTTCTGTTTTTCACAGATTCTGTCCTGTTTTGCCTTACCTTCACTTTGCAAATTGAGAACTTGCTTTTTCTTTGCAAAAAACCTTTTGGAAATCTTGAGAAACAGTAGAAATTCAAGAATATCCTTATTTCCAGCAAGGTATAATTATTTTATTAAGGGTACTAACCTCGCTAATCAGATTATGATGAGTTGTGTATGAAGGGAGTTTTCAAGTGTGCGAGGGAAGATGATAAAAAGATTCAGGAGTGTCAAGCGCTCAAGCTTGGGGATGCCCCCATGCACCCCCAATAAATATTCAAGGAGACTCAAGCGTCTAAGCTTGGGGATGCCCCCGTGCATCTCCTTCTCCATCAACACTATCAGTTCGTCTTTCGTTTCGCTATATTTTTATCACTTCATGTGTTATGTGCTATGCTTGGAGCGTCTTGCTTTTAGTTTTCTTTTTAGTTTTTCATAATGAGTCGGAACCCATCATTCCTTTATATGGGAGAGAAACATGCTCCACTTCTACCTAGAACATTACATAGAATTTTCATGTCTATCTATGCTGTGTGTGTTCTTTGTCTTTTAATAGCTACTATCGTGCTCTGCTCTTAGTATTCATGCTTATCTTTTCAAGAGCTTTTATTTAGTTGGTTGCTTGAACTCTCTTTAATTACCATGCTCATCTTATTAAGAGAGTTTGCTTCCATTGCATGGGTTAATGTGTCTATGATAAAGATGCTACTTTCATGATGGTGCTTAGTAGTTCAGGTTTTCTTTTGGTTAATCTTAAATAGCTGGGGGGTTTCCAATATGTTATTGGAGTACCAACTTGGTTTGTTTGCCTATGATATGGTATGGTTTAGTAATATCTTCCTTCGAGAATTTATTTTGATTGACTTGGCGTATGCTCACGCATATTCAAGACTGTAAAGAAATTTTGTCAAGCCTTGATGATCTTTTATTTCTAAGTAGTGATATAACTACCATGCCTGATTCAATATTGCTTTGTCGCACTGCATGATTATGACCGTCATTGCTCTCTTAGTTGGTCGCTCCCAGTCTTTTGCTAACCTCCACCTGCACTAAGCAAACTAACCATGCAATACATAGCTCATGGGAAAGTAGCCTAAAAACTATTGTGGTAAAGAATATGTTGCCTATGTATCTTATTTCTTATAAGTTGCTTGCTGAGCGGTAACCATGTTTCTGGGACGCCATCAACTGTCACACTTTTGTTGAATATCATGTGAGTTGCTATGCATGTTCGTCTTGTCTGAAGTAAGGGTGATTTACCGTGGGTTGAATAACTATGCATATTGTTAGAGAAGAACATTGGGCCGCCAACCAAAGCCATGCATCATGGTGGAAGTTTTAGCTTGGACCTTAATCCTCAATCTCTCATGAGAATATGCTTATGCATTAAAGAGGAGTCCATCATCTATTTTCTATGTTGTCCTGGTATGGATGTCCTCAAGTTGAGATCTATCAAAAACGAGAAATCAAATGTGATCTATCTCCTTGGACCTTTGTACAGGTGGCATAGAGGTACCCCTTTGTGACACTTGGTTAAAACATATGCAATGCAATGATAACCCATGGGGATCCGAGCTAATTAGGACAAGGAGCGAGCACTATTAGTATTCGATGCATGAGGCTTGCAACTTATAGGATGTTTTATGCATGACACATATGAAGTACTACTACCGTTGACACAATTGCTTCCATGCTTTCAAAAATAAAAAGCTTTAGCACTTAACCTTTCTTTTACCTTTATGTTGAAGCACCAACTACTGAGAGCGTGATTGTCATTCTGAGTGTAATGTGCATTGTCCCAAAGTAGCATTGTCTTTTGCATGATTGTGATATCGTTTATTCTGAAATGATTGTATCTAGTCATCACTTAAACCTTGAAGGTGCCCCTGCATTTATGTTTTGCATCACTAAAGGGGGCAAGCTAGATATCACTTTATCATATTTGCACATCATGTTCATTGCAAATCTTTTTGATGTTTCAGTTTCATGTTGTAAAACTTTCAGTCATTTGTGATTTTCTCTTGAGACAACTTAATTACTTTAGAATCATTGTCTCAGTAAGCTTTTGTCATATGACTATGAGAAAGTCCTATATGGTTAATAGCATGTCACCACATAAATTATTCTTGTTATCATTTACCTACTCGAGGACGAGCAGGAATTAAGCTTGGGGATGTTGATACGTCCAAAACGTATCTATAATTTCTGCTTGCTCCATGCCACTTTTGGGTGATATTGCTATGATATTCATACACTTCCATACACTTTTGATCATATTTGGACTATCTTACTAATCCAGTGCACCGCAGTGCCAGTTTCTGTTTTCGGCTGTTTTTGTATTTCAGGTTTTCACGTTTCGAGAACTGCCCAGAAAAATCCAGAAAAATTATATAAAAAATCAGCGATCCGGAAACAACACTGCGTCCGAAGGGCAGCCTGGGGGGGGCACAGGGGCTCCAGGCGCCCTGTGGGCGCGCCCCCCCTGGGCCGCGCCGGGGGGGGCACCTGGGCCCCCCGAGGCTCCCCCGGTGCCCTACTTTGGCATATATTTAAAGGGTCCTCCGTAACCCTCAGAACAGGAACTCTTTTCGCGATCCCATCTATGTTCCGCCGCCGCCGCCGCTTCCAAGATCGGGAGCACCAGGAGAACTCTTCCCGGCACCCTGCCGGAGGGGAGGATCACCACCGGGAGCTTCTCCACCACCATGGACGCCTCCCGGATGATTCGTGAGTAGTCTCCCTTGGACCATGAGTCCATGACCAGTAGCTATGTGATGTTCTCCTCCCGTTCTTGTGCTTCACTAATTAGTCCTCGTGAGCTGCCCTACATGATCGAGGCACCTATGTAATCCTTATGCTGGTGCTATGTTGAGTTTGCTGGGATCCGAAGGATTATGAGATTATGTTCAGATTGATCTTGAGTAATATATTTGATTCACCTCTTTTATATTTTAGTTCATAAGTAATTCTTGCATGTTCTCCGTTGTTATTTATTGCTTTGGCCGAGTAGTAGGTAGTGACTCCAAGAGGGAACGTTATGCTCGATTGTGGGTTCATGCCCCTCGATGACTAGCTTGAGTGACAGAAACATGAGTCTAGGGGGTGTGTTGTTGCCACAAGGGGGAAAGCAACGGTGCTTGTGCCCGCGGGTGCAAGGATTGTTTACTTTACGCAAAGTTCTTTTAATGCAGTTGTCTGTTGCATTGAGTTTACACTATGGGTGGGACTCGCGACTTAATACCAGCGAGATGTTCTGGATAGATATCTCAAGGTGGATGATTAGTAGTAGATATTGATGGATTTTGGTCTACTTACTTTGGCGTACCGCCCATGCTTTGAACCTCAACCTTTCTTGCAATGTAGTCAGCATTGGTTTGCGTTCGTGGTCCTGTCAATTGCCCAGCTGTAATTTGTTTACCTCACATAGTTGTTTTATCGTCTTTTGGGAGAGAGACATCACTAGTGAACATCATGAGACTCCGGTCCATATTACCATCATTGATCACATCCACTATTTACTTTTCGTTATTTACCTACTATTGCAAAAACTATCTATCACTACTATCATTACTTTTAACCCTTTGTGAACTACAAGGCCGGAGGGATTGACAACCTCTCTGTACTCGTTGGGAGCAAAGTTATTTGTATCTGTGTGCAGGTCCACGTTGATTGCTACTAATCTGGCGCCGTAGCAATTGACACCTACTTGTTGAACCTAGGAGTCTCTGGGGAATCGATCCTTGGCATCTTTGCTAGGGGAAAACACTTCTACTTACTGCATCTTACACCTTCCACTTGGGGTAACCAACGAGGGGTTCGAGGCCCATCAATATGCTCTGTGGTGCTCAAAACGCTTTTGGAGCCCCGACTCTAAGCTGTAAAGGATGCCGCACTGAACCAGGGAGTAATCATCACTACGCGACTGCCAGACGTTCAAAACGTCTTGGGACGCATCGGGAGCAGGTGCATCACCTAGCGGTGCTTCAAGGACATATGATCTCTTGGCAGCTATGAGGATAATCCTCAGGTTACGGACCCAATCTGTATAGTTTCTACCATCGTCTTTCAGCTTGGTTTTCTCTAGGAACGCGTTGAAGTTGAGGGAAACCTGAGCGTGGGCCATTTGATCTACAAGAGATATTGTAAAGAAGTTAGACTAAGTTCATGATAATTAAGTTCATCTTTAATCAAATTTTAATGAACTCCCACTCAGAATGACATCTCTCTAGTCATCTAAGTGGTACACGATCCGAATCGAGTAGTCCGTGTCCGATCATCACGTGAGACGGACTAGTCATCAACGGTGAACATCTTCATGTTGATCATATCTTCTATACGACTCGTGTTCGACCTTTCGATCTTCCGTGTTCCGAGGCCATGTCTGTACATGCTAGGCTCGTCAAGTGAACCCTAAGTGTATCGCGTGTGTAAATCTGTCTTACACCCGTTGTATGCGAACGTTAGAACCTATCACACCCGATCATCACGTGGTGCTTCGGAGCAACGAGCTTTAGCAACGGTGCACAGTTAGGGGAAACACAATACTTGAAATTTTAGTGAGAGATCATCTTATTTACTACCGTCGTTCTAAGTAAACAAGATGCATAAACATGATAAACATCACATGCAATCAATTAAAGTGACATGATATGGCCAATATCATCTTGCTCCTTGGATCTCCATCTTCGGGGCACCATGATCATATTGTCACCGGCTCGACACCATGATCTTCATCATCATGATCTCCATCATCGTGTCTTGAAGAAGTCGTCACGCCAACTATTACTTCTACTACTATGGCTAACGTTTAGCAACGAAGTAAAGTAATTACATGGCGTTATTCAGTGACACGCAGGTCATACAATAATTAAGACAACTCCTATGGCTCCTGCCGGTTGTCAAGTTCATCGACATGCAAGTCGTGATTCCCTATTACAAAAACATGATCAATCTCATACATCACATATATCATTCATCACATCTTTGTTTTGGCCATACCACGTCACATAGCACATGCTGCAAAAACAAGTTAGACGTCCTCTAATTGTTGTTGCAAGTTTTACGTGGCTTCTATAGGATTTCTAGCAAGAACGTTTCTTACCTACGCAAAAACCACAACGTGATTTGTCAACTTCTATTTACCCTTCATAAGGACCCTTTTCATCGAATCCGATCCGACTAAAGTAGGAGAGACAGACACCCGCCAGCCACCTTATGCATCTAGTGCATGTCTGTCGGTGGAACCAGTCTCATGTAAGCGTACGTGTAAAGTCGGTCTGGGCCGCTTCATCCCACAATACCGCCGAATCAAGATTGACTAGTAACGGTAAGAAAGTTGAACAAAATCAAACGCCCACAACTGCTTTGTGTTCTACTCGTGCAAGATGCTATGCATAAAAACTGGCTCAGATGCCACTGTTGGGGAACGTAGCATAATTCAAAATTTTCCACGCTTTCACCAAGATCTAACTATGGAGACATCTAGCAACGAGCAAGTAAGAGTGCATATACATACCGTTATGTAGATCGCGAGCGGAAGCTTTCGAAGAAGCGTGGATGAAGTAGTCGTACTCTTCGCGTTCTTCGTCACCGATGATCTAGCGCCGAACGGACGGCACCTCCGCGTTCAACACACGTCCGGTGCAGCAACGTCACCTCCTTCTTGATCCAGCAAGGGGGGAGGAGAAGTCGTCAGAGATCCGGCAGCACGACGGCGTGATGACGGATGCAGTGGAGATCGCAGCAGGGCTTCGCCGGGCGCCCTGCGTTGGAGTATGGAGGTGTGACGGGAGGGGAGAGGCGCCAGGGCAAGGGTGCGGCTGCCCTCTCCCTCCCCACATATATATAGGGGGCCAGGGGGTGCTCCAGGGCCACTGCAGATCCAATCTGCAGGGGGGCGGCGGCCAGGGGGGGTTCCTTGCCCCCCAAGGCTAGTGGGGCGCCCCCTCCCCCTTAGGGTTTCAACCCTAGGCGCATGGGGAGGTGGTCCCCTAGTGGTGCGCCAGCCCATTAGGGCTGGACACTTCCCCTCGCGGCCTAGGGGCCCCACCGAGATGGGTGGCCCCACCCGGTGGACCCCCGGGGCCCCTCCGGTGGTCCCGGGACGCTCCCGGTGACCCCCGGAGATCACCCGATGGCCGAAACTGGACTTCCTATATATCAATCTTTACCTTCGGACCATTCCGGAACTCCTCGTGACGTCCGGGATCTCATCCGGGACTCCGAACAACTTTCGAGTTTCCACGTGCATTTAATTCTACGACCCTAGCGTTACCGAACCTTAAGTGTGTAGACCCTACGGGTTCGGGAGACACGTAGACATGACCGAGACCACTCTCCGGTCAATAACCAACAGCGGGATCTGGATACCCATGTTGGTTCCCACGTGTTCCTCGATGATCTTCATCGGATGAACCACCATGTCAAGGATTCACTCAATCCCGTGTGTTATTCCCTTTGTCCATCGGTACGGTACTTGCCCGAGATTCGATCGTCGGTATTCCCAATACCTTGTTCAATCTCGTCATGGCAAGTCTCTTTACTCGATCCGTAATCCATCATCCCGTGACTAACTACTTAGTCACATTGAGCTCATTATGATGATGTCTTACCGAGTGGGCCCAGAGGTACCTCTCCGTCATATGGAGTGACAACATCCCAGTCTCGGTTCGTACCAACTCAACAGACACTTTCGGAGATACCCGATGCGTACCTTTATAGCCACCCAATTACGTTGTGACGGTTGGCACACCCAAAGTATTCCTACGGCATCCGGGAGTTGTACAACCTCATGGTCTAAGGAATAAATACTTGACACCGAAAAGCTTATGCATTACGAACTATACGATCTCGTGTTATGCTCAAGTTTGGGTCTTGTCCATCACATCATTCTCCTAATGATGTGATCCCGTTATCACCGACATCCCATGTCCATGGTCAGGAAACCGTGACCATCTGTTGATCAACGAACTGGTAACTAGAGGCCTACCAGGTACTCATTGTGGTCTATGTATTCACACATGTATCGCTGTTTCCGTACAATACAATTCAAGCATGAATAACAGACAATTATCATGAACAAGGAGATATAATAATAATGCTTTTATTATTGCCTCTAGGGCATATCTCCAACAGTCTCCCACTTGCACTAGAGTCAATAATCTAGTTACATTGTGATGAATCGAACACACATAGAGTTCTGGTGTTGATCATGTTTTGCTCGTGAAAGAGGTTTAGTCAACGGGTCTGCGACATTCAGATCCGTATGCACTTTACAAATATCTATGTATCCATCCTGAACATAATTCCGGATGGAGTTGAAACGGCGCTTGATGTGCTTGGTCTTCTTGTGAAACCTGGGCTCCTTGGTAATAGCAATAGCACCAGTGTTGTCACAGAAGAGAGTCATCGGGCTTGACGCGCTTGGAATGACTCCTAGGTCGGTGATGAACTCCTTCATCCAGACTCCTTCCTGCGCTGCTTCGGAAGCAGCTATGTACTCCGCTTCACATGTAGATGCTGCCACGACGCTTTGCCTGCAACTGCACCAGCTGACTGCCCCTCCGTTCAAAATATATACGTATCCGGTTTGAGACTTAGAGTCATCCAGATCTGTGTCGAAGCTAGCATCGACGTAACCCTTTACGATGAGCTTTTCGTCACCTCCATAAACGAGAAACATATCCTTAGTCCTTTTCAGGTACTTCAGGATGTTCTTGACCGCTGTCCAGTGTTCCGTACCGGGATCACTTTGGTACCTCCCTACCAAACTTATGGCAAGGTTCACATCAGGTCTGGTACACAGCATGGCATACATGATAGAACCTATGGCCGAGGCATAGGGAATGACACTCATCCGTGGTCGGCGATTGAGCCTTGCTCAATCTCATACCTTGCAAAACAGGCAAGAATCCTTTCTTTGACTGATCCATATTGAACTTTTTCAATATCTTGTCAAGGTATGTACTTTGTGAAAGACCAATGAGGCGTCTTGATCTATCTCTATAGATTTTGATGCCTAATATGTAAGCAGCTTCTCCAAGGTCCTTCATTGAAAAACTTTTATTCAAGTAGGCCTTTACATTTTCCAAGAATTCTATATCATTTCCCATCAGTAATATGTCATCCACATATAATATGAGAAATGCCACAGAGCTCCCACTCACTTTCTTGTAAATACAGGCTTCTCCATAAGTCTGTATAAATCCAAACGCTTTGATCACTTCATCAAAGCGAATATTCCAACTCCGAGATGCTTGCACCAGCCCGTAAATCGAGCGCTGGAGCTTGCATACCTTGTTAGCGTTCTCTGGATCGACAAAACCTTCCGGTAGCATCATATACAACTCTTCCTTGAGGAAGGCATTAAGGAATGCTGTTTTGACGTCCATTTGCCATATCTCATAATCATAGAATGCGGCAATAGCTAACATGATTTTGACTGACTTCAGCATCGCTACGGGAGAGAAAGTCTCATCGTAGTCAATCCCTTGAACTTGTCGATAACCCTTAGCGACAAGCCGAGCTTTATAGATGGTCACATTACCATCCGCGTCTGTCTTCTTCTTAAATATCCATTTGTTTTCTATGGCATGCCTATCATCAGGCAAGTCCACCAAAGTCCATACTTTGTTTTCATACATGGATTCTATCTCGGATTTCATGGCTCCAAGCCATTTATTGGAATCTGGGCCCGCCATCGCTTCTTCATAGTTCGAAGGTTCACCGTTGTCTAACAACATGATTTCCAGTTCAGGGTTGCCGTACCACTCTGGTGCGGAACGTGCCCTTGTGGACCTTCGAAGTTCAGTAGTAACTTGATCTGTTTCTTCATGATCAATATCATTAACTTCCTCCCTTGTCGGTGCAGGCACCTCAGGAATAGTTTCCTGCGCTGCGCTACTTTCCGGTCCAGGAGGGGTGACTGTCACCTCATCAAGTTCTATTTCCTCCCACTCACTTCTTTCGAGAGAAACTCTTTCTCCAGAAAGCATCCATTCTTGGCAACAAAGACTTTGCCTTCGGATCTGTGGTAGAAGGTGTACCCAATTGTTTCCTTTGGGTATCCTATGAAGACGCATTTTTCCGATTTGGGTTCGAGCTTTTCAGGTTGAAGTTTCTTGACATAAACATCGCAACCCCAAACTTTTAGAAACGACAGCTTCGGTTTCTTGCCAAACCAAAATTCATACGGAGTCGTCTCAACGGATTTCGACGGAGCCCTATTTAAAGTGAATGCGGCAGTCTCTAAAGCATAACCCCAAAAAGATAGCGGTAAATCGGTGAGGGACATCATAGATCGCACCATGTCCAACAGAGTACGATTTCGACGTTCGGACACACCGTTACGTTGAGGTGTTCCGGGCGGTGTCAATTGTGAAACAATTCCACAGCTCCTAAGGTGTGTGCCAAATTCATGACTTAAATATTCACCCCCATGATCCGATCGCAAGAACTTTATTTTTCCGTCACGTTGATTCTCAACCTCATTCTGAAATTCCTTGAACTTTTCAAAGGTCTCAGACTTGTGTTTCATCAAATAGATATACCCGTATCTACTCAAGTCATCCATGAGGGTGAGAACATAATGGTAGCCTCCGCGAGCCTCAACACTCATCGGACCGCACACATCGGTATGTATGATTTCCAACAAGTTGGTTGCTCGCTCCATTGTTCCGGAGAACGGAGTCTTGGTCATCTTGCCCAAGAGGCATGGTTCGCACGTGTCAAATGATTCATAATCAAGAGACTCTAGAAGTCCATCTGAATGGAGCTTCTTCATACGTTTGACACCAATATGACCAAGGAGGCAATGCCACAGGTATGTGGGACTATCATTATCAACTTTACATCTTTTGGCATCTACACTATGAATATGTGTATCATCACGTTCGAGATTCATAAAAAATAAACTATTGACCAGCGGGGCATGACCATAAAACATATCTCTCAAATAAATAGAACAACCATTATTCTCTGATTTGAAAGAGTAGCCATCTCGCATAAGACGAGATCCAGAAACAATGTTCATGCTCAAAGCTGGTACTAAATAACAATTATTGAGGTTTAAAACTAATCCCGAGGGTAGATGTAGAGGTAGCGTGCCGACGGCGATCACATCGACCTTGGAACCATTCCCGACGCGCATCGTCACCTCATCCTTCGCCAGTCTCCGTTTATTCCGCAGCTCCTGTTTTGAGTTACAAATATGAGCAACTGCACCGGTATCGAATACCCAGGAGCTACTACGAGTGCTGGTAAGGTACACATCAATAACATGTATATCATATATACCTTTGACGTTGCTGGACTTCTTGTCTGCTAAGTATTTGGGGCAGTTCCGCTTCCAGTGACCCGTTCCCTTGCAATAAAAGCACTCTGTCTCAGGCTTGGGTCCATACTTTGGCTTCTTCCCGGCAACAGGCTTGCCAGGCGCTTCAACTCCCTTGCCGTCCTTCTTGAAGTTCTTCTTACCCTTGCCTTTCTTGAACTTAGTGGTTTTATTGACCATCAACACTTGATGTTATTTCTTGATGTCTACCTCCGCTGATTTCAGCATCGAATACACCTCGGGAATGGACTTCTCCATCCCCTGCATATTGAAGTTCAACACGAAGCTCTTGAAGCTTGGTGGGAGCGACTGGAGGATTCTGTCAACGACCGCTTCATCTGGGAGATTCATTCCCAGCTGAGACAAGCGGTTGTGCAATCCTGAAATCTTGAGGATGTGCTCACTTACAGAACTGTTCTCCTCCATCTTACAGCTGTAGAATGCGTCGGAGACATCATATCTCTCGACTCGGGCATGAGCTTGGAAAACCATTTTCAGCTCTTCGAACATCTCATATGTGATACGTCCAAAACGTATCTATAATTTCTGCTTGTTCCATGCCACTTTTGGGTGATATTGCTATGATATTCATACACTTCCATACACTTTTGATCATATTTGGACTAACTTATTAATCCAGTGCACCCCAGTGCCAGTTTCTGTTTTCGGCTGTTTTTGTATTTTAGGTTTTCACGTTTCGAGAACTGCCCAGAAAAATCCAGAAAAATTATATAAAAAATCAGCGATTCGGAAACAACACTGCGTCCGAAGGGCATCCTGGGGGGGCCACAGGGGCTCCAGGCGCCCTGTGGGCGCGCCCCCCCGGGGCATATCTCCAACAAATATATCGCATCAGTTCTGGAATACTTAAGACGGCCGACATCGAAAACTCTCCTATGCGGTTAGTGGCAAGATAACCCCGACATCACCCAGTACCGGGGAGATAGTTTGGGAGTATTGCCATAGCTTGTATAGTAGATGCGTTTCGAAGGTCCGAGGTAGACGGTTTCCGGAAATAACTGGTTATGTGTTGAAGGATGGATGCAGCTGGATGTAGGATTAGAGTTGAGTGCGCGATGCTTCCCCTGTATCCCCAACACCTGATTGCATAACTGGAAACTTTCGAAAATTAATAGGTGGGTTCATCTAGTAGCTCATAGGCATTCTTCCAACGAATGTGGGATATGGAGTTCGGGGTTCTACACTGAGTGAAGTGGTTTTATGGCCGTTGTTCCGATCGGGAGTTGCACCTTAAAGGGTCCTTGGCTATGCTGATCCGGGGATTGCAAAACCCTTTTGTAACACCTTCCATAAGCTTTCATCATGAATATGTCAAACGAAGCTTCTATCTTGTATTTGTTCTATCTGCTCCTTGTTGTTTTTTATTTACCTTTTGTCTCCCGAGTGGCTTCTCGTGAAGATTGTTGTTACTATTAAACTAAGAATTACATTTGTTCATTCTTGTTCGAATGTTCTTGTGAAGACTATGTTGCAATTTCTAGCCGTTTATTCAGCTTATATATTCTTTCAATCAATGGCTAATAGTGGTCATCTCTTTCAGGATGGCTCCTAAAAGGGTTCCCAACGCTAACCCAGTGGGTGAAGAGGTTCCTGATCGTCCTCCTTCACCTCCTCGTCCGTTTGTGGCCTGGAGAGCAATTATGCAAGCTACGAATCAGAACACCCAGATGCTTTTGCAAATGATGCAGAACATTCAAGCAAATCAAGCAAATCAGGGTGCTCATGGGAACCAAGGCAATTTGTTCAACCAACCTTATTTTGCTACGCTCAACCAGTTCTTGGCAAACCAACCAAAGGCATTCAGTTACTGCGTGGACCCTCTAGATGATGAAGACTGGATAACAGATATCAAGAAGCATTTCGAGTGCAGTAACGTCAGGCCCGAGGACTATGTAAACTTTGCAGCCTTCCAACTCAAGGACCAAGCAGCTGATTGGTGGCAGTAGTACAAAGACTCCAGAGCAGGGCGTGAACTCTCGTGGGATGACTTCTGCAAGGACTTTCGTTCTCACCACATTCCAACAAGTGTCATCGAGGGTATGCGTGAGCAATTCCGCAACCTGAAGCAAGGCTCAATGACTGTCTACCAATATAATGTCAAGTTCCAGAACCTTGCCCGCTATGCCAAGCAAGACATCCCAGATGCCAAGAGCAAGATCTATTAGTTTCGCGGTGGTCTGAAGGATGAACTCCAACTAGCTCTCACCTTGTTCGAGCCTGATGAGTTTGATCAATTCTATAACATGGCGCTTAAGCAAGAGGCAGCCCAGCTCAAGATGGAAGCTTCCAAAAAGAGGATCAGAGACGCTGTTCACTCCTCCTCTTCTTCTCAAGTGGTCACAAAGCAACAGAAGTTTTGGCTTCCACCTCCTCTAGTGATCCGAGCTTCCAATAACAACAACAAGAACTCTGGTGGCCGTGCTTTCTCCCACCCACCCAACCTAAGTAATCAGTCAAAGAATCATTTTCAAGCTTCCAAGTCTAGTGCTCCTTATCACCGTCCTCTCTCAGAAGTGATTTGCAACAAGTGTGGCCAGAAGGGTCACTATGCTAACAAGTGCCCCAACCCAAGGCGCCTTCCGCCTCCTCCACCTGTCAGCACTGCTATTGTCAAGCACAATCCCAAGGTTGCAAGAGTGAATCTGATGAATGCAGCTCAAGCAGAGAATTCTTCAGATGTGATACTTGGTAATCTTCCAGTTAACTCTATACCTGCTAAAGTATTGTTTGATTCGGGTGCATCGCTTTCTTTCATTTCAAGACCATTTGTTGCTAAGCATGAATTGGTTTCGGAGAGCATTCCTAGACCTTTGAAGATGATTTCTCCGAGATTGCAAATGACTTCCAACTCAGTTGTTCCGAATGTATCTATTCGCATGGGTGATTACCACTTTCTGGCTTCTCCGGTTATTCTCGGCAACTCCGACATTGATCTTATTCTTGGGATGGATTAGCTTTCTCAGCATGATGCTCACATTGATTGTGCAAATAAGGAAGTCAAGATTACTCATTCCAATGAAGACGTGATTATCTTCGCCTCTCGAGATAACACAATCAGGCTATTCTCTCTCAATGACAAGGGCGAGATTAATGCCATCTCTCAAATTCCGGTGGTCAATGAATATGAGGATGTTTTCCCTGAAGAGCTTTCAGGCATGCCTCCGCATCGTCAAGTTGAATTCGTCATTGAACTCGAGCCTGGTACTGAGCCAGCATGCCGGCGTCCGTACAAGCTTTCCCCTGAAGAGTGGAAGGAGTTGAAGAAACAGCTTAATGAACAAGAGCGTATGGGTCTGATCAGGCCTAGCACTTCTCCTTGGGGTTGTGGTGTCTTATTTGTCAAGAAGAAGGACATCATGGAGCGCCTTTGCGTTGATTACCGGCCATTGAACAAGAAGACAATAAAGAACAAGTATCCGCTCCCCAACATCAATGAATTGTTCGAGCAGCTCAAATGAGCCAAAGTGTTCTCTAAGCTCGATCTCCGGATGGGTTATCACCAAATTCGCATTCGTGAAGAAGATATCCACAAGACTGCCTTCAGAACAAGATACGGCTCCTACGAATATACAGTCATGTCCTTTGGCCTTGCTAATGCTCCACCTACCTTCTCGAGAATGATGCACTACATTTTCAACCCCTACACCAACGAATTTGTACTTGTGTATCTGGATGACATCTTGGTATTCTCAAAGAACGAAGAGGATCACGAAAAGCACCTCCGTCTGGTTCTCGACAGACTCCGTGAACTTAAGTTCTATGCCAAGTTCTCCAAGTGCGAATTCTGGCTCGATAAGGTCTTGTATCTGGGCCATATCATCTCTGCTGACGGTATTGCGGTCAACCCCGAGAAAGTTGAAGCGGTTGTCAACTGGGAACCTCCTCAGAACGCCAAGCAACTCCGAAGCTTTCTTGGTCTTGCTAGCTATTGTAGAAGGTTTGTTGAGAACTTCTCCAAGATTGCCAAGCCTCTCTCCAACTTGCTGCAGAAGAATGTCAAGTACAACTGGTCTCCGGATTGTGATGTGGAATTCAAAACTATCAAAGAAAAGCTCATCTCTGCTCCGGTTCTTACTCCTCTAGATGAGTCCAAGCCCTACGAAGTATTCTATGATGCTTCTCTTCAAGGACTTGGTGATGTGCTAATGCAGGACAAGAAAATTGTGGCATACACTTCTCGTTAACTGAAGCCAAGTGAGAAGAACTACCCCACACATGATCTCGAGCTAGCAGCTGTGGTACACGCCTTGATCACGTGGAGACACCTTCTGTTGGGCAGAAAAGTAGACATCTTCACCGATCACAAGAGCTTGAAGTACATCTTCACACAGCCGAACCTGAACCTTCGCCAGACTCGTTGGGTCGAGATGATCCAAGAGTATGATCCAAGCATCGAATACACACCTGGCAAGGCCAATGTGATTGCAGATGCCTTGAGCAGAAAGGCATATTGCAACAGTCTCCTTATCAAGCCGTTTCAGCCTGAGCTTTGTGAAGCATTCAGGAAGCTTAACCTTCGAGTTGTTCCGCAAGGCTTTCTTGCAAATCTTCAAGTTGCTCCTACCTTGGAAGATCAGATCCGTGAGGCCCAACTCAGTGATGCTATGGTGCAGAAAGTGAAACATGGTATTGCAAAGGGTACTCCCAAATACAAGTGCTATCGCGTTGATGAGAGAGATACCTTGTTCTTTGAGGACAGACTTGTGGTTCCCAAGGGTGATCTCAGGAAGCTCATAATGATCGAAGCACATGACTCCCTCCTTTCGATTCATCCTGGAAGTTCCAAGATGTACCAAGACCTCAAGAAACCTTACTGGTGGACTCGCATGAAAAGGGAGATTGCCCAATTCGTGAATGAATGTGATGTCTGCTGAAGAGTGAAGGCAGAGCATCAACGTCCAGCCGATCTTCTCCAACCTCTTCCTATCCCCGAGTGGAAATTCTACCACATTGAAATGGATTTCGTCACTAGATTTCCCAAGTCCAAGAAGGGGAATGATTCTATCTTTGTTGTCATCGACAATCTTACCAAAGTAGCTCACTTCCTTCCAGTCAAAGAATCCATCAATGCAGCTCAACTGGCAGAGTTGTACACTTCCAGAATTGTGTCCTTACATGGCATTCCTCAAGTTATCTCCTCAGACCATGGAAGTTTGTTCACATCCAAGTTCTGGGACTCCTTTCAGTCTGCCATGGGCACTAAGATCCGTTTCAGCACTGCATTTCACCCTCAGACTAGTGGTCAAGTCGAAAGAGTGAACCAGATCCTTGAAGACATGCTCAGAGCTTATGTCATCTCTTTTGGCATGAAGTGGGAAGATTGCCTTCCGTTTGCCGAGTTCTCTTACAACAACAGTTTCCAAGAAAGTGCCGGCAAAGCTCCGTTTGAAATCCTCTATGGCAGAAAGTGTCGTACTCCTCTCAACTGGTCCGAGACTGGTGAACATCAACTTCTTGGCAATGACTTGATCTCAGAAGCCGAAGAAATGTGCAAAGTAATATGAGAGAATCTCAAGGCTGCTCAGTCACGTCAGAAGAGCTACTATGACGGCAAGCACCGTGATTTGGCCTTCAACATTGGGGATCATGTCTATCTCCGTGTTTCTCCTATGAAAGGCACCCAAAGATTCGGTATCAAAGGCAAGCTTGCTCCTAGATACGTGGGCCCTTTCAAGATCCTTGGCAAAAGAGGCGATCTAGCCTATCAACTTGAGCTCCCTTCCAACTTCGCTAATGTTCATGATGTGTTTCACGTGTCTCAACTCCGCAAGTGCTTCAAGACACCTGAACGCACCATTTCGTTCGAGGAGATTGATCTTCAACAAGACTTGTCTTATCGAGAGCACCCCGTTGCTATTCTCGAAGAAACCGAGCGCAAGACCTGCAACAAGTCAATCAAGTTCTTGAAAGTTAAGTGGTCACACCATAACGACCGAGAAGCTACGTGGGAACGAGAAGATCACCTTAGTTCCGAGTACCCTTCCTTCTTCCAGTCCTAGATCTCGGGACGAGATCTTTTCGTAGTAGAGGAGAGTTTGTAATGCCCCGGATGTAACACTTTCTCAATATGGCAATATATAAACTTTGGCTTCATCAGTTCCATTCCGGGTTCTTCGTCTTTTCGGGTTTCGTTGTTTTGTCGTGTGCGTGTGTGCATTTCATCCATGTCATGTTGTCATGTGCATTGCATTGCATTTGTGTTGTCATTTGCATCCGGTTCCACTTGTCTCTTCCCGTTGTCCGTTTCGAGTTCCGGCGCTCTCACACGTGCCCGTGGCATCCCCGAGTCCTTCTTTTGTGTTTGGCCGTGTAACGTTTCCGGAATGGCGCGAGACTTGTCGTGCGATGTTGTTTTGGTACGTGTAGGCCGCCTGTCAAGTTTCGTCGCGTTTGGAGTTCGTTTGGTACTTCAACGGTTAACCTAGTGGGCTAAAAGTACCTCTTCTTTGAGGCCCAAGACCTCCTCCACAACAGCCCACCAACCCAGCACAACCCTTCCCATCATCTCGGTCATCGAATTGTGATCGCGTGGCCGAAAACCGCTCCCCATTTGGAGTCTCCTAGCTCCTTGTGCCTATAAAAACGTCCCCATGCCCATTTGTTCGCCCAAAAACCCTAGCCTCCTCCTAGCTCCAGCCCCGCCTCGGAATCCGCGCCGGGCGGACGTGTCCGACCCGGGCCGGACAGCTCCGCCGCACCAGCAGTCCGCCTCAGCCGCCGCGCGGGACCGCAGGCCCAACTCCGGCCCTCCCGGCCTGGCGCGCCGCCGCCCGCTCCCAGCCGCCGATCCGCCGCGCCGCTCCGCTTCCGGCCGCCACGCTCGCCGGCGCGGGCCGCACCGACCGCCGCCGCACCACGGAACCCGCCGCCGGCCACCAGCCCCACCGGCTATGCGCCCTCCGCCGCCACCCTTAGGAGCCGCCGCCCCGGCCGCTCCGCCGGCGAGGCCCCAGGCCGCCGGAGCAGCGCCGCCGCGCCCATCGCCGGCGAAGACAGAGCGCTCGCCGCCGCAAAGCCGATCCGATCGAGGACTGCTCGCAACGATCCAGCGAACCCTAACAGTTCCCGGGTCCGACCCGGTACCCGCAACCCGCTCCGACCCGCCACCCGTTTGACCGATCCAGTGAGGTTGACCCTTGTCTTTTGGCTAAGTCCTTTTAGTTTTTAGTTGTCTGATGCGTTTTTGTGATGGCAATTACTTTTGCTGTGCTTGTCCGATTTGTGCATATAATATGTCAAAATGATCGTGGTGATGTGTACTATGTTTTGTTACATTGTGTCATGATTGTTTGAGTCCATCTAGATGTCTTAATATTCATGACAAGAGTGCTACTTGATATAAACTGCTGCTATTAGTTATTTTCATGCCATGTTTGAGTTGTGATAACTTGGTGCATGTTTATCCAAATGAAGCAAATGATATGTCAAAATGTTCATCATGAGATGCTCTACATGTTGGTTGCTATAGCATGCATGTTAGAGTTCATATTGCCATGTTTATCCCTGTTGCAAAAGTGCATGTGGCTGTTAGGTTTTGTAACTTGTTACGAGATGCCTAGTTGAGGAGCTCGTTGCTATTGATGTGTTTGTCCCCATGTTGCATGCTCATATGTTTTAGATTCCCCATCATGTGTTCTTTGCTGTGGTGCCAACCTTTTTCCATGATATGCTTTGAGGTGATTTAAACATGCTCACAAACATGCCATTATAATATTGCTGTTTTAACTCTTAGTGAAATTTCACTAAGTCTGGAATCTGTAATATCTTGATGCTATGTTTGCTTGTTGTCCTAGGCAAATCCATGTTAGTTTTGGGGTGGACATTGATCATTCCTTATTGTATATGTTGTTGTCTATCCATCCATACCCTCACATGCTCATTTGGGTTGTTGTAGCATATTTAGTTCTTGCTCCCAAGTTGCTATAAAATATTGCTGTCAGGTTTTTATTGTCATGATCAAAATGTGGTAGCTTGTTGCTATTGATCCATGCCTCCTATGAAGTTGCTCCAATGGAGTTGTTTGCTGTAGGATATGTCTACTTCATGTACATGCTTCTTGTCATCATGTTTGAGTGATGTAGAGTATATATTTCTTGCTCCAAAGTTGCTATGTGGCTGTTAGTTTCAGCTTTGCATTGTTTCTTGTTTCGATTGTATCTTTTAGTCCGTTGCTCCGTTTTGGGTGAGTCCTACATGAAACTTGTGTGGTTTTGCATGTAGATTTATAATATCATCTTGTTTACATGTTTGGAGTATGTTTTGCTTGATGTTTGGGTGCATCTTGCACCGTTGCCATGCTTATCTTGTTTTGATCATATTTTCTAGACTGTAGCTCCGTTTAAAAAAAACTTTATATGAAACTTGACTAGAATTTCGTGTAGATTGTCATGGTGCATGTTAACTTGCTGTTTAACAACTTTAACTTAAGGTTTGATCAGATCTGGACTAATTTCAAACTATGCATATGAGGACTTACCGGTTTTGTCTTAAGTAGTTTCCGGCTTCTTTTGAACCTGCTGTTTCTTGTGTTGTTTCTCTGTGCTTCCTACCTTGCTATGTTTTGCAGCCTAAATAGACTTGTCTTGCATCCTACTTTCTTGAGTATATTGTCATGTTTCTTGTGTTGTTTCTCTGTGCTTCCTATGTTTTCATGTTGTGCATCCTAAGTGCATCTGCAGTGCTTCCTTAGTGCATCAGCCATGCATCCTGTAGTTTGCGCATTTCACCTTGTTTGATTTCGTGCCTCGTGTGTTCTTGTGTTGAGTAGAGCCGGAAGCCGAGACCGAGTACGAGAACGAGGTTACTACCGAGGTTGAGAACGAGGAGCCCTCTTACGATCCCATCGACGACTCGACAGGCAAGATGACTTGACCCAGATATCATTACTATCTTTGCCTATTGCTAGAAGTCTCGCTCTTTAGCTATTGCCTCGATGCCCATGTTTTCCTGTCAGCCTCCTATTGTAACCATGAATCTGTTTAACCACCCAACCTATGCAAACCTTTGTTTGGCTACGTAGGCTTCGCTCAGCCCCTCTTATAGCATTGCTAGTTGCAGGAGAAGATTTGAAGATTCTTGCTTCATATTGAAGCTTGTTGGGATATCACACTATATAAACTCTTTAATGAAATCATCTATATATTGGTAATGGGTGGAAGGCTAAGCCTCTTGCTTGGTGATTTGTTCCACTCATGCCGCCCTAGGAACCGTATAAACTGGTGTTATGTTCCTTGATTTTGTGTTCCTCACATGGTTGGGGTTATGGGACCCCTCGATAACCTGCTTAGTGCTAAAACTCTTCCAGTGAGGCCCGACATTGGTACTCCATTTGCCTAACAACTAAAACTTGCCGAGGGAGTAATTAACCCGAGGATTAATTAATCAACCCCCTGGGCCAGTGCTCAATTTGAGTGTTGGTCCAAACTAGAGCCAATTGCGGTGCCACCCAGCTTGCTGGGGTCTTCGGTATCTGTACGTAGTGCTCATCCGGTCGTGGCCTGAGACTAGATGCGCGCGGCTACTGTCAGGGTGTCGGCACGCCGGGAGGTCTTGCTGGATCAGTTTTACCTTAGTCAGAATATCTTGAGCATGGGATTCCGAGAATACTCGGGCCTTCCCACCTTGGAGTTGCAACTCCGCGGATCGTGGGCTTGTAATGGGACAAGTTGGAACACCCCTGCAGGGTTTTGAACTTTCGAAAGCCGTGCCCGCGGTTATGTGGCAGATGGGAATTTGTTAATATCAGGTTGTAGAAAACTTGACACCATGTTCAGAACACACTACCAGCGTGAGTACCGTGACGGTCATTTTCCGAAAGGGGTTCGGGAAGTGAACACGGTGGGGTTATGTTTGACGTGCTTAGTTAGGATCACTTGGTGATCACTTTATCACTCGTGGCACTTCTCTTCTCGCTCTTATCACGTAAGCTAGTGCTAGTGCAGCTGCAGCCTTTTATTCTTTCTTCAGCCTTGTTCGACACCCAAGGCTTAGATAGTTGTGTTACCCGGGAACGGGATTGCTGAGTCCTTCGGGGCTCACAGATTCTACACCACACCAGATGTAGGTACCATGGTGAGCTACTGAGGCGACGGCACAAAGCTATACTAGGAGTACGATGAGGAATGTAGCCGTTACTATGTGCACTATCCCGATGATTAGTAGTGGTTTCTACTAGGGGCGATTCGAACCTGTGGCTTTATGTATTTTGGTATCTTTCATTTGGATCTTCACCCGTAGTCGGGTTGTGATGTTATTTGAATGATGTTTGGCTATGTAATGAATTGTGTGACGTGGCGAGTGTAAGCCAACTATCTCCTTTTGCAATTTCATCCCTATTTTTACATGAGTCATGCAAAGATACCGAACTTGCGATCATTCCATAATGGGCTTATACCTTTAAGTCGTGCCTCGACACATAGGAGGTATAGTCCCATCCTGGGCATTACAACATCTTGGATCTGGGAGGGAGAGAACACGAGGTGAGGAAGTGAGGGACGGACGTGAAGAGAAGGAGATGGAGTGGAGGGACGTACCTGAGTCGTCGAACCACGCCGGGCGAAACCCTAGCGACGGGAGACGGTCGCGGATGGTGCTACAGGACGCGCGCACGGGATCTCGCCGGACAGGAGGGAGGAGCGGAGGGAGCGGATCCTTCTTGTATGCTTGGCACTATCGATTCCTTCCGGAGGTCACCGGGATCGGAATGCAGGGCTGTGGCGGCGGCGAGGAGAGTCCTGCGGGAGAGAGATGGGGACGAGGGAGGAGTGCGGGGCTGTGGAGACGTCCCCATCTCTCTCCCGCAGGACTCTCCTCTCATAAAAAAGACAAATTTCATCCACCTCTCATAAAAAAGACAAATTTCCGCCGATTCAGTTGGAAGCGGGTCAAATTTGAACTGCAGCTGCCTCATAGTTTGCTATTTATTTTTTCCAAAAATAATTTCTAGGTACAAAATTATCTATTTAATCAGAGAAACACCAAAAATATTCCAAGATTCAACCACTAGCTAGGAACGGTCATTCCCGCCGCTTTGACCGCATTTTGAAACGGGCATAAAAATTTAAAAAAAATCAAAAAATTGGAAAACCTTCGCATTGTGTCATTATATATGACCAAGTTACCAGAAAAAATAATATACTTGTAATACGGCAATTCTTTTAAAAAAGTGTTCTCAGAAATGAGCTATCATGCGTGAAGATTCATGGCTTTCAAGCCAAATGATCAATCCTATGGCAACATTCATGGCATAGTTTGTTCAAATGATCTCATATTGTGCACAAGGGTGCATCTTGGAATGGCAAACAATATTGCCTAATTAAGTTTTCATTTTATTTGGACGAAAAAAATCATTTTCCTTTTTTCGAGTGCCCAAAAGGAGGTTTTTTTGTGAAGGACCTCCCAAATAATTGTTGCAAAATTGGACCAAATCAATTTTCTAAAATACTAGGACATATTTAATGCACAATTGACAAAATGGTTGGATGTAAAAAGTTTTGATCCACCTCTCGTGAAAAAGACAAATTTGCGTCGATTCAGCTTGAAGCGGGTCAAATTTGAACTGCAGCTGCCTCATAGTTTGCTATTTATTTTTTCCAAAAAATATTTCTAGGTACATAAGTACCTATTTAATCATAAATACATGGTTTGGTGGCGATACATCGAGGTTTGGGCGGTGGTCGAGGGCCCCAACTCTAGAGCGCGTAAACTCGCATGACCGCCGCGTGGTCACTGCGTGATTGTGGCGTTGCCATGTGTTCTGGGAGGCCTAGGCATGTCTAGTGGGTTGGGCACTCCCCGGGTAGGTGCTAGGAAGAAAATTACAACATAAGATTCTCACGAGGAGACCGATCGATGCTCAAACATGAATTAGCAGCCAAGTGTTTGATTAGCGGTACGGGAAATACACATGGCTAATGGGCGTGAGTTTTGGTTGAGGATGATTAGTTACTAAGAAGACCGTCTTCACAAATTTTCAGCTCAAAATGAGGAGTCTAGGTGGTACTTGCTTCGCAAAGTACCACACTGGACATAAATACGAATGTTGAAGCTGGGCTCAAAATAATGAATGGATTGAGCTAGCATTTGGTGGAGGATAGTTATTTGGGCATAGGAAAGCACTGTAGAAAATGGATACCATTTGGACATGCCAAAGTGGTACTTCCTTCACAAAGTGTTTTTTTTGAACAGAATAGGAAAATGAATATTTTTAAATTATTTTTGAACTAGGCAAGAAAGTTTTTTTTACATATTTGACGAAGATATGACCCAAAGAATTTATGAGATTTTTTGGGGAATTTTGGGAATGATAGAAATATAGGTTGCTTCGCAGCCTAGGGCAAAAACTGCCACATGGACATGACACATAGGCAAAACTGATGAGGTGGCGCCTAGTCGTAGCAACCCACCACAATTTACAAGGTTATGACCATCTATATTGGTCATGATCAGCTAGAAATAAGGCAGCTGACCAGTGCTATATGCTTTATGATCATTTTGTGTAAGGAAATTACGACCTTTATGACCACAATGGTCGTTATAGTTTAGGGTTTGGAGCCCCCCGAACAGCTTTTGACCAATTGGTCTGAAATGGTCATAGATATATGACCAATTCTTCTAGGGTCACTGACAGAATGTCACTAGTTGACATATTTCTTGTAGTGGTGACTCACCATTGGATGTGTCTGCATGTGGCTTCGTCTTGGATCGTATATGTCGTGCCCGGTGTGTGCCGAGCGGTGCAATTGGCCTTCAATGACGGTGCGACTACATGTACCTATTGGCGATGCGACACGTTAACGCGTGTTGGTGGTGGTATGCTGTCTGTCGGTGTGTGCTCTTCTCATTGGTGTTGTTAGGGATCGACCAAAGAGATCTCAGATTTGCCAGCCATGGTCTGCTTCTACCGGTGCAGCGAGGCTTTGGCTCGCTCTTTGTTGCAGGTGGATGGGCCCTTTCCCAGGGGCTCGGGAGGGTGGATGGGCTTATAGCTCTGGGTGGAGGGGCTTAGGATTTTTGGTGAAAGCGGGGATCTATGGATACTGATGACCATGGTACGATGGGGACCTTTTCCTTTGGAGCTTTCGCTGAAGAGTTCCTCCTCACCAGTATAGGTTGTGGATGGTCCATTCCATGGTTGCAGGGGGTGATGGTGTGCCTGACCTCTTTCTCGAGGTTTGGCGGGCCATTTATGGGCTGCTCTCGGACATTATTTTTAAATGAACCCCCACCTTTTGATACCATATTGGGCACGAAGCCGCCTCAATGCTCACAACTCTAAGTACACCAGAGATTTCAACAAAGAATCAAATTATAGCTTGGACCCTAAAGGACACGTGTGGAAGTACACCTACACGCGTAAGAGAGAATAGCACGAGTTGCCATGATTGCGCCCATCGCAGATCACCTGTCCACCCGGTCTTCTCGTCGCTGACCAATACCAAACCCGACCTTGGCCACCTCAGGTAAAGCAAGAGCTGAAGTAGACCAATTGCTTCTAAAATCGGATGAAGCACTAGTGTCTTGAGCCAAAATATGATGTAGATCGACATGCTCCTGAGCACCTTGCCAGGCCGTCGGCATCGAGGATGAATAATGAGCACATGAGCCAATAGGCCATGTCTGTTAACTTGGATTGGGTATCCTAACAGGAGAAACCCGCGCCTCCAAAGTTTAAGCAAAAACTTGATCTCCCTAGGACGGTCAAACGGGCATCCGGAATGGAGGTTGAGAGGGGATTAAACAGGTTAGAGCAAAAAACAAGGGAGAAGGATGGCCTCTTCCCAGTGCATAAGATGGATAAGAAAACATCGCTATGAGGAATTGAGACCCAAGTCATAGAATATGGAAGAAAACATGCAAATATCTCATGCTTGAATCTCCAGGGAATGGTGAAAGAACAAAGTAGGGTAGACGCTAGAGAGATGTAGCTAAGAGACTAGCAACTGACATCAATCTAAAAGGAGAAAATGAAGGGAAATAGGGAGACGAAGGAAAACAACATGGAGCTAGACACCGGGTCCAGTAACTCACCACCTCCGCAAATGCTACCACTGTCATGTTGGCCAACTTGTAGACAATATTAATACAAATTCGAGAACCAATAGCAACACAAACCCAAGCCCATCGCACGGCCTCATTTATGTCTCCTTGTGGTCCTACTGAATCCTTCATCCCAACCACCATGGATGGGATGAGAAGAGGAAGGAGGAATGACATTGGACCAGGTTTATTAGACAAGGGTAAACACCAAACGACCCCTAGGGACACAAATACAATAGGGTATAGACAGAACAGAGCAGGGACCAAGCCCGTCTTCCCCTCCTCGCCGAACAGGAAAGAGCGGGAGAGGAGTTCGTGAGGAATCGAGGAAAGAAGCTCAGAGGAGAGGGGGGGGGGGGAGGGAGTACGATGAAAGAGGATTGGCTTCTCCTTGGGCTTGAGCACCATGAGGTGAATTGTCCACTATGCCAACTAATGGATGGTTCTGATGTACTAATAACACTAGTCCATATGACTAGTAAACCACATCATAAAATGCCCTATGCATACCGACACTACTATGGATGATTGACCTCATTACTTCCATCGTTTGAACCAAACAGTGGTAACCACCTAAAATGTGAGTATCTTTGTCCCACGGGGAAATAGCGACAGAATCTAATGTACTTTAAATTGTGGAGGTTGATGAAATGGTGGTTAGAGTGTTTTTCTTTCTTTCTTTCTAACACCCCCCCCCCCCCCAAATGGCGGGGTCAGGCGAGACTTGCAATGCCCCAACGTCATTCTTTGCTTGTATTGTGATTATGGACCGTATCATTTTTTTCTTATCAGAAAATTCAACCGATCGCCTCAACACCTAAATTTAGGCAATCTTGCATAGGGCTCAGTTTGTGGTTGTTGAATAATGGTGTGCTTAAGTATAGGAGAGTTGGTATCTTAGCTAACAAAGTATTGGAAACCTGGTATGAAAACACGAACTACTAACAGTCTCGCTTAAGATGTTGGTATGCTTAGAACGAAGCTTCGGGCCAAGTTAAAAAGTTCAATGACGAAAACGGCAGCTCTAGTGTGATGGTCCTTAGACGCACGTACATGAACGGCAAAACTGGACTGACTCTATTAAGTGAGCGACGACGACTCGTTTCATCAATGATAGTGGTTGTTCGGTGGTCCAGAAATCCCGACATTATTACCGTACATTTTGGGTGATATGTACTCCCTCCGTTTCTTTTTACCCCGTGTATAAAATTTGGTCAAAGTCAAACTATATAAAGTTTGACCAAATTTATATGAAAAGTCTAAACATTTACAATACTATATAGAACGAAAATACATTTCATGGTACATTTGATGACATAGATTTCATGTTGTGAATGTTGATATTTTTTAATATACAAAGTTAGTTAAACTTTACAAAGCCTATATTTGATCATACCTTATATGTAGACTAAAAAGAAACAGAGGGAGTACTTTGGTTAATCTTTATCTATCCTGATCGAGAACGAGGGCAATCGCAAAAACATTGATTCGACTCGTGCGGAAATTGATTGTTGAGGTTATTGCAACCATAAATGTCTTTTTTCCCATATATATCCTCTCCAAAATCATATGACCAATCGAACTTTGTATAGTGTTGTTGAAGTGTGTCGTGCCCAGAATAGCCACGTATGCACGAACTCAGACAATCGTGCGCCACCGCGACGCGCCCCTCCAAAAGCGCTTATCCCCGCCGCGCCCGATCCCGCACCGCACCGACCGGCCCGCGGCCATGGCGGCGCCACCCTTCCCTCCACTCCTCTGCACTGCCGTCTCCTCCTACCGCGCGACGCTCCTCGCCCCTCGTGCTCTCCCCTGTCACGCGGCGGCGCGGCCGATGGTCTCGACCAGCTCGTCGCCCCCGTGCATCGTCCCCACGCTGCGGCGAGCAGGGGCCCGGGCCCCTCCGCCAAGCGCGGCCAAGCGCGGCGAGGCCTCTTCGAGTGACGGGGAGGGGACGCGCGCGCTGCTTCAGGCGGCGCTGTGGGGCGCCGAGGCCGCCTACATACTCTGGCTCTTCCTCCTCCCGTACGCGCCGGTCCGTACGGAAAACACAAATGTTCACTTTCTTTGCATGCGCCATATGCAGATGCAGCTAGCTCCAATGCAGGCAAATTTTGTACACTTTGTTCTGTGAACTGGAAAAGCATTTAGCCTTAGCTATCGTTCATCGCAATTTAGTGCATCCCTGATCTGCTTAGCAAGTAACATCAGTGCTCTATGGTTACCAATCATTCCATTCAAAAGATGAAAAGAAAGTGTGCCAGTCATTGATTAATTAGCATCGTGATGCAGGGCGACCCGTTGTGGGCTATCTCGCAAGCCACGATCACTGACCTCGTCGGCCTGTCGCTCAACTTCTTCTTCATCCTGCCCTTGATCAACTCCGGTACGCCCAGATTTCAGAATTTTCAGGAGTACATCAATTTGAAACTCACAGCATTGCGGCCATGATTCTTGGTGAGTTTGCTTGGCAGTGTAGCTGGAGTGCACCTGCTCGAATCCCCCGTGATGCACCCAGTAAGAAACTAACACATATTTTCTCGTGACATTATTTATGGTTATGGGTACAATGTGTGTGTTAATTCGTCAGTGGTTGCTTAGGTGGACGAAGGATTGTTCAATTTTGTGATTGCCTGGACACTGCTGTTTGCGCCGCTCCTCTTCACAGATGCTAGGAGGGACCGGTACAAGGGATCGCTCGACATCTTGTGGGGCTGTCAGATGTTCCTCACGAATAGTATGATCTCCTTGACCCAAAACGAACAGGCAGAACAGTTCAGATTATCTTACATCTATTTTTGTTTGTAGCTTTCTTGATTCCTTACATGGCAATCCGGCTCAACGATGCCGACAAGAACCAGCCTCCACCACAGACAACAAAATTGAGTTCAGTCATAGTGAGAGATGCATCAGGTTTAGGCATAGCTGGTGGCCTGGTCTGCATTTTATCCATTGTTTGGGCTTTCTTCGGCCGTGCAGACGCTGATTTTGGAGGCGTCTTGGACCGTTGGCAATATGCACAGGATTATGTCTTGACTGAGCGGCTTGCTTATGCATTTTTGTGGGACATATTGCTATACTCGATATTCCAGCCATGGCTGATTGGAGACAATCTTCAGAACGTGAAACCAAAAGCTACAGAGTTTGTGAATGCAGCAAGGTTTATCCCAGTTCTTGGCATTGTTGCCTACCTCTTGTGCTTAGAAGAGAGAAAGGATTAGCTGTTATATTACGCTCTTTTCTTCTAGTAGTTTTTTGTTCTCCTATCATAAGGATTATGTTACAACGCACTCTTATAAATTTGGAAGAGTTTTGCACATTGTTGTACTCTACAATTATTGCCCAGATTATTTTACCAAGATAGTTCTTTGTTGAACCGAGAACCCAGTGCACAAATGGAACGGAGAAGACATCGAAAAAGAATGGAAGTGAAGAATTTATTCAGGAGGACGTCCGGATGAGCATATTACTCCTTCAACCACTAAATCCTCTTGCTGTTACAAATGCTAAGAAAAACATCAGGAAGAACTAAATTCTCTAGGAAAACTCTAATTTGCAGAAAGTCTGGATGATCTTTCAGAACGCTAGAACTGTCGCCAGCGCCATGAAACCAAGTGCGGCAGAAATGGCATCAGCTATGAGCTTGGACCCGCCGCTGTATCCCGTATTCTGGCTGGTCGTCCTCGGTGCAGCTGTAGTCAGTGGTGGCGTTGGTGTCATCGGCATCGGCGTCGGCGTCGATGAAACAGTGGAGTTCACACTCATGCCTGGCGTGCTCACCGGCGGCGACGGTGCTTGTCCCTCTGGAAGGAGCCCTGCAAGACAGTTATTGATTCAAAGAGACATTTCAGTATGTAGGGAATCCCTGGCTGAAGTAAACCATTTTTTGCACAAGGAGATCGAATGGAGAATATTCAGCGCTGAGTTATGGTACCTGAGCAGGCGCTGGCGGCGGCGGGGAGATCCAGCCGGCAGAGGGAAGGCAGCAGCACGGCGCGGGACATGTTCACGGCGACAGGGGACCTGCCGGAGCCGGACTGGCTGAGCGCCTGGCAGAGGCACAGCGGCTCGTCGTGCACCATGCTCCCCAGGTTGGCGCAGCAGGTGTCGGGCGGCGCGGCGGCGCCGCCGTCGAGGAACGAGAGGCAGGGGAGGAGGCGCAGGAGCTCGGTGGTGCAGCTGGACGACGACGGCCCCGTCGTCTGTGTTTCAGGCGCCGGGTGGGCGCCCTGGAGGGAAGCCAGCAGCAGCGCGACGCAGAGAACAGTGGCCGAAGCCGCCATCGGTGCCATCGTGCTGGTCTCTGCAAGTCTGCCTGAGAATAATCTGATCGAGTGATTGGCCGCGGTGGGGGTGGGGGTTTATAGCGGCCAGGGAACGGGGATGCATGGCAATGGTGTGCCTCCGGACGTGGTCTCCGTGAAGTGGAACGTTGCTAGATAGATATGCGTGAAGAGCCGCGTGGGGGATGGGGAGTTTTGTGTGAGTTGGAGCGTTGGGATTGCGTTGGGGGTCTGGGATCGCATGGGAATGGTGCTTGTACTGCCTTGTCGTAGGTAGGGGTTTCAGGCTGCCCGTAATGGGAGTATCATAGATAGTATCATGCAGGCAATTTTGATGATGTGGCATAGAATTAAATGAAGAGGAAGGGGGTTGAGTATCATATTATGATACCATATCATATTAAATGATGTGCTAGTATGTGTCATGCATGACAATAAATGACTATCCTATGATACTAACATATGTATAATACTATGCACTACGGATGTAGTATCATACACTAGTATCATGTGCATGATACTAGTATATGATACTCTCCATTACAACCAGCCTCATATGAAGTGGGGTTGACTCTTACCGGCCACTTGAGACTGCTGACCAGAATGTCCCAAGTCCTAACTAAATACTGTACTACTACACATGAGAAATTAAAGCCAAATTTTGGTGTTGCTAAAATAAGGTGGCTAGATGGCCTGCAGCAAGTTTCCTTTTAGATGGAACATTGATATTCCATTTATTACCATGTGCTACCAAGGAGCAAAGGAACCATATCTTCATCACAATTTTGGTATCAGTAGATATCGATCGAATGTACTCCCTCTGTTCACTTTTGTAAGTCCTTTAGGACAGCTGAAATTGAACTATATTAGGTGTTGTCTTAAATTTCTAAAAGGTCTTATAAAAGTGAACGGAGGGAGTAGCTAAATTTGGTTACGGAATAATTAGCAGCTAATCAGAAGTATCCTAATTTTGCAATCAGTAGATATTCGAATGGGCTTTGGGTCCTCATTGCATGAAATAAAGAAAGTAAAATTTTCTCCATTTTCCCTTCCGGGAGTGGGATGGACCTTTGATTCTATTTTAAGGAGATTTTACAAATTAGGCCAATTTTTAGCTCTTTAAAGAGGATCAGATGACCCGATCCACGGGTTGTTTAAAAAAAATTGATCAGATCCACGGGAGCTATATCTCGCTTATCACGAGATGTACGCCCCCTCGGCTGAAGCATTTCTCCTCTCGCTACTGTACTTGCCCGGATCGGTACTGTAACATAGTTATCACTTTTTTGACTCTTTTGTAATGGTTTTCTTTGGGCTTTTTCTATTGGATTTCTTCAGTTTTCATTGTTATCCAGTGCTTCGCTTTTTTTTTTCTATGGTTTTCATGGTTTCCTTTGTTTTACATTGGGTTTGTTTGGGTTTTCCTTTTTGTTTTTTTTCCTCCTTTTTTCTGCTTTTCTTATTTTATTTCTTGGTTTTCACAAATTTTTTGTTTCTTTTTCTATGGTTTATTCGGCTCCTTTGTTACTTTCTCGGTTTTAGCGGGGGTTTTCATTTCTTTCTTTTTCTTTTGTGCTTTTATTTCCTTTTTGCATTCTTTTTTTTTGTTTCTTTCTTGGTTTTCATTGTTTCTTGTGCATTTGCAATCTGACTGGTTGTCAGACATAGTAGAAAGCTATAATTCAAACTCATATTTTGAGGAATTACTTCAGTAGTTAGCACTTAAATCGTCAGTCTGATAAGAAGCACACTAAATATGAGTTTCAGGAAGGAGACTTGGTGTTTTTGAAACTCCAGCCCTATGTGCAATCGCCAGTCATCCACCGGACTCATCATAAGCTGGCTTTCCGCTATTATGGACCATATCCCATTACTTCAAAGATTGGCACAGTTGCTTATCGTCTGGCTCTACGTACATCAAGCAATATACACCCCGATATTACACATCTCACAACTCAAGCAGTTTGTCGCTCCTCAACATAAGGTTTTCTCTGAATTGCCTGTTAATGACGATCTGTATCAAGTACCTACACATATTCTACAACGCGTATGCGGCAGGAAGGCAAGCGATCAATTTCTCGGGTGCTTATTCAGTGAAATAATGGTGGTCCTGACGCTGCGGCGTGAGAGGATCTCGAGTCTTCAAAGCAAAAGTTTCCAAGGGCACCGGCTTTGGGACAAGCCGTTTCTCAAGACCAGGGGTCAGCAGCTCTCCCATGAATGCTACTGTTGACACAGCGTGAGTGGATGATTTGAACAAGATGTTGGGCCATACGCTGGAAGAAAACGCAAAGCCACAAGGGCGCGACGTTGTCCGAAATGGTTTGCATGCCATGAATGGGTCCATTAGGCCATGTAATCCCGCTACATAGCCATAGCTCTCGAGGAGAGGATCAGGATAGGACGAATGAAGGAGAGCTCCTGTTCGGCGCCTTCAGCGCCTAAACAGCTCCCTGGCGCACACACGACACTCTTTTGAGCCGGCCCATGAAGACAGAGCGCAGCGAATCTATGACGCCCAAAAAAGCAAAAAGTTGCACTCTTGTCCAACTCGAGCTAACCACTAGAGCCACTGGACATTCATGACACATACCAGCGCCAACATTATATAAGAGCAAAGTGTGGCCACGCCATTTATTTGCACAATACAGTCTATTATATCACTTCGATTTTTGAATAATTTTTAAAAAATCATGAATTTGTTCATCATTTTTTAAGAAAAGTTCACAACTTCAAAAAAGTTCATCGATTTTGAAAAAAGTTCATGAAAAAGTTCAACAATTATGAAAAAAGTTCATCGAATTTGAAGAAAAGTTTATCAATTTAGCAAACACTTCATCCAATTTGAAAATAGTTCATCGGAGTTGAAGAAAATTTTATCGAATTTTTAAAAAAGTTCATCAAATTGAAAAAAGTTCATCAATTTTGAGACACGCTGGAAAATGAGTCCATCAAATTTTTTAAAAGTTCATAAAACTTGAAAAAAAATCATCAAATATGTGAAAAAATTCGTCCCTTTAAAAAATCACGAATTTTTGAAAGTTCGTCAAACCAGGAGGAAGAAAAAGGAAAAAAGGAAAAAGAAAAGTGGAAAGAAAAAAGAAAGGAAAATAGTAATTAATCACGTGAGGTTGTATTGGTGGAGTAATTAATCACCTTAGGCGCTTTTTGCGTTTTGAAATACACAGAAAGAAAAAGATAGATGGGCCGGTCCAGCGCGGAGAGCAGGTATGCGCATGTTTGCGAAAATGCCTATATCAAGCGCTTATGGCGCCAAACAGGGTTTGTGCAAACGAAGGGCTATGTTTCCTTGCTTGTACTCGGACTCGTTGTGTGGGTGGTTGAGAGGAACAACGAGCTCCTTCATGTGATTCAGATTCGCCATGAAATTCTTTTTGCTGCTTGATTCGATTTCAAACTAGAGGAGGGAGTAATCTTTACCCAATAATAAAGTGAGCTGGGCAGGTGGCTCCGCACGGCGGTGCCCGACGAGCGGGGCTGAATCAACAGCGGCGCTGGATGGACGGGCGCAGGTGTAGATCGAGGGGAAGTAGGAAAAGAGGGGACATGAATTGAATACCTAGTGATCATGTCCTCGTTCGTACTCCACGCGTGCCATTGCCCGGCTCCGGCGAACTCCTGCCTAGGACGCCGCACCTCCCCTCCTTTCTTCCTTCTTCTCCTCCTCACCTCTCTTTCTTCATCGATGACCCCCTCCTTGCCGCCCACCTCCGAATCGGCCTCCACAGCCCCTGCCGGTCACGGATCCGGCCCTGCAAGCTCCAGCCGTCGTAGCACTTTTAGGTTAAATAAATACATTTTTAAATTATTCATACCTTTTAAACTGTAACTTCGATTTGAACATGTTATATATGAATTTTGATTAGAGAAATGTGTAGGATATGAACATGATGTTATTTTTACATGTTAAATATTTTTAAATATTATTTTATTTTGGAAGCAAACATATAATCTATAACACACGATCCGTTTTTTCTTTCGTACCAGCGGCGATCCGGATTGCAAATAAACATCCACTAAAATCATATAGGGAAAATAAAATATCGACAACTACATATGCATACCTCTGAAAATCCTCGCAGAGAAAAACAACAGATTTCTCATCGAGAGAGTGAGAGAAAGCGAGAGAGAGAGAGAGAGAGAGAGAGAGAGAGAGAAAGGGAGGGAGGGAGGGAGGGAGGGAGGAGAAACGCCTTAGGATTAACCACATTCAAACATGTTTTGGTTTGTGTGAACACTGAAGCCACCGCCGACGAGAGTGAGAAACAGGATAAGCGGCAACACAAATATGATGCCTCACTAAAATAAAAGAGATAGACCTATTGTTGTCTTGAGTGATGGTTGTTGGGTTAAGAGCGTGTGTTATTTTTTTCTTCCGTTGCAACGCACGTTCTCTTTTGCTAATTCGTCTCTAACAAAAACAAACGTGTCTGTTAATTTGGTTCAAGTGGTCGTTGTCTTAATCCATTTAATGCACGGCGTGCCAAACTTCCCGGAAAATTAACACGTTGCACCACATCGGGCCACCGCGGCCCGGGCGGCCGTGAGGCATGACCTATCAACAAGAACCGCGCGCACCTGCGTCAATCAAGGGAATGGACATCTTTGTTTGATTGGGGTCATGCACTGTTAAACACCCTTAGGCCCTAGACCTAGGCCTTGAGTGCCATCAATGGCTTGCCAACGAGAGAAGACCACGGCGTTGAGTTTGGTAGACCGCCATATTGTGCTAGTTAACCCAACAACTACCTTTTCAACATTGATGAAAGCACTTGGCTAAACAGAGCGACCCTCTGTCCCTTTCTTTGATGTCTTCGGGCCAAAAAGTAGGTTGTTTTAAGAAGCCCCTCGTATCTTCGCTTGTGTTTTTTTTCGATAGTAAGAGAGTTTTATTCCATATGCATAGGGTTACGATCGAGAGGCACCAACTCCTTAATACATGGTCCACTTCTATCAAGCCATACGTCAGTAGTGCTTTCTGTACGGCTATACAGTGCCAACCGACGTGCTACCCTATTTTGCTCATGCTTGATTTTTGACGGAATAAACTCTCATACACCCATGTGATGTCGAATCTCCGCTACCAAATGTCCACACGCTGATCTGTTTAAACTGTCCCCAGTCATAGCCGCCAATGCCACTGACGAGTCCGACTGAACGACGATCGAGAGGGTACAGTGCTGCAGGGCTAAAGCCATAGCCTGCATTATTGCATGTAGTTCTGCCTCCAATGCATCATTGCAGTTAAATATGCATCCGTAGGATGCGGAAATCACACTCCCATCATGCCTTTGCAGTATTGTACCAGCCGCCGCAGAGCCATCAACTTGCATAAACACTCCATCCATAGATAGAGCAACTCGGTCAGGTGGCTGACGCGACCATGATAGTGGATTGCCCGGGCCAGGAATCTCGACGATCACCTCCTGCATCATTGGCATCTTCCCTTTCATTATTTCTTCTATAGAGAATCTCATGCACATATTCAAGGAATTCATATAGCTCTACAGAAAGTCGGTCGTTGTCGCCAAGGGTGGAATCTCCTTCCCATGCATTAAGTCCGAGCGCAAGGACCATATTCTCCAGATCAACACAATCGTGCAATCCCGCGTGTTATCATCGCAATTCGCCAGCACATTTAGGAGCCAATCCTTCCTTGTATCCTGCAGCAACTCATGGCTCGGTAGTCTCCATATGGAACACATTTGTGTCCAGACCCCCCTTGCTTGCTCGCATGACACCAGGGCATGGAAGCTAGTTTCCTTCTCCCTTCCGCACACAGGACATCCATCCTGGGTAGAGATATGCATGTATTTTCTGCACTCATTTGTTGCAAGAGCACCAGATACAGCTTTCCAAGCCATTATCTTCATCTTAAGAGGGACTTTAGCACTCCAAATCCGCTGCCAAATGGGTCTCTGACCTGACGGATTACTACTAGTTGAGCCCATACCAATCGAGATTTGAACCTCCGTTGCTAGGTGGTAGGCACTCCGGACTGAGAATTGGCCACTCCGTTCCGGGAACCAAGCAATGAAGTCCTGGCCATTTCGTGGTGAAGTATGAATCTTCAAAATCTCACGAACATCCAAGTCCCAGAAATGCTCCCTTAACCTTTGCACATTCCATGTGCCATGTTCATTCAAAAAATCAGCCACCCAATTGAAATGACAGTTTCCCTTCAATGTGACCGACCTGAAGTTATTTCCTCGCGGGATCCAAGCATCTCTCCATGTCTTGATTAATGTGCCATCTTCAACACGCTATATAAAGCCTTTCTTCAGAAGTTCTAATCCATGAACAATACCTTTCCAAACTACTGAAGAATTTGAGGAGAAAATAGTGTCCAATAAATTCCATCGTGGGTAGTATTTGGCCCTCAATAAGCGAGCGCACAGGCTGTACGGGCAATCCAGCAGGCACCAGGCCTGCTTGGCCAACAAAGCCTGATTGAAATCGCTCATGTCTCTGAACCCCATGCCCCCATAGCTTTGGGTAGCATCATCTTCTCCCAACTGAGCCAAGCCATGTTCCTCTTACTATTTTCCACCCCCACCAATACTGCCTCATCATTTTGGTTAGATCGTCACACACTAATGCAGGCAACCGGAACACGCTCATAACGTAGGTGGGGATTGCTTGCGCCACAACCTTTATAAGGATCTTTTTATTTCCAACACACACGTATTGTTCACTCAAGTGAATAAGCATCTTCCTTAGTCTCTCTCATGACTCTTCCCTCTGGCACCGGTAGGCCTAGATATTTTGACTCATTGCAATTCTTAGATAAAAGGATGGAACACTTCTCGGGGTTTATGTAACGCCCCGGACACACCCGCCGGCGGTCGTCACTCCTGGCGGGATCTAGATTGGGCCCACATATCAATATTAGTCTTTTCTGCGCACTTTTTCCTCACTCTTACACACCTGGGTGCAACTTCCCGGTCGGTCACCCATCCTGAAATTACTCCAAGTTGAGCATGCTTAACTTTGGAGTTCTGTCCGAATGGGCTCCCAGAAAAGAAGGAATTCCTTATTGATATGAGTAGTATATCATCCCTAATAAGCCAGACTATCACATACACCCCCACTCAAAGGAACTAACGTCCTCGTCGAGCCACATGAACGTTCCCTCTTAGAACATACGTCAGTGCATCCAGTCCGGTACATGTGCCATGCCGTGTGCCACGACGGGTCACAAACGTCATGAATAACATGACCACACACCTGTACGCAAACATCCGTGTAACCGCGAGAGTCGGCTCTGATACCAACTTGTAACACCCCGGACACACCCGCCGGCGGTCGTCACTCCTGGCAGGATCTAGACTGGCCCCACATATCAATACTAGTCTTTTCTGCGCACTTTGTCCTCACTCGTGCGCACCCGGGAGCAACTTCCCGGTCGGTCACCCATCCTGAAATTACTCCGAGTTGAGCACACTTAACTTTGGAGTTCTGTCCGAATGGGCTCCCAGAAAAGAGGGAATAAGTGTTCAATAAACCTTTGACAATATTTGCTTGTTGGCCAGAAGCTTCGAAAAACAGCATAGTATCATCCGAAAACAGAAGGTGAGATATCACCGGTGCTCCTGAGCATATGCTCACCCCCTTCAAACTCCCCTCATTTACTGATTTAGAGAAAGGAGCAGACAAAGCGTTAGCATCAAAGAGGAATAAGAACGGAGACAAAGGGTCACCTTGCCGAAGACCTCTAGAAGGGGTAAAAACCTATAGTAATTTCCCATTAAATTTAACCGAGTATCTAACTGACTTCACACAAGTCATAATCCACGCGATCCACTGACCCGAGAAGCCCCATTTTCCTAGAGCCCGCTCTAGAAAATTCTAGTCGACGCGATCATATGCCTTCGATAGATCAAGTTTATAAGCCCAAGCCGCCTGAATATTATTCTTCAGAGTTTGTATGTGATGGATGCGTTCAAAGTCAATGATAGAATTATCTAAAATGAGCCGTCCTGGAATAAAGGCACTTTGGTTTTCAGAAATCAGCTCCGAGAGCAGCAGACGGAGCCGATTAACCAAACACTTGGAAACAATTTTATAGATTACATTGCATAAGCTGATCGGCCTGAAATCCTTCAACTCCTTAGGGTGAGGAACCTTCGGGATTAGTACAATCGATGTGTCATTAACTCCCTCCAGCATTGAACCTGAAGTATAAAAACTCCAAAACAACAACAATGATTTCAGACTTTAGAGCTGGCCAGTTTTGTCGGTAGAACCTAGCCGGGAAGCCATCCGTGCTAGGAGCTTTCAACGGTCCAATCTGAAAAAGAGCAGTCGCCACTTCCTCCTTTAAAAACGGAGCACATAATGTATCGTTCATGTGTTGAGTAACCTTCGGCAAAATGCCATCAAGCACTACCTCCGGTGCTAAAGTTGGATCTTTGGTATACACTTCCTTAAAGTAGGAAGTCGCCATGCACTCCATCTCTGATGGAGCACAACACCAAGTTCCATCAGAACGACGCAGTTTATGTATATGATTCCTGTGAGTTCGCCCTATTGCTCGTAGATGTAGATAAGCGGTATTCCATTCACCTTCTTTCAACCACATAATACGCGACCTCTGAAGCCGCATCATCTCTTCCCTGTAGAGTAGTTCATCAAGCTGATACATCTTCTGCCTGATTAAGGTTCTATCAGCATCACACATCTGTAAATTAGACAACTCAGCTCTCGGTTTCTCTAGTCCAGTCGCGACGTTGCCAAAATTGTCTTTACTCCATGCCTACATGTTGTTCATCATTTCATGCAGGGCATCGCGGACAGCCCCAAGATTGCCCACAGGTTTACTCTTCTCCCACCTTCTTGCCACCACGTCTGCCAACACGGGGTGCCGTCCCCACATGATCTCATATTTCGGCGAGGCCCTAATTCTCTTCGGATCCACCAAAGAGAGCTGAATCAACACAGGACTGTAATCCGAGCAAGTCGAAGCTAGATGAGTTATTTGCGTGCATGGAAAGAGCTTCCTCCAGGCTTCGTCCGCATAAGCTTTGTCGAGACAAACCCGTATGTTCCTGTCTCCTAGTTGGCCATTGTCATAAGTAAATGGAAACCCCAAGAAACCCAGGTCCAACAGCTCACACGACATCAAACAGTCTCGAAATAACAACATTTGGTTTTCAGAACGTTCGGGTCGAGACATGTGTATGTGTTGCCACATTGCCTTGTTGAAGTCGCCACACACTAACCAAGGATCTGTGGAGGTCGCGCGTAGCTGGGGCAGGGAACTCCACATGCGATGGAGGTTCTCCACCCACGGTTCGCCATACACAAACGTTGTTCTCCATGTCTTTGTCATTTGCAACATCCACTCGCACGTCTATATACCATGCACAAGAGTCCAGCACCGTCACTTGAAGCTTTTCGTCCCAGTAGAGGGCAAGCCCTCCACTGAGTCCATCACTTGAGACACCCACAAAACCCTTCATTTGTAGCCTCCATTTGAGTTTCTCATCTTTGTTGAGGCTTGTCTTGTTTCCGAGAGAAAAACAAGCCCCGGGGAATTGGCTTTAGAGAGGGCCAAAACCTCATGAACTGTCTGGCGGTTCCCCCCGGCAGTTCCACACAAAGATATTCATTGCATCTGGCGGTCCTCCTCGAGGGAGGCCGCCGATCTATCTCCATACACACCATCAGAATCAACACAGGCTCTCTTACTTTTGCTGCTACTAGTTGGCGAGGCTTGAAGAATGCCGCCCTCACCCTTTCCTTGTGTGAGGGCCAAAATGCTCCTCGGTTCTGTGCTCAACATGTTCCCGGTCGTTGGGGCCCCCACATCCATTGCGAGTCTTTTCCTAGCTGCCAGATCCACCTGCATGTTTGTATGACCAGATTTTGACAGGCTTGAAGCAGTATCCAAGATATCCGGGTTGATCACATATTTCCCCGCCGAGTTCTTCTGCTGAGGCTGTGGTGCAGGATGTTTCTGACTCTTCCCACGACCAATGCCTTCATTGTATTGGGGTTTATTCAGGCCATCTGCATAAAGCCATGCACCATATTTCTTGTCCTTCTCCTCATGAACACATGTACCGCACTGCTAACAATCATGACCAATCAGACCACACACGCTGCAGAAACGCGCCAATTTCTCATATCGCACCAAGTACACTTGGCGTTCTTTCCCCCTCACAATGCTGAAAAATTTGGTGAGGGGTAGACGAACATCATGTCGAACCCTAACTCTAATATAATCACCCCGGGTATTCCCATTTAACCTCATCTCCAAAATATCTCCTGAATTCCTGAGCAGATGCTCCACTATATTCTTCTTACAGAAACCCTCTGGAATCTTGTGGATTTGGAGCCAAACAGGCATGAACATCATCGGCACCTCTTCCGCCTTTGTGAATCCATCATACAGACACACTAGCACAAGCCAATTCCTAAAGAGCCAGGGCCCTTGATCCATCATAAGCTCCCAGTCTCCCAAGTAGAATGCCTACACAACAAAGAGATTTGGGCCAACATGCCAAAACCTAACCCGCTGCGCCGGATTCCACGCCGCATGCATATCCTTGTAAAAGGTAGCTTGACTGAATGATTTATCAGTATGAACCCTAGATAGGGCAAGCCATCTCACCCTATCGTTGATCTCTGGGTCAGCCTCATCAATCACCAGGTCGTCAAAGATTTCATCTTCCAAGTTGAGTCGCTCTAGAAAGTCACCTAGATTCGGCGCCCTAGTGGAACCGCCGCCAACGCTGGTGCCCGATAGGACGTCCATAAGGGGATCCATCGCTACCCAAGGAGGTGAGGGATCCAAGGACAGACCGATCGCATATCCCTCTCGAGGGGAGGTATATCTGATCGGCTTCAGTTCACAGGGGCTTCACTTCAGTTCACTAAGTAGTTGCTTAGTGCAACAAAACGAGTGGATAACATGTATGTACGCAGTACGCCCATGAACTTATCGATCCACTACTTTCACCCTAGTAATTCAAAAGCATCCATATATTTGGCATATCTAACATTGTTAAAAACTATAAAGCAAATTCACAAAAAGTTTAAAATAATGATTGTGTGCATCATAATGATGCAGAAGGCGAAACTAACTCCTTTCCAAAAAATGCCCTTTAATGAAAAAACTCCTTTTCAAAAAGATAAGTTTCAAAATTGCAAGTGAAACTCTTGGGTAGTTATACATTTATGTATTGATAAGATCATCCACAATTTTGTGAAACTCAATTTATAACTTGAAAACCAGAAGGATAAATCTACTGTTTGTATTAAATGAGTCCAATTCACGTAGTACTTTCATATTTTTGCTAATCAAGATTGTGACATGTTAATATGTGTTGTGTTTAGAGCATCTACAACCGCGCGCTTCAAACCCGCCTCATATGTCCGGACGGTCCGCCAGGTCACTGAGCGCTCACGAAAATCTGACCCAGACGAGCGCCGCGGACCTCGAACGCCCGGGCTAACCGGCACCCCTCATATCCAGCCCAAATATGGGGCGAACATGGGGCGCCCGGGCATGCCCCCCACATCGGACCCGACAGCCCGACCCCATCGCAAATTGCACCAAATCCACCCCTAGTCCTGCCGGATCCATTTGATATCTCCTCTCTTCTTCCTCCTTTGCGTCGTCCGTCTTGCAACTCCGCCATCGTGCCCGCTCTGCAGCCATTCCTAGCCTCTGCGTCGCCAACTCCAGCAGAGCAGTCCTCTCTCCCGTCCTCGCCACGGGGAACATCATCGCCGGCCCGAAGGCCATCGTGGTATGTCCAACAACTCTCTGGCTCCGCCTTGCACTTGATGAGTTCGACATATTGTTTGACTCAATTTTTTGTGATTCTATTAGGGAAAAGGATGGAATCCGATGCTTTGTCATATGAGGAGTATGGACCGACGAAGCCTGATCAAATAATTCAAGATGAGTTCTTCGATTCCTAGGATTCGGGCGAAGAAGTGGACATGATCATGCTCATGAGCATGCAATAGAAAATGGACCGTCAAGTGGAGCATATTCTCAACTTCAAGGGATCAATCAAAGGGAGAAGAGTGATCAACCGGGATAGGGTGTTCGAACCAAAGCTATTGCACAAGGACTACTTTGTTCCCAAGCCTACTTTCCCGGATGATCCATATTTTCGTCGCCATTTTAGCATGCGGAAATCATTGTTTTTGCGCATTATGGAGGGAGTGGAGCCACACGACGACTACTTTAAGCTCACAAGGGATTGTGCGGACAACTCTCCTTCTCTGCCAAGCAGAAGTGCACGGCTGCTCTGAGGATTCTTGCACTTGGTACTGTTGCAGATGCCGTTGGTGAGATGGTCAAGATGGGGGTGAGCACATGTCTGAAAACTACTGTCGGGTTTGCCCGTGCCATGGTGGTGCGCGGGACACGAAGAAGTTGCTGGCTATTGGAGAGGCAAGGGGGTTTCCAGAAATGCTCGGATCAATTGAATGCATGCATTCACAATTGGAAGAACTGTCCCAAAGGTTCGCGGGGAATGTATCAAGGTCACACCAAAGAGGCCACCATCATACTAGAAGCGGTGGCATAAAATGTCTTATAGATTTGGAATGTCGGATTCTCACAATGATGTCAATGTGCTTCAACGATCTCCGGTGTTTAGGAGGCTTTGCAATGGGGAATTATCACCGTGCACAATGTTCAGGAAATTGTTAACTGGTAGCTGCTCGATCGGTTTAGGAGTAGTGGTTAATTAGTGAATTGGCCTATTAACTAGATTAATCGGTCGACCATATTGGTAGATTGAATAGGAACATGCCAACATATATCTAGTTTTATTATGAATCATGCCATACTCTCATGCTCCCAGCTATGTAATAGACCAAAACATGTTGTCGTACACATATAGAAAGTACAAAGAGGAGGTAAAATTATTATCCTAGCTATCATGGAGTGGGATGGGGCTAGAAGGGGTTACGAGCCAAAATTTTGGGCTTTGTTTGCCCACCCTTTAATGGGCAAGCTGGGATTAATTGGCATGACAACTGTTTAGTTGGTCTAACTGGCCAATTAATCAGACTAACAAGTTAACACGGTGAGGTACTATTCAGTTCGGCTACGCTATGAGTAGATTAACTCGCCCATTAACTGATTAATCAGGTGAATTCTTGAATAGTGGTCGTACAACTACACCATCAACAGCCAGATCCCCATGCTTGCGTCCGCGCACCGCACGTGCTACAACGCGCCGTACACGCTCGCCGCGCAACCCCAGCACAAGCTCGCCATGGCGACCACCCGCTCCCACGGTGGATGCCCCGCAATGCCCGAGCACCATGAGATGGAGAACCGGGGTACGCCGTCGCTGCCGACGCTGAGCGGGCTTTGCCCGGCGGCGCCTGCTGGCGGAGACGAGTGGAGGGAGATCTGGCGAGGAGGGAGTTCGCCCGGCGGCTAGGGTTCCGCCCGGGTCGCCCACGGGCGACACGGGGGCCGACTATGGACTCTATGAGGTTATGAAACTGTCAAACGGACAAGAGAACTCTAAACTGAGGAGAAACTTGGTTCCTCGTGTCGCTCTCGCGGGCGGCGACGGGGGAACCCTAGCCTCCACCCCGCACCCGCCTCCCATACCATCCCCTCCCCTCGTCGCCGCCAGAAGGAGCCGCCGGGCGAAGCCCATTGCGGGTCAGCGGCGACGGGGCCTTTCTTCTCCTCTCGGCATGCGGCTGTAGCATGAGATGCAGCGGCGCGATGGAGTCTTGGTGCTGATGCGGCGAGGGCGCGTTGGGCGGCGCAGCGGCCAGACAGCGGCGCGAGCGGGCGGCCAGGCCGTGGCGGCTGCGCGTGGGGTTCCATCGCGGATATGGTCCTATGGGCGCGCTCTCGGTCTCCCCTGCTCGGCCGGCGGGTCTCGGTGGGGGGACTTCTCCTTGGTGTGATCTGGCAGCGGCAACCTGCATCATCCAGATCTTGGTAGGGATGGCGGCGACCCGTGCTCGAGAGATGGAGGTCTTCGAACATATCTGAGTGAAAACCTGCTATTCGCTATTGCTAAGGTCGGTGATGGCGACGATGTCTGCGTCGTTCCCTTCCTGAAGGCATCGCCATGGAGAAGTTCAAGGCCACTCTCTACTACCTCCAGGGGAAACCCTTGATCAATAGATCGGATGACGACGGCTCTCTAGTGTCGTTTCCCCCTTAGGGACGTCATTATTGGAGGTGCACACGGGCTCGAGGGACCGGAGGACGGCGTCTTTGGTGGAGCGGTGCTTCATCTTACACATTGATGGTGGCAGATCTCGGCGGCGTGGCGCTGTGGAGACTGTGTGTCTGATGCGCAGAGATGGACTCGCGCAGGAGGAGGAAGCTGTCTGGCGTCATGGTGGCATTGATAGCAGAGAGGCATGTCAAGGTCCGTGCATTAGTTCTGCTCTGAGGATGGACCGATGGAAGATGGAGGTGACGGCCCTTGCAGCGTGCGGTGCTCACTGGGAGTGTGCCAGACCGGTGTGGGACCCATTCTAGGTAGTTGCTTAGATGGGACACCCGGCTTTAGATGTTAGGTTTTGGTGTGATGTCTGTTTGGTATTAGGCCCGGACATTCGGCACACCTTCATCAAGGGAATAGGAGTAGCAACAGTGTTGCCAAGTTGGTGGCTTCAGGCTTATTGATGTATTGCTACTTCTCAAGCTTGCGTTGTATACCCTCGAAGAGGAAAGGGTGATGCATCACAGTAGCGTAAGTATTTCCCTCAGTTTTTGAGAACCAAGGTATCAATCCAGTAGGAGACCACGCGCGAGTCCCTCGCACCTGCACAAACAAATAAGAACTTTGCAGCCAACGCGAGGGGTTGTCAATCCCTTTATGGTCACTTACGAAAGTGAGATCTGGTAGGTAGGATACGATAGTATTTTTGGTATAAGAACAGAAAGTAAATAAAGTAAATAAGCAACGGCAATAGAAATTGAAGGGAAAGTAATTTGATAAATATAGACCCGGGGGCCATAGGTTTCACTAGTGGCTTCTCTCATGAAAGTAGAATTATACAGTGGCTGAACAAATTACTGTTGAGCAATTGATAGAAAAGCGCATATCTATGAGAATATCTAGGCATGATCATTATATATAGGCATAACGTCCGTAACAAGTAGACTGAAACAATTCTGCATCTACTACTATTACTCCACACATCGACCGCTATCCAGCATGCATCTAGAGTATTAAGTTCATAAGAACAGAGTAACGCTTTAAGCAAGATGACATGATGTAGATGGATAAACTCAAGCAATATGATATAAACCCCATCTTTTTATCCTCGATGGCAACAATACAATACGTGCCTTGCTGCCCCTACCGTCACTGGGAAAGGACACCGCAAGATTGAACCCAAAGCCAAGCACTTCTCCCATTGCAAGAACTATAGATCTAGTAGGCCAAACCAAACCAATAATTCGAAGAGACTTGCAAGGATATTATAATCATACATAAAAGATTTCAGAGAAGAATCAAATATTGTTCATAGATAATCTTGATCATAAAACCACAATTCATCGGATCTCGACAAACACACCGCAAAAAGATTACATCCAATAGATCTCCTCGAAGATCGAGGAGAACTTTGAATTGAGATCCAAAAAGAGTGAAAGAGCCATCTAGCTAATAACTATGGACCCGAAGGTCTGTGGTAAACTACTCACAACTCATTGGTGAGGCTATGGTGTTGATGTAGAAGCACTCTGTGATACATCCCCCCTCCGACGGAGCTCCAGAACAGGCCCCAAGATGGGATCTCACGGGAACAGAAGGTTGCGGCGGTGGAATTAGGGTTTTCTCTGTTGTCTCGATGTTTTTAGGGTACGTAGATATATATAGGAGGAAGGAGGGCACCGGGGGAGCCAGAGGTGGCCCACAAGGGTGGGGGCGCGCCCTGCCCCCTCGTGGCCGCCTCTCTAGTTCTCTCATGTGTACTCCAAGTCTTCTGGGTAGATACGGTTCCAAAATTAACTCTCCCGAAGGTTTCATTCCGTTTGGACTCCGTTTGATATTCCTTTTCTACGAAACACCGAAATAGGTAAAAAAACAACAATTTGCACTGGCCTTGGGTTAGTAGGTTAGTCCCAAAAATAATATAAAAGTGTATAATAAAGCCCATTAAACATCCAAAACAGAATATATAATAGCATGTAGAAGCACTCTATGGTAGATCCCCCCTCCGGCGGAGCTCCGGAACAGGCCCCAAGATGGGATCTCACGGGAACAGAAGGTTACGGCGGTGGAACTAGGGTTTTCTTTGTTGTTCTGATGGTTTCGGGGTACGTAGATATATATAGGAGGAAGGAGGGCACCGGGGGCCAAACATGGGGCCCACGAGGCAGGGGGCGCGCCCTATAGGGGGGGCACCCCCACCCTCGTGGGCACCACGTATGCCCTACTCCGTGGTTCTCAAGTCTCCCGTGCGTGGTTTTCTCCAAAAACATCTCTCCCGAAGGTTTCATTCCGTTTGGACTCCGTTTGATATCCCTTTTCTGTAAAACCCTGAAACAGGCAAAAAACATCAATCTGGACTGGGCCTTTGGGTTAGTAGGTTAGTCCCAAAAATAATATAAAAGTGTATAACAAAGCCCATTAAACATCCAAAACATCATAAATAATAGCATGGAACAATCAAAAATTATAGATACGTTGGAGACGTATCAAGCATCCCCAAGCATAATTCCTGCTCGTCCTCGAGTAGGTAAATGATAAAAACAGAATTTTTGATGTGGAATGCTAACCAACATAATTCTCAATGTAATTTCTTTATTGTGGCATGAATGTTCAGATACGAAAGATTCAAGACAAAAGTCTATATTGACATAAGAATAATAATACTTCAAGCATACTAACAAAGCAATTATGCCTTCTCAAAATAACATGGCCAAAGAAAGTTCATCCCTACAAAATCATATAGTTAGGCTATGCTTCATCTTCGTCACACAAAATACTCCAATCATGCACAACCCCGGATTCAGCCAAGCACTTGTTTCATACTTAAAATTTTTCAAACTCTTTCAACTTTCACGCAATATATGAGCGTGAGCCATGGACATAGCACTATGTGGAATAGAGTGGTGGTTGTGGAGAAGACAAAAGAGGAATATGGTCTCACATCAACTAGGCATATCAATGGGCTATGGAGATGCCCATCAATAGATATCAATGTGAGTGAGTAGGGATTGCCATGCAACGAATGCACTAGAGCTATAAATGTATGAAAGCTCAATAAAATAAACTAAGTGGGTGTGCATCCAACTTGCTTGCTCACGAAGACCTAGGGCATTTGAGGAAGCCCATCGTTGGAATATACAAGCCAAGTTCTATAATGAAAATTCCCACTAGTATATGAAAGTGACTAAACAAGAGACTCTCTATCATGAAGATCATGGTGCTACTTTGAAGCACAAGTGTGGAAAAAGATAGTAGCATTGTCCCTTTTTTTCTTTTATTTTTTGGGCCTTTCTTTTTTTTCTTTGGCCTTTCCTTCTTCTTTTTTTCTTTTTTTTTCTTTTTTTTTTCTTTGGGACAATGCTCTAATAATGATTATCATCACAGTTATATTGATTTACAACTCGATATTATAACTTGATACTAGAACAAAGTATGGCTCTATATGAATGCCTCCGGCGGTGTACTGGGATGTGCAATGAATCAAGAGTGACATGTATGAACAATTATGCATGGTGGCCTAGCCACGAATACGATGTCAACTACATGATCATGCATGGCAATATGACAATGATGAAGCGTGTCATAGCAAACTGAATGGTGGAAAGTTGCATGGCAATATATCTCAGAATGGCTATGGAAATTCCATGATAGGTAGGTATGGTGACCGTTTTGAGGAAGGTATATGGTGGGTGAATGGTACCGGCAAAAGTTGTGCGGTACAAGAGAGGCTAGCAATGGTGGAAGGGTGAGAGTGTGTATAATCCATGGACTCAACATTAGTCATAAAGAACTTGCATACTTATTGCAAAAATCTACAAGTCATCAAAACAAAGTACTACACGCATGCTCCTAGGGGAAGGGTTGGTAGGAGTTAAACATCGCGCGATCCCGATATCCACACAATGGATGACACTCAATGAAATACCTCATGCTTCAAATTTGTCACACAACGGTTACCATACGTGCATGCTACGGAACTTGCAAACCTTAACACAAGTATTTCTCAAATTCACAACTACTCTACTAGAACGACTCTAATATTATCATCTTCATATCTCAAAACAATCATCAAGTATCAAAATTCTCATAATATTCAATGCACTTTATATGAAAGTTTTTACTATACCCATCTTGGATGCCTATCATATTATGACTAGTTTTATAACCAAAGCACGTTACCATGCTGTTCTAAAAGACTCTCAAAAAGATATAAGTGAAGCATGAGAGATCAATAGTTTCTACAAAATAAAACCACCACCGTGCTCTAAACGATATAAGTGAAGCACTAGAGCAAAACTATCTAGCTCAAAAGATATAAGTGAAGCACATAGAGTATTCTAATAAATTCTAAATCATATTTATCTCTCTCAAAAGGTGTGTCCAGAAAGGATGATTGTGGCAAACTAAAAAGCAAATACTCAAATCATACATGACGCTCCAAGCAAAACACATACCATGTGGTGAATAAAAATATAGTACCGAGTAGAGTTACCGATAGATGAAGACGAAAGAGGGGATGCCTTCCCGGGGCATCCCCAAGCTTAGGCTTTTGGTTGTCCTTGAATTTTACCTTGGGGTGCCTTGGGCATCCCCAAGCTTAGGCTCTTGCCACTCTTTGTTCCATAGTCCATCAAAGCCATACTCAAAACTTGAAAACTTCACAACACAAAACTTAGCCAAAAATCTCGTGAGCTCCGTTAGTATAAGAAAACAAACCACCACTCAAAGGTACTGTAATGAACACATTCTTTATTTATATTGGTGTTAAACCTACTGTATTCCAACTTCTCCATGATTCAAACCCCCCGATACTACTCATAGATTCATCAAAATAAGCAAACTACACACGAAAAACAGAATCTGTCAAAAACAGAACGGTCTGTAGTAATCTGTAACTTTCGAATACTTCTGTAACTCTAAAAAATTTTAAACAAACTGTTAAACATGAGGAATTTGTCTATTAATCATCTGCAAAAAGAATCAACTAAAAAGCACTCTCCAGTAAAAAATTACAGCCAATCTCGTGAGCGCTAAAGTTTCTGTTTTTTACAGCATGATCACATAAACTTCACACAAGTCTTTCCAAAGGTTCTACTTGGCAAAAACACTAATTAAAACACAAAACCACATCTAAACAGAAGCTGGATGTAATATTTATTCCTAAACATAAGCAAAAACAAGGAAAATAAAATTGGGTTGCCTCCCAACAAGCTCTTTCTTTATAGCCATTAAGATAGGCTTGAGAATTCAATGATGCTCACATGAAAGATAAGAATTGAAGCACAAAGAGAGCATCATGTAGCATGTGAAAATCACATCTAAGTCTAACATACTTCCTATGCATCGTCATTTTATAGGGAAAAAATTTAGCAAGACAAGCAAGATCAATCATATGCAAGGAAGAAGAAAGAGACAAGATCAATCTCAACATGAAGAGAGGTAATTTAGTAACATGAAGATTTCTACAACCATTTTTCCTCTCTCAGAATAATTGAATGTAGGATCATAAGCAAATTCAACAATATAGCTATCACATAACATATTCTCTACATTATCCATATGCATGCAAAGTTGACACTCTTCCAAAATAGTGGGATCAACATTAACTAAAGTCATGACCTCTCCAAATCCACTTTTATCAAAAAACTCATAACATTGAACGTTCTCCAAATATGTGGGATCTAAAGTTGACACTCTTCCAAACCCACTTTCAATATTATTGCAAACATTATCAATCTTACATTCATCATGGGGATTAAATATTTTTTCAAGATCATAAGAAGAATCACCCCAATCATGATCACTGCAATAAGTAGTGGACACATCAAAACTAGCATCCCCAAGCTTAGGGTTTTTCATATCATTAACACAATTGACATTAATAGAATTTATAATAGTATTATTGCAATCATGTTTTTCATTAAAAGAGCTATCGTGAATCACTTCATAATTTTCTTCTTTCAACACTTCATCACAATTTTCGGACTCACGAATTTCAAGAAAAACCTCATAAAGATAATCTAGTGCACGCAGCTCACTAGATATTGGTTCATCATAATTGGATCTCTTAAAAAGATTAGAAAGTGGATGAGGATCCATAATTTAGTAAGCGAAGATGCAAGCTGATAGAGGGCACATAGCAAGACAAGCAAACAGAAAGGCGAACGAAAAAAAGGGTGAAGTGAGGGAGAGGAAAACGAGAGGCAACTAATGTAGTGCGAAGGATAAGGGTTGGTGATAGGTACTTGGTATATGACTGTTGCGTAGATCTCCCCGGCAACGACGCCAGAAATTCTTCTTGCTACTTCTCGAGCTTATGTTGTATTCCCTCGAAGAGGAAAGGATGATGCAGCACAGTAGCGTAAGTATTTCCCTCAGTTTTTGAGAACCAAGGTATCAATCCAGTAGGAGACCACGTGCGAGTCCCTCGCGCCTGCACAAACAAATAAGAACTTCGCAGCCAACGCGATAAGGGGTTGTCAATCCCTTTACGGTCACTTACGAAAGTGAGATCTGATAGATAGGATAGGATAGGATTTTATTTTTGGTATAAGAACAGAAAGTAAAGAAAGTAAATAAGCAACGGCAATATAAATTGAAGGGAAAGTAATATGATAAAGATAGACCCGGGGGCCATAGGTTTCACTAGTGGCTTCTCTCATGAAAGCAGAATTCTACGGTGGGTGAACAAATTACTGTCGAGCAATTGATAGAAAATCGCATAGTTATGAGAATATCTAGGCATGATCATTATATATAGGCATCACGTCCGTAACAAGTAGACTGAAATGATTCTACATCTACTACTATTACTCCACACATCGACTGCTATCCAGCATGCATCTAGAGTATTAAGTTCATAAGAACAGAGTAACGCTTTAAGCAAGATGACATGATGTAGAGGGATAAACTCAAGCAATATGATATAAACCCCATCTTTTTATCCTCGATGGCAACAATACAATACGTGCCTTGCTGCCCCTACTGTCATTGGGAAAGTACACCGCAAGATTGAACCCAAAGCCAAGCACTTCTCCCATTGCAAGAACTATAGATCTAGTAGGCCAAACCAAACCAATAATTCGAAGAGACTTGCAAGGATATTATAATCATACATAAAAGATTTCAGAGAAGAATAAAATATTGTTCATAGATAATCTTGATCATAAACCCACAATTCATTGGATCTCGACACACACCGCAAAAATATTACATCGAATAGATCTCCTCGAAGATCGAGGAGAACTTTGTATTGAGATCCAAAAAGAGAGAAGAAGCCATCTAGCTAATAACTATGGACCCGAAGGTCTGTGGTAAACTACTCACAACTCATTGGTGAGGCTATGGTGTTGATGTAGAAGCACTCCGTGATCGATCCCCCCTCCGGCTAAGCTCCGGAACAGGCCCCAAGATGGGATCTCACGAGAACAAAAGGTTGCGGCGGTGGAATTAGGGTTTTCTCTGTTGTCTCGATGTTTTCAGGGTACATAAATATATATAGGAGGAAGGAGGGCACCGAGGGAGCCAGAGGTGGCCCACGAGGGTGGGGGCGCGCCTGCCCCCCTGGGCGCGCCCTGCCCCCTCGTGGCCGCCTCTCTCATTCCCTCGCGTGTACTCCAAGTCTTCTGGGTAGATACATTTCCAATAATAACTCTCTCGAAGGTTTCATTCTGTTTAGACTCCGTTTGATATTCCTTTTCCGCGAAACACTGAAATAGGAAAAAAAACCAGCAATTTGGACCGGGCCTTGGGTTAGTAGGTTAGTCCCAAAAATAATATAAAATTGTATAATAAAGCCCATTAAACATCCAAAACAGAATATATAATAGCATGGAACAATAAAAAATTATAGATACGTTGGAGACGTATCATGTATCACCTTGTATGGTCTTTGTGAATAATTAATAATATGGCTGCATGCATCTTCCAGATGCAGAGGCCGGGGGTACATCCTCCTTTTCTAAAAAAACAATGGATGAGAGTATCATATGGGATACTATCTTGTCGATGGTATCTATCCTCAATGGGCGGCATTTGTGAAGACCATATCCGAACTGCATGGCAATATAGAAAGCCACTTTGCATCAATGTAGGAAGCGGCTAGGAAGGACGTGGAGAGGGTATTTGGTGTGCTTGAAGCTCGTTCAAGAATTGCGCATAGTGCTGCAATGACGTGGGAATCAAAAACTTTATGGCAGCTGATGACATGTTGTGTTATTTTGCATAAGATGATTGTCGAGGATGAGGGTGATGGTGTAGCCCAAACCAATGTTTTTTGAAGAACCTGGAGAACAAGTTGAAATCCTGGAAGATCAAGATACAACTCAGCTTATGAACTTTCTGTTGATGCATCAGAATCTTCGAGATCATCAGGTGCACATGCGGCAACTCAATGATCTTGTGCAGCACATGTGGACCCACAATGGAAACCAAAAAGCAGCCAAATTTGGTGTTTTGACCTTTTTGACAAAGTTTAGCCGGATCTGACCCCCATTCGAAAGTATTTTGGGATCTGACCTTTTTTCCTGCTGCCATAGTGCTTGGCGATAGGGTATAATTGCTTGCCGTCAGGGACCCTGGTGGTAGGACTTAACTGCACCGTCACGCCTGTTTAACGTGAAAAATACCCTACCTCCAACGTCCTTGGAGGTAGGCTGTGCAACCCTACTGCCAAAGACCTTGGAGGTAGGCTACCATCAGGGTCCTGGTGTCTAATATGCAACTTTATTCTTGTAGACTCATATTGGGCTTCCAAGCGCAGAGTTTTGTAGTGCAGCAGCAATATTCCCTCAAGTGGATGACCTAAGTTTTATCAATCCGTGGGAGGCGTAGGATGAAGATGGTCTCTCTGAAACAACCCTGCAACCAAATAATAAAGACTCTCTTGTGTCCCCAACACACCAAATACAATGGTAAATTCTATAGGTGCATTAGTTCGGCGAAGAGATGGTGATAAAGGTGTAGCAATGATAATAGATATTGATTTTTATAATAGGAACAATAAAAAACAGCAAGGTAGCAAGTAACAGAAGTGAGCACAAACTATATTGCAATGCTAGAAAATGAGGCCTAGGGTTCGTACTTTCACTAGTGCAATCTCTCAGCAGTGCTAACATAGTTAAATCATATGGCAATCCCTCAACGTGTGATAAAGAATCACTCCAAAGTTCTTATCTAGTGAAGAACATAAGACGAAATTGTTTGTAGGGTACGAAACCACCTCAAAGTTATTCTTTCCGATCGATCTATCCAAGAGTTCATACTAAATTAACACTAAGTTACCCTTCTCGATCGATCTATCCAAGAGTTCGTACTAAAATAACACCATAACAATTTCAGATTCATAATACTCAATCCAACACAAAGAACCTCAAAGAGTGCCCCAAGATTTCTATCGAAGAAACAAAGATGAGAATGTGCATAAACACATATGCATAGATAACCCCAATGTCACCTCGGGAATCCACGGGTTGAGTGCCAAAACACACACATCAAGTGAACCAATATGATACCCCATTTTCACCAAGGGTATTCATAGAAAGACATGCATCAAGTGTTCTCAAATCCATAAAAGTATTCAATCCGATAACAACGAAATCTCAAAGGGAAAACTCAATCCATCAAAACAAAATAGAGAGGGAGAAACACCATATGACCCAACTATATTAACAAAGCTCGTGATACATCAAGATCGTGCCATCTCAAGAACATGAGAGAGAGAGAGAGAGAGAGAGAGATTAAACACATAGCTAATGGTACAAACCCTCAGCCCCGAGGGTGGACTACTCCCTCCTCATCATGGTGGCCGCCGGGATGATGAAGATGGCCTCCGGTGATGATTCCCCCTCAGGCAGGGTGCCGAAACAGGGTCTAGATTGGTTTTTTGTGGGTACAGAGGCTTATGGCGTCGGAACTTCTGATTTAGGGTTATTTTTGGAGGTTTCTATATTTATAGAATTTTTTGCTGTCGGTCTCACACTAGGGGGGGCACGAGGGGTCCACGAGGTACATGGGCGCGTCAGAGGGGGTGGCGCGCCCTGGTGGGTAGTGGCCACCTCCAGCCCATTCTGGTCCTCCCACGAAGCTTCTGGTGCCTCTTTCCAAAAAAATCATCAAAAAGTTTTGTTGCATTTGGTGAACTTTTATTTTTGCACAAAAAACAACACCACGGTAATTCTGCTGAAAACAACGTCAGTTCGGGTTAGTTCCATTCAAATCATACTGAAACCATAAAGAATTGTTGTATACATGGCATGAATACTTCATAAATTATAGATACGTTGAAGATATATCAGGTCCCTGATGGTAGGTAGTTATACCCTACCACATCGACCCTGGCGGTAGCAAAAGGGACAGATCCCGAAATACTTTCATATGGGGTTAGATCTGGCTAAACTCTAGCAAAAAGGTCAAAACATGAAGATCGGCCCCAGAAAGCACATGTGGACCCATAAATTTCATGTAAACACTATTTTGCTCGGTACCAACATTTCCTATTTACATGCGACATTGACTTCTATGATCGACGTGCATGGATGTATTTGAGAGTACGAATTTGAGAGATGTGGATGCCGGTAATATGAGGGATAGTCCGGATGCGTTCATGAGCGTGCTCGGGCGCGTCCGAGGGCGTATAGGAGGCCGGATTTGCCAGGTCCGGCTGTAGATGCTCTTATATGACACTACTTTTTTAAAGGGAATTGTACCAAAGTATGGTTATTGGGAGTCTCAAGACATGCGGTAATCCCGGTAGGGTTCTTATGTTTAGCATAAGTCATGGCAAAGTTATTTGGAAAGTTTAGATTATAGGAGGAACAAAATCATGAAAATTTGTTGTTTTTTAATTCCCAGCAAAAAAAGTTGTTTTAACGCAATACAGATGCATACGATCATACATATGCATATACATTCATCCCTATAAAAGCATGCACAAACGCACACACACGATACCCCTATGAGCACCATTGAGAGACTGCGTTGACACCTCATCTTGAGATTGATGAAGTCGTCACATATGACTTTGTAGTCGACAAGAGTGCCTCCTTCCACTGAATGCACATTGCCGAAAGGCTTGAAATAAGTGTAGTAAAATGTGAGCACGAGTGTCAAATTTAAGACTTAAAACCTGGTTGGGTTGGGGATATCACTGTCCTCCTATCCATCTAAGTGTATGTTTACGCAAAAAAGATAGTAATGTCTGAGATTCCCATAACACTGATGCTATCTCGTTCCTTTTTTTACTCACATACAATAGAATAAATCGGTCTACGGTATTTTCCATTAAATATGTAAAGTTACAAATATGAAAGATAACATTAATTTTGTTTAATGTAAATCATTCCTTCATCGGTGCTTCCGGAATATCCGGACTTTGTTTCTTGAATGTCCGGATAGTCCGGGAGCACCAATAACATTACACATAAGGTTACATTTCCTTCTTGTTTTTTTTACCCTGGAGCCCCTCAACATTAATTTTCGTTATGGTAATTTGGGCAGGCGGAGACTATAGAGTGGGCTAAATTATGGACAACCCTGTGGCTGGTGCTCCCGGACTATCCAAACACTGTTTCTTGGAGTCTTTCACCTATGGGTGTATTCTCTGTGAGCTTAGCATATCATGTGTTTTGTCGTGCACCCACCATTTTTTGGATAGCGCCTCCGTGGAAGGGCCCGTTGCCCTGAAGATCAAGATCTTTTTGTGGCAATTGCTATGGGACCGCCTCCCCTCTGGGCTAGAGGTGCTTAAGCAGCACAAGCCTGGTAATGGCTTGTGCCCCTCCTATGATGTTCCGGAGATCGGGTCCCACATTATGTTCTCGTGCACTGCAGCGCGTGCCCTTTGAAGTTTCGTTTGCGAGGCCCTGGTGCCTAATTAGGAGGCCCTAGACCTTGCGGGGTTCCCAGAAGCCGGAGCTAACCAGATGGGGTGGTAACACCGCCTATTCTAACTTATATTTTCGGCTATGTCATGGACTTTGTCGACGACACGTAATTAAATGGTGATTGTGAGGGTCTTCCAATGGCAGGCCTCTAACTCGTTCTTCAAATTCCTTGCTTTCTTGCAGCAATGACACCCGTTATCTAGACAACGGGATCGTGATCGTCTTTGGGTCATGTTGGATGCGCTTCGGGCTACGGCCCGTCGTCTCTCCTCTCCGTAGTGTCGATGAGCCTACTGCCACCAGGTGGATTTTTTCTTTCCTCTTTTGTGCTTTCTTTGGGCGTGATTGTGTTGTTGCCCCAGCCATATTAGCTGTTTTGTCACTCTAGATCTGGTTGTATGGATGTTTGCTTTATTTATAAATTTGGGCAAAAGCCTATATCAAGCGGTTTCATGTTGCCATTCATGCTATTGAGCTTTCTATTGTTCGAAAGAGCAACTTCCTTTGTGCCAGGGTAAGGGGGCAGTCGGTCCCCTTCCACGACAGACAAATACTACCGTGACGAGGTCCACCCTTCTCGAAGCAGGCGATGGCCACTCCCCTTGAGTTCCTTGTCTCTTGCCGTTGAAATTGCCTTACCTCAACCTTGCAGAATGTTCCCATTGTCTAGGGTAACGGTGGTGGCATGCGGTGTTCCTCCTCTTATCTTTTGTTTACTTGTTGTGTTGCATTTGTTAGCTGTGCTCTGAGCATCATGTATCTGGTTTCAGTCATATGAGGTTTCATCCTCAGCTCCTCTATAAATGTGTGGATCTTCTTTATCTATAAATTGGGATGAAATCAAATTTCAGAAAAGAGAGTAAAAACACAAAGTTTAAACTAATGTTTAGCATCCTCCAAAATTCGGAGAAAAACGGAAATTCTGGAAGCTAATTCTACAATCTAAAGGGCAATGTGAGGGGATTTCCCATAAAATTCTGTTTCTCTAAAATGTTCACGCTTTTTTTCTTAATTCCAAACAGGTTCTAAGATTCTTAATCATGTAATTTTCTAGCTAGGAAATGCACGAGTGCTTAGATCTTCGGAAAGGCTAAATTTGACGTCAGATTGTTAGACATGGCAAGTGGAACTTTTTCATTGCAAATTATATTGGCGTGAAGATGGCAAATTTAGTTTGTAAATTCCTGGCAAAAGCTGAATTGAGTAAGATTTTCCATGCTCGCCAGCTAAACTTGACATCCTTGGCTAACACAACTTGCCATGAAAAACATTTGATTTGACATGCCTAAAAGTTCTAACATTTTCTTGATATTCAGGTGCTAGATCTTACTTGAACCTGATCCAGTCTGCCACATGCCCACGCTCCTGCTTGATCTGCCAATATTGGGCAAAGCATGTCTTGAGATGAATCCGAAGCTATGGGTTGGCACTCCCGTTTTCACCCTTTGAGGGCACTCAATTCCCAACCACATTCATGGGTCCACACATCCCTGCTAATAGATGCCACCAGTCCAACAGCACCCAAGCTAGGGTACGGTACGGTGCCTTACAGTGTGTTTTAAACACACCGCCATGCATGTGTACGTGCTAAGGCCAATTCAAACCCCTGAGAATCATTGTCCCGCACCCCAACCTAACCCAGATCGGATAACATTGTTGCCTGACGCCTGATGGCCAAACAGCCTTGCGGTAAAAAACAAGTCTGCAGAGCGCACGCAGCGAACCCGCAAAGGGACGCGCGAGCAAGACCAGCACCAGCGACAGGGTGGCGCAATAGAAAATGATTTGAGTTTCCGTGCCTAACTGTTTTACTATCCGTTTGAATCTGACCGCATATGCGGCTACAAACCACTGTTAACCGGTTCAAACTTGCGTGCCATTGACGACGCCTATCTCAGCTGATTCTTCTTCCAGCCAAAACTTGGCGACATTAACGCATATAGGCAGGTACACATGCAAACTGTTGCACTGCACGAACGTACCTGCAGTTGCTCAGAGGTTCCTTGCAGTGGCGTCGACGCCTACCTCGGCTGCCCTCCCCTGCCCTGCCGGTGCGTGCGCGCGTACGTGCCTGCTCCATTCCGTGGATCGCACAGCCTTTTCACAGCTCTTCTACCAAATCAGAGGCGCATTTCCTCCTTCCTCCCCACCTTGAAATGGCTGATGCCTGCAGGGCTGCAATCATGTCCAATCTCGGTAGACGCCTCTTCTTCTTCCTGTCATTCGCCGTGCTTCTCTTCTCGGTAGGCGGCAACGGCGAGGAGGAGGGAGGTCAAGCTCATGGTGTGGATGTTGGCAGCTTCAGATTGCTGCTTGGCATCGGTGCTCTGGGTCCGAGGTCTTCGCGGAGGCAGCATCACGGCCATGCCGTCGCTCCGGCTCCGGCTCCGGCTCTCGCACCGGCACCGGCACCAGCCACAGGTCGTCGTGCCCACTTGCCGCTGCTCCACAAGAACGCGCGGCTCCCGGACCCCGTCCCCGGGAAAGTCGCCCACAGGAGAAATGGCACGGCGCAGAGCCCGCGCGACGGGGGAGGTGGGCACGACCACGATGGCAAGAAAAGCATGCAGCTCGTCATTGTGGCCGCCGCCGCCGCGCTCTCCGGCGCGGTCGTCGTGCTCCTTGTCGTCCTTGTGGTGTTCCTCACGTGCAGGAGGTTTCAGAGGAGGCGCGACGGGGCTGAGCAGAACGGCGCCACTAACAAGGTGAGCTTCGATCCTGGTCCCAACCTGCTCTACCTGGACGCCGTCAAGCCGTACATCGAGGCCGCGCACGACGACGCGGAGGCGCCGGAAACGGCCGTGGCCGGACCGAAAGACGAGGATCCGAAGCGTGAGGAAGAAAAGGATGCCGGAGCTTGCTCCGAAGACGACGGCGCCGGGTCGGTCCATTCCTCGTGCTGCTTCAACTCGTCGCACTTCTCCTACTCCGAGCTCCGGGATACGAAGTCCGGCCAGGCCGACGGCGTGTCGCCGTCACCTTCCGCGCGGTCAAGACGGCGGAGCTCTGCTCCTACGACGCCCGCGGATAAAATGAAGGCCGCGAGTCCTTATTCGCCGCAATGCCCGCGCACGCCCGGGAACCAGGAGCGAGCGTGCCGCGCCCACTCCCCGAGCTCGTCCGAGTCAGCAGCGCGGCTCTTCATGGATCAAGAGCTCCGGCGAACCCGCGGCTCATTGAGCTTTCCAGGAGTGCAGAGCAGCAGCACGCGCCAATCGAAGGAGACAAAAGCAGAGGCAGGAATCGTGCGCTCGGACGCTGCAAGTGGCATGACGGTGCCACCACCTCCGCCACCGCCGCCGCTGGTGCCGGCTTGTGGTCCGGGTGTTGTACCACCACCGCCGCCGCCACCCCCACCACTGCTCATACTCAAAGAGCAGAATTTCCGGAGAAGTGGCGGCCCGGGTCTACCGCCGCCGCCCGCGCCGCCGGGCATGCTCCGGCAGAGCGCGCCGCTGGGGAAGAATGGCGCAGCGCTGCCTAAGCTGAAGCCTCTGCACTGGGACAAGGTGCGCCAGGCGCCCAACCGCCGGATGGTGTGGGACAGAATCCGATCGAGCTCATTCGAGTAAGCCTGGATGGATCAGTTTGACTTTCCGTTTATCTGTCACTCATCTTTGAATCTGAAGCAGTACAACTTTTGATAATTTTTTTCGTTGGCAGATTGGACGAGCAGATGATCGAGTCGCTGTTCCTGTACAACTCGAGGCTGTCGGCGAAGCACGAGGAGGCCCAGAGCCGGAGCCCCTCCCTCGGCAACCATGTCCTGGACCCCAAGAGGCTGCAGAACATCACCATCCTCATGAAGGCGGTGAACGCCACCGCCGAGCAAATCTACGCCGCGCTGCTGCACGGTAACTCAACGGCTGCACGGCGCACGTATCAACGCACTTAAACGGTGGCGATCCTTGATTTGATTGCTGGATTGTTGGTGCAGGGAACGGCCTGTCGGTGCAACAACTGGAGGCGCTCATCAAGATGGCGCCGACCAAGGAGGAGGTGGAGAAGCTCTCCGGCTACGACGGCGACGTCGAGAGCCTGGTCCCGGCGGAGAGGCTCCTCAAGGCGGTGCTCACGATACCCTGCGCCTTCGCACGAGTCGAGGCGATGCTGTACCGCGAGACCTTCGCCGACGAGGTCGGCCACATCAGGAAGTCGTTCGCAATGCTCGAGGTGAGCGCTGAGCAGAGCTCGACATGCCAATCCTGTACTGTTGCAACCGCGCGCTAGTTCCCTGACATTTTTGTTTCTTTGCGTGTGAAAGGACGCGTGCAGGGAGCTGATGTCGAGCAAGCTGTTCATGAAGCTGCTAGAGGCCGTGCTCAAGACAGGGAACCGGATGAACGTCGGGACGGCGCGGGGCGGCGCCATGGCGTTCAAGCTCGACACGCTGCTCAAGCTCGCCGACGTCAAGGGCGCCGACGGGAAGACCACGCTGCTGCACTTCGTGGTCCAAGAGATGACGCGGTCGCAGAAGTCACCGACGCGCGTGGCCGAGGGGACAGACATCGCCACCGGGCTGGCCGCCGAGCTCACCAACGTCAAGAAGACGGCGACCGTGGACCTGGACGTGCTCACCACGTCGGTCTCCAGCCTGTCGCAGGGCATCTCCCGGATCAAGGGGCTGGTGGGGAGCGGCCTCTCCGGCGACGAGAGGAACGGCTGCTTCGTCGCCTTCATGGCGCCCTTCGTCAGCCACGCCGAGGAGGTGATCCGGGAGCTGGAGGACGGCGAGCGCCGGGTGCTGGGCCACGTCAGGGACATCACCGAGTACTACCACGGCGACGTCGGCAAGGACGAGGCGAGCCCGCTCAGGATCTTCGTCATCGTCAGGGACTTCCTGGGGATGCTGGAGAGGGTGTGCAAGGAGGTCAGGGGGGTCAGGAATCTCCATGCTTGGAATCCGGTTCCGAATAACGTATGATGCTTTGGTTTTGAGCGGTTCTTGGCTAGATTAGAACAGAATCCATTATACATAGTCCACTGATTTTGGCTTGGTAGACTAGATTGTTGAAGATTGAGATGTATAGTTGATGAGCTGATCACTCACTGGGAGGAGACAAGATGATGATGTTTGAGCTGGCACTGTTTGAAACAAACAAGTTGGCGTGTGTTTGTCCCCTTGTTTATTCCTCTTTTGTCTCCTTGCCCATATCTCTTTCTGCAGAATTTGAAATTTTGAATCCGTTAGTGTCACCTGCAGAGTTTCAGAGTCCCACGTGCAGAACCATGTTTATTTTCTCTGCTGCTATGTCTGCCTCGTGCTCTTTCAGAACCCCAAGTGTAGTCCTTTATATATGTGGAGGTTAGTCTGCTAGTAATAATGGATATAAAATAATTACACTGATAAGCGTAGTAGTAAGATTTTTTTTCTTCAAAGAACATGTAATTTTATTCAAACTCTAACAATTATTACATGCATAATGTCTTGGATCATTGATCAAAGAAATTACATAATATCAAGTCCTTTGACTAAGATTTGTTTTTTTTTTTAGAATCTGTCAAAAAAGATTTGTTTTTTAGAACATAGATCCCGCTTTATATAAATTAATAAAGGAAAACTCTTGGCTTCAGCCGGCGAATAGCACGCAAGCATCCACCGTCTCATCCGTGCGACACGAGTCGTTGCTTGCTGCTCGTTGTGCACTATAATGAATTTCTACAACAATGTCTGTGTTGCAAAAAGAGCTGAAACTATACATTTGTTGCAAAATAATAAATTGGAACGCTATCTCTAATGGATTTTTTTTGCAACATGGCCTCTGTTGCAATTTTTTTTTTCCAACAAGACATTTGTTGCAAAAAATATTATAAATTGACATATGTTGCAAAAAATTCTACAATGTGACCTGTGTTGCAGAAATTTCCTGCAACACAGCCTATGTTGCAGAAATTTCCTGCAACACAGCCTATGTTGCAGAAATTTCCTGCAACACGGCCTGTGTTGCAATACTAGAAGGTGACGTCCGACAGCTTAATCCATCACATCTGACGACTTGCGAGGCGGCGGATCTTTTAAAAAGATCTGCCGGCCGACGCGTAGCAATGCCCATTAATAAAGCTCGCAACATAGACGGAGTACAAAAACAACATAACAAACTAAACCCACAAAGGCCGCACCAAAACAAGTTGAGAACCAAGCTAAAGGTTCCATTACAAGATCAGAGGCCCGATACCAGCATGCAGGCTCAGATGCAAACTAGAATTATATTGAAATCTCTTGAATATGCAATGAACCGTAGCAGAGTCATCGATAAACCTGAACGAGCTTTACTGTGTCAATTGTTTTCAAAAGCCTCAAAAGTCACCCATCTCAAAAGACGGAATGTCATGAGCATCGAATGTGCTTGGGCCGGGTATGATCTCCTAGAAGTACATGTTCTCAGACAACAAAATCTCCACTAAAATAGCAAAGAAGCGGACGTAAGCCCCAAGAAATTGGACCAAGAAAAGCACCATACACTAACACGACCTTAGTAGATCCGTATGAACGCTTTCCAGTGAAAATTTTGTAAATTCCACAAGATCGAGCATGTGAAGAGAGGACATCTCTGGCTCAGTGACACTACCTGGTAAGTCACTCTCACAATGAACAAGAATTAGAGTAGCTTTATTCTCATCGGCATTGCACCCTCCTCCAGCACTCCGCCAACAAAGACCGTAACATTAGATTTGAAGACTTCTAAACATGCTTGGAAGGACCCGAGGTTCCCCCACCTCGCTGCATGCGGTTGGAGGTGATTGCAGTCGCTCATCAAGCCCTAGTTGACGCCACTTCTTCTTTTCGTAACTCTTGATTTGCATCTTAGTTAGACAAGAGTCAATAACTCAATTCAAGGTTATATACAACATACAAGCTATGTATCTGGTCTTTCCTCTGAAGCTCCAGAAATTGGTTTGTTAGCATGCTCACAAATGGAGCCATCGGCCAAGAAGGTTTTCTCCTCGCATGGATGAAGCTCCTAGCTTACATATATGCCCTATTTGCCTTAGTCTAGTTTTTTCCTTGAAGAAACCCCCCATCTTCTAGTATGATATTTATTTTGCCAATATCCAGTATGATGTGTTTTGTTTCTGTCATGTCATGTGTTTTGTATCACATCATCTTGATCATTGACTCGGCCTCTTCTTCTTGTAAAATTTCGATTTTCCTCTTAGTTAGACAAGAGTTAATAACTCAATTGAAGGCCACATACAACATACTAACTCTGTATCTGGTCTTTGCTCCCAAGCTCCATAAGTTTATTTGTTGGCATGCTCACAAATGGAGCCATCGTCCAAGAAGGTTTTCTCCTTGCGTGGATGAAACTCCTAGCTTACATATATTACATATATGTCCTACTTGCCTTAGGCTTGTTTTTTCCTTCGAGAAATTCCCCATCTTCCAGTATGATGTGCTTTTTTGCGAATATCCAGTATGATGTGTTTTGTTTCTATCAAGCCATGTATTTTTTTCATCTCATCATCTTGAACAACAAAGACAAAAATTGGGACCTAATCATCGAATATCCAGTTCTGAGCACAAGCTCATCTACACCCGTGCTGAAAGAAAAAATCAAAACAAATACAAGAAAAAAAATCAAAAAAAAATCTTTTTGGCATGGTAGATAATTTGATGTGTGAGGTCCGCTCCAATTTTCAGATCATTTGTACTTTTTAGCAGCTCTCGGCAAAAAGACAAATTTAGGGTATGTAAAAAAGTTAACTATTCATGTATTGTTCTGACCTATTTGTCTTTTTGCTGATCGCTAGTGGGATGTCTGAATGATATGAAAACTGGAGCGGACCTCATGCAATAAATTATCTAACAAGCCAAAAATATTGATTTTTTGAACTATTTTGAATTTATTGCGAATTATTTTTTGACCGGGTGCAGATGAGCCTGGGCACCGAATCACTGCACTCCCTAATCATGCCATCTTGTTCTGCCTAAAATGATTCTTATTACATTTTATTTTGATCAAAAAGCAAATAAACCCTTTTATTTTCTAAAAACCTAAAAGTGAGGTTCAACTAACAATATTTACTTTTCCAAACCAATAATTCATTAAGAACAATTCTATAGTATATATGACCACAATTACCATAAAATAATTTTTAGATATATTTAAGTATTTTTCTATTATTCATTTTCAAAAGGCAAGATATGTTGAAAATATTGCCAAATATATTAATGTTTTTCTTAGAAAATTCCCAAAAAACACCTACGTTGTATTTGATCAATTTACACTCCCCACGTCAATTTTACCACATGGTTTTGTTCAAAAGTCCTTGGCGTGGGCAAGAAAATATTTTATCCCCATATCAGGAAAGCACGGTGGCAGGGTACTCGATGAGGGAGGATGTGTTATTGTGCAGTGCATGGTATGTGACAGGTGCGGGATTTGTAAGCATGAAGCAAAGGGCATGATATTTTGGCAGCATGTGCATTCTTCATTTCATGGGCGCAGGCACTACACGCCCTACAATTTGGATGTGATGCATGATCCTAATGCAAAGTCGCTACTCCATCAGGTGATACACCATTTCAAATGCCATCATAAAGTATTGCGGTGCAATTTCACAAGTGGAAAGAATGTGACCAACAAGAGCGTCAATCGAGATCATAAGTTTTGCTTTTTGTTGCTCTATGTATTGGCCAATTCTTTGACTCACTCAATGTTGCAACTTTGTAATCACGTCATTGTATGGTCTGGACGCGCTACCGTGATGTGCCAAAGGCGGAGGGCAAGCCCTTCACATTGAAACATTGTTGGATGAAGCTCAAGAAGTAGCCCATTTGGGTGAACAACATGCGTCGACAAAGAAAATCAAGCTCTAGTGGAGCAAGCTTGAAATGAAGGCCACTTTCGAGGAGTATGATAGAATCTGGGATTTATGAACACTAAAAACTTGTTGAACATCCGACGCTTTTATTCGAATTTAAATGTATGGTTGAATTGCTATCGATCAATAATTCCAAAGTGAGGATGCATGGTGGACAATTTGTTGAGTTCTCTTATTTTTTGGAAAAGGGCCAGACATTCGGTGCACCAGTTGAATGGCGGGCTCCACTACTTCAGATGTTTAGGGTGTTTGTTTCGATACATGTCGTTGGAGATGCTCTAACCCCTGCCTTGGACATTCATCGTGTGGGGGCTATGTCTCGTTCATTGCGAGATGTAACTTGGTCTCGCCTCTAGGGAGCACACTACTTGGGTTGGCCCATTACTGTAGTTGTGGCGCGAGTTTTTTTGGTTGTTCTTATCGATTTTCGCTATTTTTTGCGTTTTCTTTGTGTTTCTCCGGGTTTCTTTGGGGTTATTTCTTCTGTTTTCTTTCTTTCTTGGTTTTCTGCCTTTTTTGGGTTTATTTTTTCTTTTCCTTTTGATTTTCATCACATGTTTACATTTTTTGCATACATCAGGAACATTTTCTTAATACACGTTTAACAATTTTTCAAATACATGATTAACACTTTTTTCAAATATATGTTTTGTTGCTTAATTTTCTCATACACATTGCACATTTTTGGTGTACATATAAAAAAATTATGTAGTTGTTTGACATTTTATTAATACATGATAAACATTTCTCAAATAAATGTATTGATCCCAATTTTTTCATGCACGTTGTACATTTTTTGTATACATATAAAAAAATTGTACATGTTTAACATTTGCCAAATACTCCTTCCATTCCTAGATATAAGTCTTTTTAGAGATTTCAATATTGACTACATACGGATGTATATAGACGTAGTTTAAAGTGTAGATTCACTAATTTTCCTCTCTATGTAAATGTAGTCCATATTTGAACCTCTAAAAAGACTTACATTTAGGAACGGAGGGAGTACATGATTAACATTATTTTCAAGCACATTTTTTGAATACATGTAAAAAAAATTAAATACTCATTATACATTTGTTTTGAATTACACAAATTTTACAAACTATACGATTATTTTAACATTATATAAACATTTTTAGAAAACTGTGAACACTTTTGGAATGGTCTGAAACATTGTTTCTGGATTGTGGTGTATATTAGTTTGAAATGCGTGATTTTTTTGGAAATTGCACAAACTTTTTAACGCTATCAATATGTTTGAAAATGGCACTAACTAAAACATTAAATGGTGTTAACATTTTTTCGTTTCACGATGAACATTTGTGAAAATCTCAAGTAAATTAAGTTTTTTGAAATATGTGTATTTTTTATTTTTAAAAATATTAATAAAAATAAAAGAACGAAAAAAGAAACAAAGGAAAAAACGAAGAAATTGTACATGCACCTGCATGCTTATGGGCCGACATAGTCGTGTCCCATTCATTGTACCCTCGCTCAGGGTATAATTCGGCGCATTGGGGATGGAATGACCACGAATGGCCACGAATATATGGCAACATAATTGGATCCCTCCACCCTCCAAACAATTATCAACCGAGCTAATGACCCCCCACAACTGGTGGGTGATCTGATTAGGGCTAATGGAGAGTGGAACAATACAGTCCCAGCCAAAGTTTGTTTTTGCCCGCGGACGCAGATGCCATCCGCGCGATCCCATTGTGCATGTAACAGATAGATGACTTCTGGTCTTGGGTACATGAACAAAATGGCATTTTCGTTGTCTGGTTGGTGTATCGTATGCTGGCCTCCAATAAAGCCTGGTTAGAGGGGCACTCGGATACTTCTGACTCATCTAGCAAACATAAATCATGGTGTAAGATGTGGAAATTGGACGTCCATCAAAGATAAAATAAATTCTGTGAGGCTAGGGCAACAATCACTTTTGACTATTGATCTTCTGCATCACAGAAACATGTCCACAGTTACTAGTTGTGGTCTTTGCGGTACAGAGGGCTCTTGACAGCATTCTAAATGGGCTGGCCCACTATGGACTCGAGCGAGCGAGCTGGCGACAACGTGGGCCAGTCCATTTAGAAGTGTAATCTAGGATTTCGGGGATGGGTTTTTCACCGGTTGTAGGAACCTTCTAGAAGGCACCTGAATCGGGTTTTTTCTGTTGTGTTTTTATTGGCCTTTTCTTGTTTCTTTTGGTTTATTATTTTTCATATTTTCTTTCCCTTTCTGTTTAAAAAAATCATAATTTCCAAAAAATGTTCTGAATCTGAGAAAGTTATTCGCCTTTTTCAACAAATGTTTGAATTTTTTTAAAGTCATATTTTTTTAAAGCAAAATTGAAGTTTCAAGAAATGCTCACTTTTCCGTAAATTGTTCAAGATCTTAAATATTTTTTGGTTTTTCAAACTCTTGAAAATTGTTTGCGTTTATTTTATTATTGAAAATTCAAATTTGTTGCATTTTTAAAAAAGACCTGGAAGTTCAAAAATTGTTCGCGCTTTTGTGAAAAACTCTGTAGTTTCAGAAAAATTTGTTGCTCAAAAATTAATGAAATTTTAAAAATGTTCATGCTTTTAGCAAAGTATGAATTGTTTTAAAAAATGAGTTTTTTTAGAAGACCTGATTTTCAACCATTATATTCCTTTTAATAAATTGTTCACAATTTTCCTGAAATGTTCAAAAAAATCAGAAAGTGTTTAGAAAGTTCTTAAACTTCTACACTGCCCATTGCTAACTAATTAGCTCCACTGGCTGGCAACACACCTTAAACAGTGAGAGGTCTCAAATTCGATTGCATGTGAGTTATGGTGAGTTTCTATATCCGTCGCACGCCAATGCGCTTGCTGAGTTGAGGCTACGTGCGTGTGTGTGTGTTATTGGCCTATTACTAAACAGTATAACGCAGCTAGTTAGGAGCCTTCACGGCAATTTGAGATCCTAAACTGTCCGATTCAGCATACAAACGAATGAGATCATTCCATCCTCGCACAACATTCCTTTGCGACTCATTCGCTCACCAAAACCGGCCGAAGTCGAACCAACATTAAAAGGGCCGCTGCTCCACGGACTTATGTTGGAGCCTTCTGATGCACCAGGCTGTCGTGGGCCGTGAGGCCCGTGGTGACTTCTTTTCTCTGCGAGAGCCACTGGGCTGCCGATCCGTGGCGCTACTGCCTATCTTCCTGATTAATGGTGCATAAAGTAGAGTGCAGCTTTGGTTATCTTTGTGTAAAAAGAAAAACGCTAGCTACCTATGGGTCGACTGCATCATTTTTTTGCGGGTGTTCGACTGCATCATTCTTTACTCCTTTTATTCATGTACTACGCAGCAGCTATTTTGCAAGGTTACAACAAGGACCGCATCATTCATTCTTCCTTTTATTCCTCTCCTACGTAGCATCTATCATTGCAAGGCTACAACAAACGATGACACGTACCACACAGATACGATCCAACAATCATTCTTTTTTTTTCTTTGCAAGAATAATGCCCAACACTTATTCATTTATTCAAATGTCTTAGCAAATGTTATGCATAGACAAAAAAAAGTAACAATAACATTCCAATGTCGGCTTAGATGGCATTATAACCCGTGTCAATTTTGCAACATATACCTAAAGTTTCAATAATGCCCAACTATCTATACTGAAGTAAATGTTTTTTCTCTTTATGTGATATCTAGATTTTCTCATATATTTGTATTGTTCTTCCAATAAAATGCACTGGCGCGGCAGCGCGCGCCTTTTTGTTCTAGTTTGATACAAAACACATCAAATAGGAGCTTCCCAAGAGAGAGTTAGGGTCCCAAGGGAATCTCATCTAAAAAAACAAAACGGAATCTCATAAATGGTGTTGTAAGAGCATCTTCAACACATGATGAAAAATCGTCACAATATTTGTTAAATTGTGATCCAAATTCTATCATATTGGACTAGACGTAATACATACGGTGTGAGCCTTTGCGTTGGTACCGACACGTACGAGTACAACTCGTTTACTTGTCCTCCAAGGACTCTCATGTATTGCCCTCTTATATACCCCACGTAGTCGCACCTAAAGACGGTCCGTCGTCTCATGCTTGTAATACTCCTTCTCATAGTGATTGCGCCTTCGTGCGTCCGTGGTTTTCTCCCGGAAGGGTTTCCATGTTAAATCCTTGTCTCTCGTGTCTCGTTTATTTCTCGTTATTATCTAACAAGTGGTATACAGAGCTGAGTTTCAGATACGAGATTTGAGACGAGAGACTAGGGTTACGTGTGCGGCGGCGCACACGTCACTGGCGATCTGCCGATCGGAGGACGGATCGATTTCTGTTGCAGCCGAGACGGAGTGGAGTTCGTACGCGTACGCCTCAAGTGTCGTTGTCTGATCCGCGAGTTGTTGCTGCTACGTATACAAGGGCGAGTCGCCGAGTTCCGCTGCTATTAGTACAGGATCAAGTCCCGAGGAGATAACACAGCTTGCTGCTGCCGTCGCTTGCGTACGAGTCCACGCGTGATCTGCTGCTGCTTCGAGTCCCAAGGACCTTCGGGTGAAGCTAAGCAGATTTGTTTTGGGCTTTCATCACCGACTGGGAACTAGTACTTTGATCAGCCGGCTACTAGTACTAGTACTTGTCACGTCAAGCTACAGATCAATCTTGTGGTCTTGATTACCCGAGACGTCTACCAGGTGCTATTTACATTATTGTTTTTTTCTTCGCATATTAAATTTTATTAAGAATTTTTATATCGGCTTGTACTACTTTGTGTACACAGATTTATCTACTTATATCATCCATGAAGTATGATCTTCCACTGCTGGACCGTGACACAAGGTTTACCCTATGACAAATTAAGATGCGGACGTTGTTGGCACAGGCCGACTATAGTGATGCACTGGATAGTTTGAGAAGAACATAATTCAGGACTGGACTGATGATGAGAAAAAAAGGGATCGTAAGGCTTTGTCATAAATTCTACTCCATTTGCATAATAATATTTTGCAGGAAGTTTTGAGCGAGAAAACTGCTGCCGCTCTATGGTTAAAGCTGGAAGGGCTTTGCATGACAAAAGATCTGACCAACAAGATGCATTTGAAGCAAAAATTATTCCTGCACAGGTTACCCGAGGGAGGTAATGTTTTGAATCATATTTCTGAATTTAAAGCGATCATATCCGATCTAGCTGCAATGGAGGTTAAGTATGAAGAGGAAGATACTGGTTTAATGTTACTTTGTTCACTGCCAAGTTCTTATACCAATTTTAGAGACACCATATTATATAGTCGTGATACTCTCACACTTAATGAAGTTTATGAAGCTTTGAATTCTAAGGAGACGATGAAATTAATGGTGCCTGATGATGTTTCGAGTTCATCCCAAGCCGAGGGATTATCTGTTCGTGGCAGGACAAAGGAGAAGAACTCCAATAATGGAAACAGAGGCAAAAGTAAGAACGCCCACAGGGGCCGGTCGCAATCCTGAGACAAGAAGTATTGTAGATATTGCAAGAGAGATGGACATGACATCTCAGATTGTTTCAAGTTGTAGAATAAAGAAAAGAGGAAAGGTAATAAACAAGGTGAAAATTCTGCTAACATTGCTCGTGATGATAGTTCTGATGATGCTCTTGCCATTATTGCTGGATGTGCTGAGGCCAATGATGAGTGGGTACTTGACACTGCATGTACTTTTCATATGTGTCCACATAGATATTGCTTTACTACTTTTGATTCCACCATTGCTGCTGCTTCCGTTTTGAGTTTTGATAATTCACCATGCAAGATTGAAGGCATAGGTTCCGTTCGAATCAAGATGTTTGATGGCACAATTAGAACTTTGACAGATGTTCGGTATATTCCGAAGATGAAGAGAAATCTTATCTCTGTGAGTGCCCTTGATGCAAAGGGCTACAAGTATTCAGGTGGAGATAGTGTTTTGAAGGTCAAGGTTCCCTTATTGTGATGAAAGGTGACTTAAGTTCGACCAATGGTCTTTATTACCTTCGAGGTTCCACCGTTTCAGGTAACGCTACTCTAGTTATTTTAAAGAATTCTGATTGTGATGCTGCTGACCTTTGGCATATGCGTCTTGGACATATGAGTGAACTTGGTTTGGTAGAGTTAAATAAGAGAGGTCTTCTTAAAGGATACGAAACTGGTAAATTGAAATTTTGTGAGCATTGTATCTTCCGCAAGCACAAGAGGGTGAAGTTCAATACTTCGACTCATACAACTGAAGGTATTCTTGATTATGTGCATTCTGATTTATGGGGACCATCTCGCAAGAAGTCAGTAGGTGGTGCTAGTTACATGCTAACTATAATTGATAATTATTCAAGAAAAGTTTGGCCTTATTTCTTGAAGCATATATGACAAGCATTCTCAGCTTTTAAGGAGTGAAAGATTATGATTGAAAGGCAAACAAAAAAGAAGGTAAAAATACTTCGCACTGATAATGGTATGGAATTCTGTTCTAAGCAATTTAAGAATTATTGCAAGTCTGAAGGCATTGTCAGACACTACACTGTTCCTTATACTCCTCAACAAAATAGTGTTGCTGAGCGTATGAACAGGATCATTATTTTCAGAGCCCGCTGCATGTTGTCCAATGCAGGTTTGCATAGGCGTTTTTGGGCTGAGGCCGCTTCCACTGCTTGTTATCACATTAACCGTTCACCATCTATTGCTCTTAATAAGAAAACTCCAATTGAGGTATGGTCTGGTTCACCTGCTGATTATTCATAGTTGAGAGTTTTTGGTTGCACTTCTTATGCTCATGTTGATAATGGAAAATTGGAGCCTAGGGCTATTAAATGCATCTTTCTTGGTTATAAGTCTGGTGTTAAAGGTTTTAAATTGTGGAATCCTGAAACCCAGAAGGTTGTTATTAGCAAAAATGTTATCTTTAATGAATCTGCTATGTTATATGATGTTCCATCTACTAATGTCCTTGTTGAGAGTGAACAACAGGTTACTATTCAGCATCCTACTGTTCAGGTGGAGCATGTTATTGATTCAGGTGATACATCCAGTAATAAAAATGTTGATGCACATGATGAACTCGTTGTTGATGATGAACATGTTACTCCCACTCCAAATCAGCCTATTGTTCCACCCGGTTGGAATCTTGCACGTGACAGAGTTAGGCGGGGTATTAATAAACCTGACAGGTTAATTGAAGAGTGTAATATTGTTTCTTTTGTTTTATCGGTTGCAGAAGAAATTGAAGGTAATGCTGAGCCTTCTTCATATTCCGAGGCTATTATTTCAGGTGATAGTAATAAGTGGATGACCGCTATGCATGATGAGATGGAATCACTTGAAAAGAATGGCACTTGGGATTTAGTAAGATTACCTAGAGAGAAGAAACCTATTCGTTGCAAGTGGGTTTTCAAGAGGAAAGAAGGTGTTCCTCCTAATGTCTGCAAGTTAAAGAAATCTCTTTATGGATTGAAGCAACCCCCTAGACAGTGGTACAAGAGATTTGACACCTTTATGCTCTCTTAAGATTTCAAAAGGTCTAATTGTGATAGTTGTGTTTATTTGAAAACTGTCAAAGGTTTAACTATTTACTTGCTCCTTTATGTTGATGATATGCTAATTGCTGCAAAGAGTATGTCAGATATTAATGAACTAAAGAAGCAATTGAGTAATGAATTTGAGATGAAGGATTTGGGTGCAACAAAGAAAATTCTTGGCATGGAAATTCCAGAGATAGACCATCTGGAAAAGTATATCTAAGTCAGAAGGGATATATTGATAAAGTTCTTCGTCGTTTTAATATGCATAATGCCAAGCCAGTAAGTACTCCGTTAGCTGCACACTTCAAATTATCATGAGCTTTATGTCCTAAGTCAGATGCAGATATTGAGTACATGTATAGAGTTTCCTATTCGAGTGCAGTTGGTTCACTTATGTATGCCATGGTTTGTTCCCGTCCAGATTTATCATATGCATTGAGTGTTGTCAGTAGATACATGGCTAATCCCGAAAAAGAGCATTGGAAAGCAGTTCAGTGAATTTTCATATACCTGCGAGGTACTTCTAATGCTTATTTGCAGTTTGGGAAAACTGGAGATGGACTTGTTGGTTTTGTTGATTCTGATTTTGCTGGTGATTTGGATAAGAAAAGATCACTCATGGGTTATGTATTCACCATTGGTGGTTGTGCTGTGAGTTGAAGACCAACTTTGTAGTCTATTGTGGCTTGTTCCACTACGGATGCCGAGTATATGGCTATTTCTGAGGCATGCAAAGAAGCTATCTGGTTGAGAGGTTTATACACTGAGCTTTGTGGAGATTCATCTTGCCCTACCATATTTAGTGACAGTCAAAGTGTTATATATCTTACAAATAATCCAATGTATCATGAGAGAACGAAGCACATTGATGCCAGATTTCACTATATTCGAAATGTTGTTGCTGAAGGTGATTTGAAGGTATGCAAAATAAGTACTCATGATAATTCTGCTGATATGATGACAAAGCCAGTTCCTACCAATAAGTCACTACAAGAAATATGTCAACTTGTGACCTTGACTATTGGTCACTGAAAGGTCATTGTTTTTCATTTGCGACCTTTTTGTGACCAAAAACAGAAGGTCAAAAGCTAGCGGTCGTAAACTAAAATTAATGACCTTCTCTGTGAGAAGGTCGTAGACGTTTACGACCAAAATATGCCTATTGTTTCGTTTTGGTCACTAGCAGCCTCCCCAGGCCACATAGGCATCCGACGTGGCAATCTGATGTGGCACAAGAATCAGCCGGTCCAATCCGATTTTCTACATGGGCCTAGCCCAATAATTCAGCCTTTTTAATGTTTTTTCCCTGTGTTTTTATTAGCTACATGGGTCTGACCCAGTAATTCGGCCCATGTATTATTTTTTAGGCAAGCCCTTTTAATATATGTATTTTATGTTAATTTCGGTTAGCTACATGGGCCTAGCCTACAATTTGGCCTTTTTATTTTCTAGCGGACCACATTTTGCAGTCAATTTATTTTTATTTCCAGCTTTTTTCCCAGCTCCAGTTTACAGATGGGTCCCAAATATTAGATTTTTCACAGCTTATTAATAAGCACTATATATGTATATATCAAACAGACAGAAGATAGAAAGCATATGAAAATCTTCAAATAACAGCTAAAATAAGTTTATTACAATATGCTATGCAGAACAGAACACGTGAAACTACATACACTCATTCACATCAGAACAACCAGTTTCCATACACTATTCACATCACATCAACCAGTTTAACCATCGAATCTTGCATACCCAGGAACTTCAAACTTCACCCAGATCCACACAATCATAAATATTGGGATCTACAAATAGACCGCTCTGCCAGTACAAAAGCTAGCTACTCTTGGATACCACAGAACATGCTCTTCAACATGGGTAGAAGTCCTCAACGGAGTTCTACCAACAACACAAGTTCCATTCACCTACAAGAGCAGAATGGAATATCAAGTACTTGCATTCTTCAAGAAGATTACAACCAACATATATATGTAGAAGGACATCAGGAAAGCTGATGGAGCAAAATCAAACAACAGATAAATCAAGTAAACAGACCATTTGGAAAAAAATATACTACCAGGCTTGAACGTGAGCATAGAAAAGAAAAGATGATTTCAGTGAAATTAAAACTGCCAATGAAAGCTGAATAACAGTGCAGCTGATTAGCTCCTAGTATGGAGGAATATCACAAAATTAAACAAGATGGTCGTGCAAGTTTCTATACAAGTATTCGTGATTACAGTTTGTTATCGTCGTCTAAATTCTGCAACATGCACAAAATTAATTAATATATTTGAATGTGCTACCAATGAAGCAAATTCTAAAAGATACACGGACATGGCTTAATTAGCCAACCATGTCATTCTATAAACACACAACAAACTCAACGATAACGTGTATAGTTATTACCATATAACATGGGAAACATACCTACTGTCCACATATTTCATAATGTAAATAGCTAAATGCTGCAGGAAATAGATTGTTGAGCATTTCAGCCTTCTTTCAAGCTAGCACCAGCATAACACTCTCACTATAACAAGATCCACACAGACCACCATCTGTAGCAACCGCACACACAAAACAACCAGGGTTGAAGAGAGTGAGATTACCTTGTCACCGTAGATCTTAGAAGACACCTCGTGCGCGAGGAAGTCCTTGTCGTCCACCGCCAAGCAGCAGGATGCTAGTGGAGCATCCCTCACTGAGCCTACATGAAGTTTTGCATATAGTTAGAAAACCTGGAAATGTACAGGATGGACTACCATAACATAGCATTGACTGAAAAAACTAAAGAGCGTGTAAATGAACCTCCTGCAGCTCTAGCCTCTAGCATGCACTCGAGATTCAGTTCCCACGAATCCAGAAGAGCAATCACATACATGGCAAAGAAGCTTTACAAGAAAAAAAACTACTACTGTAGATTGCAGTGAAATCAAAGTACCACTACTACTGTAGATTGCAAATAATATGAGAAAATCAAACAAAAATATTATTGCAAAATATATGGATTTATAGCTAGGATCAATAAGCTAAGATCAAATGTCATACCAATATGTTCTAATCATGTCCTTGCTTGCTGCAACCTAAAGAACATCATCACACAGACTACACATGCTAGGACTAGCATTGGTTAAAAAATAACTAATAATCATATGAAGTGCTACAATGAAGTAGGACTAGGACAGGTACTCCTCCTGATTAGTCACCACTTACAGCCATAGGGTTAAGTTCATAGCTCCACTACTAAGGGATCTCACATCAGCGAGTGTCGGCTGCTATTGTAGTAAGACACACACTACCAATATTGTTAGTTTCATGTAGTCCGAGCTAAAAGTACTAGAGAGTAGCAGTCATAGGTGCACCACATTACCTTAATTTTTCATGAACAGACAAAACTGTGACTAACTAACATAACATGTACAACACTACACTGTTACTGCTATCAATCCCCATTTCACGGAGAATCTCCTCTTGCACCTAGGTGGTCACCGCCACAGCCTCCTGTGGAACAAGAAGAACACACGGATACTGTAAGAGGGATGCTTCACATGAACTAAACCATCTACCATCCAATCCAAGTCAGTCACATTTCAAAAAAAAAAATCAAACTGAATGAAACTACAGCGGACCGAGTTAATTCACTTCAATTGCATCTGCACAAATTACATATACTACTAGTGCTGCTACCAAAGGAATGCAGGGGAAAGAACCGAGAAAGATGTCGAACCTGCTTGTCACTGACGGCGTCGACGATTTGGTCCTTGAACTCTGGAACTCCGTGGCAAAGACCGCGTCATGGGTAACGCCCCTGTGAACAAGAGGGCTCTCGTTCTTGTTACAGGCCCCTCGTCATTGTCTTCATCGTCGATGTCGTCCATGGAGGTCACCTGCGTGGAAACTTGTAGCATTGGGAGAGAACACACACAGGGAAGGACGAAACTAACACCAGACCTATGGGAGAATGTACACTCATACTAGAAAATGAATAGCATTCTTGCAGGCTGGCAACTGAACATTGTTTGTAGGTAAGGTATATGTAAAGGACAACTTATAACCTGTATGTATGCATCACTTCCATTCGTACGTGCTAAGGCCAATTCAAACCCCTGAGACTAGCGGCATTGAATCGTTTTACAGGGTAGAATCATTGTCCCAGATTGGTACACATGCAACTATTGCACTGCACGTACCAACATCGCATCAGGGAGCAGTCAAATATGAATTTTAGCTGCTATTATAACACGAAATTGATTTTGGGTTTGGCGTGTGTGATACTGATTGCTGCTGAAAAACTGGCCATGGCCATGGTGGTTAATGCGAACGAAGATGTGCATGGAGGGGACGAGGGGCAGGGACTTACTACTTCGATGTTGATCCTGTAGACGACGTGCAACCGTCGCTTCTCCCGGCTGCTGGCCCGGTAGGCCAAGGCGAGGAGCTGGCCCTTGCCATGCAGCTCGAGGCCGGTGGCGCCGTCAGCGGCCACGCCAAAGACCACGACGGCCTTGGCGAGGACGTAGAAGAGGGAGCCGATGCTGCAGGCCGCCGCCACCCACAGGTAGGCCGCCCCGCCCCCGCAAGCCATGTACGCGCCTGCACACACGAAAAAACAGCGATCGATTAGTAACCAGGAAGGAAATCAGATGGCGATTCGAGATCAGGAAATTGACAGCACGTGCTTAACATGGAGGGGAGAAGGGAGCGGGCGGGGTGTTTATAGAGGATGAGGAGGGAGTGGGCGGCGGAGATGGCGGGGAGGTCGATGAGGGAGGAGCGGAAGTGGAAGCCCCTGGCCTGGTCGAGGAGGCTGTGCGCGGAGCCGTGGTGGATGCCCGCGGGGAGGAAGTTGGAGAGGAGCGCGGGCGGGAGGAGTAGGTCGAGGAGGACGATGAGGAGCCCGATGTGAGCCTGAGCAGAGGCACGCTGGACGAGGAAGGGGCGGAGGCGTCGGCGAGGAGCCAGCAAAGATGGCGGTGGAGGTGCGACGCCGAGGGTGGGACGAGCGCGTCGGCCATGCGACGGAGGGCGCTGACTAAGGATTCCGGGACGGGCGGAGGAGCGGGTGGTGGTGCACGGGCGCGGGCGGCGGTGTCGGATCTGAATCGACGGGGTGGCGGTGGTGATGTGGGAGAGGGAGCGCGTGAGGTGGATCTGGAGCGCTAGGGTTCGTGGGGTGAGAGGGTGAGGGAGTTTTCTTTTTTCTTTTTCTTTTTTTGAGACAAATAGGGGGGAGCGGGTTAAGGGAGAAAGGACTGCTGTCCGATCCGAGAGCATCCGATGATGTTTGAGCACGATCCGCGTGACATGTCCATGGACCAATCAGAATCCAGTACACGTTATGACCTTCTAAATTGGTCGTAATTGACTAAAAATAAGGTGTTAAACCATATATTTTCAAAAAAGGTGTTGAATCATATAAACAATTTTATGATATGAGAAATTGAAAAAGAAACATTCTCATTGTGTCACCAAATGTGACGTAGTTTTTAGGAAAACTAACAAACTTGTAATTGGAATAAGACAAATATCTTCTAAAATTTGTTATGAGAAATGAGTTTTAGGGGGGGGGGTCATTTTTTATTTTCGGAGTGCCAAAAATGTTTACAGCACCACTCCATTTTCCAAAACTATAAGACTGCATTTTATGTACAGTTGACCAAATCTTTACATGTAAAATGCTTTCGATCCACCTCTCATCAAAAAGACAAATTATGTTTCAAAAAAGCATCTTCCTCGGCATTCTTTTGTTTTTCTTCTACTTTTTCACATGAAAAATTCAATGAAATGATCTCATATTATGCACAATGGTGCATCTTGAACTGGCAAACAATGTTACCAAAGGAAGTTTCATTTTCTTTGCACGGAAAATTCATTTTTCATTTTTTGAGTGCCCGAAAAGAGGCTTTTTTGTGAAGGACGTACCATATTTTTGTTGCAAAATTGTACTAAATCAATTTCCTAAAATACTAGGACATATTTGATGCACAATTTACCAAATGATTGGGTGTAAAAAGTTTTGATCCACCCCTCGTGAAAAAGACAAATTCCCGCCGTTTCAGTTGGAAGCGGGTCAAATTTGAACTGTAGCTACCTCGTAATTTGCTCTTTATTTTTTCCAAAAATCATTTCTAGGTACATAAGTATCTATTTAATCAGAGAAACACCAAAAACATTACAAGATTCAACCACTAGCTAGGAACGGTCATTCCCGCCGTTTTGATCGCATTTGGAAACGGGCATAAAAAATTCAGAAAAAATCAAAAAATTGGGAAACCTTCGTATTGTGTCATTATATGTGGCCAAGTTCCCAGGAAAAATAACAAACTTGTAATACGACAATTATTTTAAAAAGTGTTCTCAGAAACGAGCTATCACGTGTGGAGATCAATGGCTTTCAAGCCAAATGATCAATCTTATGGCCACATTCATGGCATAGTTTGTTCAAATGATCTCATATTGTGCACGAGGGTGCATATTGGAAATCCAAACAATGTTTCCTAAGTAAGTTTTCATTTTCTTTGGGCGAAAAAACCATTTTCCATTTTTCGAGTGCCCAAAAGGAGGTTTTTTGTTAAGGACCTCCCAAATAATTGTTGCAAAGTTGGACCAAATCAATTTTCTAAAATACTAGGACATATTTAATGCACAATTGACCAAATGCTTGGGTGTAAAAAAATTTGATCCACCTCTCGTGAAAAAGACAAATTCCCGCCGATTCAGTTGGAAGCGGGTCAAATTTGAACTGTAGCTGCCTTGTAGTTTGCTATTTATTTTTTTTCCAAAAATCATTCATAAGTATCTATTTAATCATAGAAACACAAAAAAAATTCCAAGATTCAACCACTAGCTAGGAACGGTCATTCTCGCCATTTTGACCGCATTTTGAAACGGGCATAAAAAATTAAAAAAATATCAAAAAATTGGGAAACCTTTGCATTGTGTCATTATATGTGGCCAAGTTCTCATGAAAAATAACAAACTTGTAATACGACAATTATTTTAAAAAAGTGTTCTCAGTAATGTGCTATCATGCGTGAAGATTCATGGCTTTTAAGCCAAATGATCAATTTTATGGCCACATTCATGGCATAGTTTGTTCAAATGATCTTATATTGTGCACAAGGGTGCATCTTGGAATGGCAAACAATGTTGCCTAAGGGAGCTTTCACTTTCTTTGGACGAAAAATTCATTTTCCATTTTTCGAGTGCCCAAAATGATGTTTTTTTTGTGAAGGACCTCCCAAATAATTGTTGCAAAATTGGACCAAATCATTTTTACAAAATACTAGGCCATATTTAATGCACAATTGACCAAATGGTTGGGTGTAAAAAGTTCTGATCCACCTCTCGTGAAAAAGACAAATTTTGGCCGATTCAGTTGGAAGTGAGTCAAATTTGAACTGTAGCTGCCTTGTAGTTTGCTCTTTATTTTTTTACAAAAATGATTTTTAGGTACATAAGTATCTATTTAATCAGAGAAACACCAAAAAAATACCAAGATTCAACCACTAGCTAGGAACGGTCATTTCCGTCGTTTTGACCGCATTTTGAAACGGGCATAAAAATTTTAAAAAAAAAATCAAAAAATTGGAAAACCTTCGCATTATGTCATTATATATGACCAAGTTACCAGGAAAATTAATAAACTTGTAATATGGCAATTCTTTTTTAAAAGTGTTCTCAGAAATGAGCTATCATGCGTGAAGGTTCATGGCTTTCAAGCCAAATGATCAATCCTATGGCCATATTCATGGCATAATTTGTTAAAATGATCTCATATTGTGCACAAGGGTGCATCTTGGAATGGCAAACAATATTTCCTAAGGAAGTTTTTATTTTCTTTGGATGAAAAAATCATTTTCCATTTTTTAGTGCCCAAAAGGAGGTTTTTTTGTGAAGGACCTCCCAAATAATTGTTGCAAAATTGGACCAAATAAATTTTCTAAAATACTAGGACATATTTAATGCACAATTGACAAAATGGTTGGGTGTAAAAAGTTTTGATCTACCTCTCGTGAAAAAGACAAATTTTCGCCGACTCAGTTGGAAGCGGGTCAAATTTGAGCTGCAACTGCCTCATAGTTTGCTATTTATTTTTTCCAAAAATAATTTCTAGTTACATAAGTACCTATTTAATCATAAATACATGGTTTGGTGGCGATACGTCGAGGTTTGGGCGGTGATCGAGGGCCCCAACTCTAGAGCGCGCAAACTCGCATGCCCGCCGCGTGGTCACCGCGTGATTGTGGCGTTGCCATGTGTTCTCGGACGCCTAGGCATGTCTAGTGGGTTGGGCACTCCCCAGGTAGGTGCTAGGAATAAAATTACAACATAAGATTCTCACGAGGAGACCGATCGATACTCAAACATGAATTAACAGCCAATTGTTTGATTAGCGGTACGGGAAATGCACATGGTAATGGGCGTGAGTTTTAGTTGAGGATGATCAGTTACTAAGAAGATCGTCTTCACAAATTTTCAGCTCAAAAGGAGGAGTCTAGGTGGTACTTGCTTTGCAAAGTACCACACTGGACATAAATACGAATGTTGAAGCTGGGCTCAAAATAATGGATGGATTGAGCTGGCATTTGGTGGAGGATAGTTATTTGGGCATATGAAAGCACTGTAGAAAATGGATACGATTTGGACATGCCAAAGTGTTACTTCCTTGACAAAGTGTTTCTTTGAGCAGAATAGGAAAATGAATATTTTTGAATTATTTTTGAACTAGGCAAGGAAGGTTTTTACATATTTGACGAAGATATGACCCAAATAATTTATGAGATTTTTTGGGGAATTTTGGGAATGACAGAAATATAGGTTGCTTCACAACCTAGGGCAAAACTGCCACATGGACATGACATATAGGCAAAACTGATGAGGTGGCGCCTAGTCGTAGCAACCCATCACAATTTACAAGGTTATGACCATCTATATTGGTCATGATCAGCTAGAAATAAGGCAGCGGACCAGTGCTATCTGCTTTATGACCATTTCGTGTAAGGAAATTACGACCTTTCTGACCAAAATGGTCGTTATAGTTTAGGGTTTGGAGCCCCCCGAACAGTTTTTGACCAATTGGTCTGAAATGGTCATAGATCTATGACCAATTCTTCCAGGGTCACTGACAGAAGGTCACTAGTTGACATATTTCTTGTAGTGAGTTTGAGCTTTGCTCAGGCTTAGTTGATATTTCTCACTAGTCCTATGGACTTTGACGCACAAGGTGTTTATGCTGATTTGGATGGAGTTATTTACTTTATTTCGACTACTGAGGGAATTTGGCTCAAGGTGGAGATTCTTAAATTGTGATCCAAATTCTACCGTATTGGACTAGACCTAGTACATACGGTGTGGGCCTTTGCGTTGGTACAGACGCGTACGAGTACAACTCGTTTACTTGTCCTCCAAGGACTCTCATGTATTGCCCTCTTATATACCCCACGTAGTCGCACCTAAAGTCGGTATGTCGTCTCGTGCTTGTAATACTCCTCCTCATAGTGATTGCGCCTTCGTGCGTCCGTAGTTTTCTTCCGCAAGCATTTCCACGTTAAATTCTTATCTCTCGTGTCTCGTTTATTTCTCGTTATTATCTAACTATATTGAAAGTTCGTCGTTGTGGGACACTTTAGACAAAGAATCGGTTCCAATAGATGATGTATCTTCATCCTATGATTTTTTTAGGAATCCCCAGCCCCACCGCCACCCCGCTTCTCGTTCCTTCCGGCCGAGACAACCGACGTGACCCCACCACCGCCATGGAAGCTCAGCCGTCGATTTCGGACGTTTCGCCGCCCCCGACCTTTTACGAAGCTCTCAGCGCTCGGGCAGCGCGCCGCCGTTGGGGTTGTCTGCAATCCACCTCCTAGTCCCTCTTAACTCCCGTCCTAGACGCGGGGCGACTGTCTCAGCCCCGACGACCACTGCCGACTGAAATCGTGCTCGGCTCACGACGACCATCAGATCTGCCTCCTGGCCTAGGCCCCATTAGATCTCATGTGTTCAATTGCTTTGTACTCATTTTTTTAAGCATCGATTTTTCATCGTCGACTGGAGCAACAGCAGGCATGCCCCAAAATCAACCATCTCCTATTCCATAATCATTTTACATCAACAAATTTTACATCGTGAGATGCTCTAAACAGTAGGAGAGAGAGAGGACACCGCGGTTCTTTCACACATGGTGCATTGTACTGTATCACCATTACATGCATGCATCGTAAATGCCGAGTCACGAAACCAGCCAGCTGGCCGCTTTTGTCGCCTCCCATTGCATCGTGATCCCTGTGACTCCTTGACCATATATTCCCATTTTTTTGCATGGCCTCTCTTGTTCATCTTGCGGGCTCGTGCGTTTGTACGTGATGGATGCTATGACAGACTAGCCGTCGTGCCGTACGATGTACCGAGCCGGCCCGTTGGCTAAAACAGCGACCAGTCGTACCCACATACTACTACACTCAGTACCTCAGCCCACTCACACTGGATCTGAGGTGACAGAGTATGTACGTGCCCGGCCGGGCCAAAGGAACAAATCTGACCTCGGGACGAAACTATTTCACAAACTAAGCTGCTTTTAAAAGTATTTCACCCAGTTAACCTCTAAGAGCAACTCCAACAGACCGACCCAAACGGATGGCGATTTCGTCTGTTTTTTGTTCGTTTGGGTCGGCTAGACAGACACGGATGTCCGCTTCCGCATTTGGGTCGGCGCGTGCGTCCAATGCTGGACTAAACCCATTTTGACGGCAAAAAATAAATAAAATGAACGCATGCATATTTGAAAAAGAGAAACAATATTAATTAAACATTAAAGCCGGCCACGAAGGCCGGCGAGAGTCCACGAATCCACATTAGCATTAAAAAAAAGCCTAAACTACGAGGCGCCGCGTTGTCCTAGGGGTCGTCGTCGTCGTCCTCGCGGTCCGTGAGGTCGATGAGCGTCGGTGCCGGCCCGGACCAGGCGAACGCCGTGTTCCAGAGCGCCGTCATGTCGGGCTGTGCCGGTGCAGGCAGTGCCGGGGCGGGGGGTTGTGCGGCCGCCTGTGTAGCCGCGGCCTGGCGCGCCCCTCCTCGGCCTCGCACTGCTCCCCCTCGAGGTCGCGCTCGAGCATCTCCCCGTACTCGCCTTGACGGCGCTCCTCTGCCAGCCAGCGCTGTTTCCACATCTCGAGGTACGCCTGCTCCTGCTCCGGCGTCGCCCCCATCCAGACCGGCGGCGCGCGTACCCACTCGCGCAGTACTCCCGTCCGGGAGTAGCGCTCGATGGGGGACGGCTCCTGCTCCGGCTCCGGCTTGATGGGGGACGGCGGGGCCACCGGCGGCACCACGCTGTCGCCCGACGCGGAAAGGGCAAGAGGCCCAATGACGAGGTTACAGACCTAGGGTAGGGTCACAGGCCTGACCAAGATACCCCACCCAAGATCACTACCCCAGAAGATTGAAAGACAAAACCTACGATGGTAAAGACAGTCGACCAAAACGGCCCAAGAGGACATCCCACTCGACTGGACATCACCTACGAGACGACTCAACTCCACTCGACCAATCCAAGGCACTCGACCCCCGAAGGTCAAAGGTCCCTTAGGACAATAACGGTCTGGTATTTACTCGCCCTAGTGAATGCCTTTATTACTCTTTACTGCAGACGTTATCAGTAACGTCTGCCTTAATGTACATTGAACCCTTAGTAACGTGGAGCATGGCTGGGGTCCTGGCGCACTATATAAGCCACCCCCTCCTCCAGTACAAGGGTTCGCATCCTTGTAACTCACACATATACACATACCAGTCGACCGCCTCCGGGCACCGAGACTTAGGGCTGTTACTTCCTCCGAGAAGGGCCTGAACTCGTAAAACAACTTGTGTACGACTTCACCATAGCTAGGGCCTTGCCTCCTCATTCGTACCACCTACTAATACTGTCAGACCTAGAACCACGATAGTTGGCGCCCACCTTGGGGCAAGGCGTCTTAGCGACTTCCGGTGAGGTTGCAATCTTTTCGCCGACCTCCTTCATCATGGTTTCCGGTGGTGGTCTGGCGTTGGGCCGCGAGATCTGACTCGGCGCGCTCGTCTTCGTCGCCGACGACTCCGCTTGGCTCCAGGAGGCCCCTCTCGACGTCGAGGCTCTGCCCGTCCGCCGGGCTGCGCACTTCCGCGCCAGCGCCTGCGGTGTCCTCCTCCGGCAGCCGTTGACTCAGTACCTGCCGATCCCTACGTCGTCCCCATCCCCGCCGGACGCTATCGCAAGCGAACCGGTCGCTCACGGCTCCAGCGGTGGGTGAAACACGCGGTGGCCCGCCAGGCGGCCATCCCTCAGGTCGCAGCCATCGAGCCCCACGGTTACCTCTACGGGCCGTTCGATTCGTCGGTCGAGTTCGTGGATTTAGTTTCCGAGTGCGGGAGCAGCGATCCCGCAGCGGAGGTCCTCATGGTCGACTCACGCCGCAGCCCGTCGGGCTTTCCTCGTGGAGGCAACGACGGCAGCGGTGGCGGCCGTTCATATGACAACGATGGATACATTCCTCAACCCATCACTTCCGAGCAGAGGGACGAGCTCTGTCGCCGCAACTAAGACGTGCTCTTCACTCCCATCGTGGTAGATTCTCCATAGGCTCTGGCCCTGGAGGCCACGCGCTTGGCCACCGTGGCTGAGCGCGCGCGCTTGGAAAATGTCCAGCGTGCACTCGACGAACAGGCCCACCGACTGGCCCTCGAGTCCAGTCGACGACCGCGGCAATCGCACCCGCGCGAGATTCAGGTGTTCCGCACACCAGTACAGAACCTCGAAGCCGCGGCTCGCATCGCGAAGTCTATTCAACCATCTCAGTCGGAGGCTGGGAGAGGCCTTCAGCATATCCGAGCTTTGCTCCGAACGGCTGAAGAGCAAAACGCGCCAGTTTCTCAGTCGCGCAACAGAATTCACAGCAGATCGGTGGCTGCAGACACCGTTTGGTCAGCCCACAGTCCAAGAACGCCCCCAAGGCGCGAGGATCGTGGCCCGCGGCAATACCGACATCTGGGTCGGAATGACGAGCAACATGACCGTCGACCCAGTCATCATGACCGCCGTCGAGTGCCTACGCCTCCTCCGGGAAGCGAATCGTTCTCGCCCTGGCGGCACGAAGGCAGGCACCTGCGGGACGACGAGCGGAGGATTCCCCCAGATCTCCGGAGGCCAGGCTTCGGCGCAAGGACTATCCTTGTGCAGGGGCTGGTCGACCGGAACAGAGCATTCAGAGAAGAGCAAGGCAAAGATCGCCCGAGTGGAAGCCGAGCACCTGTCTCTGGACCCGAGTGTTTCTGTAGTGCCATCAGGGCCGCTGAGACCCCCCCCAAACTTCAGGTTGGCAGCGGGGGTAAATAAGTTCACCGGCGAGTCAAAACCAGATACCTGGCTAGAAGACTACTGAGTGGCTGTGCAGATCGGAGGCGGCAACGACGACGTAGCCATGAAGCATCTTCCTCTGATGCTAGGCGGTTCGGCTCGGGCGTGACTTAATCAGTTGGCCCCTGGGAGTATTTACAGTTGGGAGGAGCTAGCCCGAGTGTTTATTCGGACCTTCGAGGGCACCTGTAAGCGGCCTGCTCGTCTCGCGGAGCTCCAGCATTTCGCGTAGAAGGCGAATGGAACCTTGAGGGATTACACCCAGGGATGGGCCACCTTGCATCACACGGTGGAAAATGTGTCTGAGCACCAGGCAGTCTGCGCCTTCAAGGAGGGCGTGCGTAACCGAGAGCTGAATCTAAAGTTTGGTCGAACAGGCGATATGTCCCTGTCTCGGATGATGGAGGTTGCCAGTCGGTACGCTAACGGCGAAGAGGCCGATCGGCTCTGAAGTGGTAGGAAACCAGTCGGACAGGATGATCAGAATTCCAATCGGAAGAACAAGCGCAAGGCCGAGCCAGCTGCTCAGGGCGAAGCTGCAGTGGTCAACCAAGGGAAAGGCAAAGGGAAGCCGAAGGGGCCCTGGGCTCATAAGAAAGTAAATGATCAAGCTGGGAATGATGTACTCGACCAGCCGTGTCTCGTTCACACGAAGAAAGATGAAGAGGGAAACTTGGTATATCCCAAGCACACCACTCGACAGTGCCGGCTCCTGATCCAGAACTTCCAGAAAGATCAGTCGACTGAGAAGGGAAAAGAATCAGAGGAGTCCGAAGACAAAGAAGGGGATGGAGGATACCCCCAGATCAACTCCACTTTGGTGATCTTCGCAGGCGTCGAGAGCAAAAGTCGACTGAAAGTCATCAATTGAGAAGTCAACATGGTTGCCCCGGCAACCACCACGTTTCTGAAGTGGTCCAAGACCCCCATCAATAGAGAAGTCAACATGGTTGAATATTTTGTATGCAGCAACCCTCCGGGATTTGGGCATCCCTATGTCCAAGCTGAGTGAAAGCAATATGAGTTTCCATGGGGTCATCCCCGGGAAGAAGGCCGACTCACTTGACCAAATCACACTCGACGTAGTCTCTGGCGACTCGAAGAATTTTCACAAAGAGAAGCTGACGTTTGAAGTGGTGGACTTCAACATCGCTTATCATGCCATTCTGGGTAGGCCCGCCTACGCCAGGTTCATGGCTCGACCATGTTATGTATACCTCAAGCTGAAGATGCCGGGACCCAACGGCGTTATAACCGTCACTTAGAACCGTCAGAAAGCGGAAGAGTGCTTCCAGAAAGGCTCGAAGATCGCTGACGAGCAGATGGCAGCAGTAGAGATGGAGGAGTACCAGAAAAGCGTGGATCCGAATGATTTGCTGAGGACCAAGAAGCCAACTTCCGAGTCAGCTTTCCAGTCGGCTGGGGAGACGAAGCCCGTACACATTCACCCCACCGACCCCAATGCAGCACCGACCCACATTTCCACTACACTCGACAGCAAATAGGAAGAAGCGCTCATCCAGTTCCTCCGTGAGAACTGGGACATCTTCGCATGGAAACCAACAGACATGCCAGGTGTCCCCAGGGGACTGGCTGAGCACCATTTGCGAGTCGACCCAAAAGTGAAGCCTGTGAAGGAACATCTCCGTCGGTCCGCCGCGAAGAAGAGAAAGGCAATTGGCGAGGAAGTGGCTCGGCTCCTGGCAGCTGAGTTTATCCACGAGATCTACCACTCCGAGTGGCTCGCCAATGTTGTCATGGTCCCCAAGAAGGACAAGTCTCTCCGCATGTGCATCGATTTCAAGCAAATCAATCGGGCCTGCCCGAAGGATCATTTTCCTCTCCCTCGCATCGATCAGATAGTTGACTTGACTGCGGGATGCGAGCGTTTGTCCTTTCTGGACGCGTATTGCGGGTACCATCAGATCCGTCTGTTTGGACCCGATAAAATCAAGACAACTTTCATCACCCCTTTCGGGTGTTTCTGTTATGTCACCATGCCTTCTGGTCTCAAAAATGCCGGCGCTACCTTCAAGCGCATGATCCAGAAGTGCCTGATAAAGCAAATCAGTCGGAACGTTGAAGCATACATGGATGACATTGTGGTCAAGTCACGAAAAGGTTCCGACCTGCTGACTGACCTCGCTGAGACATTCGAAAATTTGAGAAGCTATGATATCAAGCTCAATCCGTCGAAGTGTACATTTGGAGTTCCTGGCGGCAAGTTACTCGGTTTTCTCATTTCCGAACGGGGAATCGACGCCAACCCAGAGAAGGTTAGCACCATCCTTCGAATGAAACGCCCCGAGCATATACACGACGTCCAGAAGCTTACTGGTTGCTTGGCCGCATTGAGTCGATTCATTTCTCGTCTCGGTGAGAAGGCATTGCCTCTCTACCGACTGATGAAGAAATCAGAAAAGTTCGAGTGGAATTCCGAAGCCGAAGCAGCGTTTGAAGAGCTCAAAGCCCTGCTGTCCACCCAGCCGGTGCTTGTTGCCCCATTCAGCAAAGAGCCTCTCCTACTGTACATTGCAGCCATCGGACAAGTTGTCAGCACTGTACTCACGGTCGGGCGGGAAGAAGAGGGCAAGGCCTACAAGGTCCAGCGCCCAATCTACTACATATCCGAAGTTTTGACTCCCTCCAAGCAAAGGTACCCGTATTACCAGAAGCTCGTGTAAGCAAAGGTACCCGCATTACCAGAAGCTCGTGTATGGGATTTACTTGACTGCAAAGAAGGTTGCCCACTACTTCTCGGATCATACAATTTCAGTCGTCAGCGACGCCCCTCTGTCAGAGATTCTGAACAACCGAGACGCAACCGCTCGAGTGAAAAAATGGGCGATTGAACTTCTTCCATTAGATATCAAGCTTGAAGCGAAGAAAGCCATCAAGTCTCAGGCTATAGCGGATTTCATGGCCGAGTGGATAGAACAAGAGCTACCGACTCAAGTTCAGTCGGATCACTGGACTATGTTCTTTGATGGATCCAAGATGTTGAATGGATCCGGCACAGGCGTGGTCCTGGTATCTCCCAGGGGCGACAAGCTTAGTTACGTCCTTCAAATCCACTTTGATTCATCGAACAACGAAGCTGAGTACGAAGCACTTTTGTACGGGTTGCGCATGGCCATCTCACTCTGCGTCCGTCGCCTGATGGTCTACAACGACTCAGACTTAGTGGTGAACCAAGTGATGAAGGAATGGGATGTCAGGAGCCCGGCAATGACCAGTTATTGCAGTGCAGTACAGAAGCTTGAAAAGAAGTTCGAAGGTTTAGAGCTCCATCACGTGCCCAGAGCCAAGAATCAGCTTGCCGATGACCTCGCGAAAATTGGGTTGACTCGGAAGCCTATACCCAAGAATGTGTTTCTGGAGCACCTGCACACCCCTTCTGTCAAAGAAGACCCCTTCACGGAAGAACCCCCGCAGCCAGTCAGTGCGTCAGATCCGACTGAAGTCGAAGTGCCTGCAGTGGTCGACCTGATCATGGAGGTTTTAGTGATTACGCCCGACTAGACTGTGCCATACATATCATATCTGCTCAGGCAAGAACTCCCGGAAGATGAAGAAGAAGCGCGCCAGATCGTCCGTCAATCCAAGGCGTTCACCGTCATTCAGGGTCAACTCTACAGAGAAAGCGTCACTGGAGTCGCTCAGCGCTGCGTCACCCCAGAGGAGGGTCGACTGATCCTGAATGAGATTCACTCGGGAACTTGTGGCCACCATGCTTCCTCTCGGACTATAGTGGCCAAAGCATACCGAGCCGGGTTTTATTGGCCCCGAGCCAACAAGATGGCCAAAGATATTGTGGATAAGTGCGAAGGCTGTCAGTTCTACTCCAACATGTCCCACAAGCTAGCGTCTCCTCTGAAGACCATTCCACTAGTCTGGCCCTTTGCCGTTTGGGGCTTGGATATGGTTGGCCCCTTCAAAACAGGAAGAAGCGGATTCACTCACCTGCTCATGGTAGTCGACAAGTTCACTAAATGGATTGAGGCCAAGCCCATCAAGAATCTCGAGTCGAGCACCGCCATCAGCTTCATCAGGGAATTGATATTCAGATATGGAGTCCCCCACAGCATCATCACGGACAACGGCTCCAACTTTGACTTGGATGAATTCAGAGCTTTATGTGTTTCTCAAGGTACACGAGTCGACTACGCCTCCGTGGCGCATCCGTAGTTGAATGGACAGGCGGAAAGGGCAAACGGTTTGATTCTCCAAGGCCTGAACCCACGGCTCATGCGTGACCTTAAGCATGCCACTAAGGCTTGGGTAACCGAACTACCGTCTGTCTTATGGGGTCTGAGGACAACTCCAAACCGGTTGACTGGCCGTACCCCTTTCTTCATGGTCTATGGAGCTGAAGCCGTGCTGCCAAGTGATTTGTTACATAATGCCCCCCCGAGTGGAACTCTTCTCCAAAGCCAAAGCAGAACAAGCTCGTCAGGATGCAGTCGACCTCTTGGAGGAGGAACGAGAGATGGCCCTGATCCGGTCGACCATCTATGAGCAAGACCTGCGTCGATTCCATGCTCGCAACGTCCGAAGCCGAGCATTTCAGGAAGGAGACCGGGTTCTTCGAGTGCATCAGAAATGACCACACAAGCTTGCCCCGGCCTGGGAAGGCCCCTTCATCATCACCAAGGTACTGCACAATGGAGCATATCACCTCTACAACATCGCCAGGAAGAAAGACGAACCTCGTTTGTGGAACGCGGACCTGCTCCGCCGTTTCTACACTTGAAACACTCGAACAGTCGAGTTGTAATAAAGATTTTCCAATTTATTTCAAAGACAAGTTTGCAGCAATCCCTTAATGATTGTTGTTTTATAAGATGCTAGTCTTCAAAATCCCCCAGTGGGTGCTTAGCCGCGAACTCGATTCGCCTAAGTTATAAAAAATCACTCCGAGTGAAGAGCAACCCTCTCACTCGGGGGCTTAGCTGCGGTCCTCCGAGCTGCCTCATAAGTATAACGTGGCTCTGTCTTCCGGGCTCCACCACAAATACAACGTAGCTTGGAACCGCCTAAGTTACAAAAACCACTCCGAGTGAAGAGCGATCCTCCCACTCGGGGGCTTAGCTGCGGTCCTCCAAGCTGCGTCATAAGTATAACGTGGCTCTGTCTTTTGAGCTCCGCCACAAATACAACGTAGCTTGAAATCGCCTAAGTTACAAAAACTACTCCGAGTGAAGAGCGGCCCTCTCACTCGGGGGCTTAGCCGCGAACCCGATTCGCCTAAGTTACAAAAACCACTCCGAGTGAAGAGCAACCCTCTCACTCGGGAGCTTAGCTGTGGTCCTCCGAGCTGCGTCATAAGTATAACGTGGCTCTGTCTTCCGAGCTCCGCCACAAATACAACGTAGCTTGGAATTGCCTAAGTTACAAAAACAACCCCGAGTGAAGAGCGACCCTCTCACTCGGGGGCTCAGCT
>LR738710.1:629240788-629334203 GCA_902687465.1 Secale cereale | reverse complement strand
TGATTCGCCTAAGTTACAAACATCGACTCTGAGTGAAGAGCAACCCTCTCACTCGGGGGCTTAGCTGCGGCCCTCCGAGCTGCGTTGTAAGTATAACGTGGCTCTGTCTTCCGAGCTCCGCCACAAATACAACGTAGCTTGGAATCGCCTAAGTTACAAAAACCGCTCCGAGGAAGAGCGATCCTCCCACTCGGGGGCTTAGCTGCGGTCCTCCAAGCTGCGTCATAAGTATAACGTGGCTCTGTCTTCCGAGCTCTGCCACAAATACAACGTAGCTTGGAATCGCCTAAGTTACAAAAACCACTCCGAGTGAAGAGCAACCCTCTCACTCGGGGGCTTAGCTGCGGTCCTCCGAGCTCCGCCACAAGCACAACGTTGCCATCAAGACGTCGACTCAAAATCCAAGAGATCAAAAAGAGTCGGAAGCAAAGGAATCAAATCCAGATAAAAGCCCGACAAGATTCGGGCAAGAGTACCTGGGCCACGAGCCCACAAGAGTTTAACGGTTACATGATCACTCGGTATTCCGAGGAAAATTGAATCAAAGTACCAAAGTTCATTCACTCCTCAGGAGGAGACGGGCTCGCAGGTGCAACAAACTCGTCCAGGTCGATCCCATCGGCGATGCGGGTGGCAGCTTCCAGGAAAGTCTCCATGAAGGACTGGAACTGGAGCTCCTTCGTATTGGCGACCTTGAGCGCCGCGAGCCATCTCTCCTTCACTTCTTTGCAATGCACACGAGCCAAGGACAGCGCCACGTCGGCTCCGCAGTGGGCAGATGACTTCTTCCACTCCTGCACTCAACCAGGTATCTCGTTGAGTCGAGTCGTCAGAGACTCGAGGTCGTTCTCCTGCACGGCTCCCCTCCAGGGTGCGGTGTCAATCCGAGCCATCACTGCTTTCAGCCGACCTAGATAGCCCGTGGCAACAGTAAGGCGGGACTCCAGCCTCAAGATATTCATGGCAGCTTCGTCCTTGACAATAGAATTGGCTGGGTCCAGACCGGGCTCGACCCGCCCAGTCTCTTCGTCGAAGTTGCGACAGAATTCTACACCACAAGAAATGCGTCGAGTCAGTAAGCAAAATACGAGTCGGCCAATCCCACTTGGCCTGAGCCAAAGAGACATACCTTCGAGCACAAGATACCACTTCTTGGTAAGGTCGCTCAGATAAGCTTCCAGATCATTCTTCTTCTGGAAGAGGCCCTCGTATTTGTCGTCCAGAGCATTCTTGGCATTCTTAAGTCGAGTCACTTCTTGGTTAGCCACGTCGAGAGAACCCTTCAACCTGGTGATCTCCGCCTCAAGCGTGCCAACGGAAGCCGGCTTCTGCTCTGCCATTTCAGTTTGCTCCTGAGCCTTCTGCTGCGCCGCCGCCAAGTCAAGGTCTTTTTACTCCAAGGCCGCCTTCAGCTGATCTACAAGAGACATTACTAGACAGATGAACATGAGGAAACACAGTACATACTTATGAAAGGTCAGTCGACGAGGTGCTCGCGTCAGTTATCAGCTGCTTCGTCCTGCGTCTTTTTCAGATGGTCTTGAGCCAGCTACAAGTCGAGATTGAGCTGGATCTGCTTCTTCTCAAGATCCGCAAATTTGGCTCCAAACTCGCAAGATCTCTGCATCAACACAACAAATCAGAATTCTAAGACTACAGTCGAGTCAAACACTCAACCGCAGTCTCGGGGACTACACCCAGTGGGTGCACTGAGCGTGCCCCCACTGGTTCTCACTCGACCAAGATCTGTCTGGCCCGAGCTAAAAAAACAAGGAGGAAAGTTTTATTATCAGACCATGGTGGACTACCAGCAGTCGATCACGGTCTCGGGGACTACACCCAGTGGGTGCACTGAGCGTGCCCCCACTGGTTCTCGCTCGGCCAAGACCAGTCTGGCCCGAGCTCAAGTGAAGTTCAAAGCAAACAAGTAATTCTAAAGACCACGGTCGACCGACGACTTCAGTCGACCATGGCCTCGGGGACTACACCCACTGGGCGCACTAAGCCTGCCCCCAGTGGTACTATCGGACGACCTTCAAACGCTAAAAGCTACAAGGCAAGATACCCAATGGGTGTGGCATCATCTTACGAACAAAGCAGTAGATTTCTCAAACTGAAGACTACTCCAACACATCAAATCAATCAGTCGGAAGAAGCAAACCTGGACATTGGTCCGAAGAGCGGAACTAGCATCGTAAGCAGCCATGCTAGCCTCGTACGCCGCCTTCGTCTTCTCCATCATCAACCCCGCTTGACGAACGTCTTCTTGAGACGCTCCCACGGGATCCTCCGGGAGGCGATAGGTGGAGAAGAGAACGGACGATGGAGCAGGCGCTGGGTCGATGGCTGGAGTAGGCGTTGGGTCGACAGCTGGAGCTGGCGGTGGGTCGACGGCCCCTCCAACTGACGAAGGTGGGCGCACAGTCGACACGGGGATGGCGAAGGAGACCGTGGCCCGGACCACGTCTTCCTGTTGCTGGGCCTCTGGGCCAGAAGGCACCTTCCGGCTCTTCCTCCCCGTGCGTCGTCGAGCCACTCTCGAGCGCTCCTCATCGTCATCATCATCGTCTGGGAGCTCTATGACATGGCGTGGCGCTTCAAAACAGACAATTATGAGGTTTAGTCGATCGTCAGCTCAAAATCGACAAAAAACCAAAGCTCCATCTACAACTCGCACCTGCGCGGGACGTAGCAGCATTCGCGGTCTGCTCATCGTCCCAGCCTTTGTCGATGTCCATCGAGGTCGCGGAAGCAGCATCACTGAAGAATTTCCTTGAAGATGAGTCGATGAAGACAGAGTCGACCTCCGAAAGGCAGAAAGAAACAATGCTGAACAGCACTTACATGGAGGCAATGGGAACATCCACCTTAATCTTGGGCGGGGCCTTCCGGGGCTTGGCGGCGGTGACCTTAGGTTGCTTGGACGCCTTCTCAGATGGGTCAGGAGTGGCCGTACGAGCCTGCTTCGGCGCCTGGGAGCTGGAGGGACCCGTCCGAGAGCGCACAACCCCTGGGTCGTGCTTCTCCTTGGACCGCTTCTCGCCACGGGGAGGTGAATCGACCTCCTCCCCGCTGCTGTAGTCCTCTCTCTCCTCTTCAGTCTCTTCGTCAGACTTCCACTCGGAGACGTCGCCCACGCCCTCTTCATCCTCTTGGACCTGATCCCCGTTAGGCACCGAGTACATTTCAGTGTAGATCTGTAGAGAAGGAAGATCAGCTAAATGTCAGTCAGACTCATCAAGGTAACTGCAAGACAATAACAAGAACACCACTCGGAAGCCAAGGACAGACCTTGTCAGGAAGATGGTCGGCGTTGAATGGGAGAACCCTCCCGGACCCCTTGGGGTTGTCTTTGTTCCCCGTGATGCACTTCATGCACTGCGCCACATACTTCACGTCCGCCGCCTCCGGGTGGACTCGTGACGAGTCGTCAGTGCTGGAGTACAGCCACATCGGGTGGTCCCTAGCCTGGAGAGGTTGGATCTTCCGCATGAGGTACACCTCACACAGGTCCAACCCTGTGACTCCCTCGCGGACCAATTGGACGCCCTGTTCCACGAGCATGTCCACTTCTGCCCTCTCAGCCCAACCCACAATCAATGACGGAGGCTGGCTGGCTCGACCAAGAGAGAAAGGGGGAAGTCCGGTCGACTGATCGGGAGTCGGACTGTCTTTACAATAGAACCAAGTCGACTGCCAACCCCGAATCGACTCCGGAAGAATCATAGGAGGAAAAGCGCTCCTATTCCTAAGCTGGATACCGAGCCCGCCGCATGCCTGGAGGACGTGCGTCTTCTCGTCACTCGGGTTCGCCTTCTTGACGGTTTGTGAGCGACAAGTAAAGATGTGTTTGAACAAACCCCTATGCGGCCGACAGCCAAGGAAGTTCTCGCACATAGAGGTAAACGCGGCAAGGAAGGCGATGGAATTGGGCGTGAAGTAATGCAGCTGGGCGCCGAAGAAGTTCAGGAAAGTGCGAAAGAAAGGTTGCGGGGGCATGGAGAAACCTCGGTCGACGTGGGTCGCGAGAAGGACACACTCGCCCTCCCGCGGCTGGGGCTCGAGCTCGCCCTCCGGCACCCGCCAGGAGCCGCGGACGACCAACCCCTCTTCCTCCAGCTCCTCCAAGTCCTCCACCGTGATGGTGGACCTGATCTAATCCCCCTGGATCCAACCAGGAGGGAGCCCGGACCTCGATGACGATCCGCCGTGGCCGGACCGCTTCCCCTTCCCCGTCGCCGCCTTCTTCGAGCGCTCCATCGCCGCGGTCTTGTCCTTGCCCATGGCACGCGAGCCGGCGGTGGTTGTGGAGAAGGAGAGAAGGAGTAGAGGCGCGGCGGAGAGGCAGAGGCGCAGGAACAGGGAATGGGCGCACAGTGCCCTCGCTTCGGGCTCGGCGCGCATTTATAGGACCACGGTCGAGTGACTGATCGGTGGCCCCGAGCGATCTTATCAAATCCCGCAACAGGCGCGGACATGATACGTGGCGAAAAAGGCGGCGCGAGAATCGAGGCGTCCCGAGCATATCCGTCCGATTGCCGCGGCACGGCCCGTCCCGCGCATTTCCCCAAATTTCGAAAATCCCGCAAAATCCGGCGACCAGAGAACAACCAATCCCGCCGAAAACTGCGCACGCCAACATCGCTCGACGCCTAGCGCAAAGTTCAGTCGACGGACAACGCAACAAACACACTCGACGGTTCCAGAATCGATCAAGGCGACCAAGACAAGATTGAGAAAGACAGCCTAGTCCCCAAGCTCAGAGAAGACTACCCCAAGGGCGTAGAGTCAGGACCAAAGCTCTCTTCAGCACTCTCTCCTGCTCAAGCCTCAATCCATTCGGGGGCTACTGACGAGGTTACAGACCTAGGGTAGGGTCACAGGCCTGACCAAGATACCCCACCCAAGGTCACTACCCCAGAAGATCAAAAGACAAAACCTACGATGGTAAAGACAGTCGACCGAAATGGCCCAAGAGGATATCCCACTCGACTGGACATCACCTACAAGATGACTCAACTCCACTCGACCAATCCAAGGCACTCGACCCTCGAAGGTCAAAGGTCCCTTAGGACAATAACGGTCTGGTATTTACTCGCCGTAGTGAATGCCTTTATTACATTTTACTACAGACGTTATCAGTAACGTCTGCCTTAATGTACATTGAACTCTTAGTAACGTGGAGCATGGCTGGGGTCCAGGCGCACTATATAAGCCACCCCCTCCTCCAGTACAAGGGTTCGCATCCTTGTAACTCACACATATACACATACCAGTCGACTGCCTCCGGGCACCGAGACGTAGGGCTGTTACTTCCTCCGAGAAGGGCCTGAACTCGTAAAATACCTTGTGTACGACTTCACCATAGCTAGGGCCTTGCCTCCTCATTCGTACCCCCTACTAGTACTGTCAGACCTAGAACCACGACACCCAACTCGCTGTGGCTGTGGTGGCTAGGGTTTGCCGGCGACAAGGGAGCAAAGGATGGCAGATGTGGGCGGCGAGTTTGGATGAGGACGGCCCCGCCGCACGATTGGCTTAAAAAAGGACGAGCGTCGTCGCTGACGCGTGGGCCCGTCATCATAAATTAAGCTGACCGCTTGGGCAGCGGGTAGTTGGACGGCCGCCATGTGGGGGCGCGGCGGATAGTGAGAAGACGCGTGAAGCGTGCGTTCGGCGTCCGCGCCGACGCATTTGTGGCGCAAATTTGGGCCGCAAATGCGTCGGCGTGGACGCGACGCGGATGTGATTTGGGTTTTGGTCGGCGCGTTGGGCCCCGCTTTTGTCCGCGCCGATCCAAACGGACGCAGGCGGACGAAATGGGTCGGCCCTTTGGAGTTGCTCTAATGTGCAACGCCTGACAGCAAGGCGCTGCACTCTGCTGTGCAGCGCCTAACACTTAGGCGCCACACCTGTGCAGCGCCTGACAGCTAGGCTCTGCACTGCACTGTGCAGCGCCTAGTTGTAAGGAGTTGCACAATAGAGTGCAGCGCCTAACTGTAAGGAGCTGCACAAAAGGGTCAGTGATGTGAAATATTTTGAGAAACAGTTCAGTTTGTGAAAATACTTTCAGTCTAAGATCAAATTTGTTATTTTTGCCGCCCGGCCGGGCTTGTTTTTATGGTCCATGATTTCGTAGAAATTCAGTGAAACGGATGCACAAAGACTTCCCGACTGTCATCATCAAGGTTAAGCCGGCTCCGATAGGGAAGTTGCGTGTTGGCTGCTCGTTTTGACGGTAGTACTGATGATCTCGGAATTTTGATGTATTTTTTATTATATTTAAGATGCTTTATACTTTTAATGAACTATATAATAGATTTGATCATTTCCACGCACACAAAAATGAAAACGTTTGATATCAGCCGGTTAAATAAAACAGCGAATTCGTGCCACCCAGTTGGAACTTGAAGTTCAGATTTTCAGCTGTCCGGCAGACTCTCGTCGCCGTAGTGGAGAAAGCTAGGGGCCAGTTCTTTTGCTAGCTTTTTTGGGCTTTCAGAATAAGCTGTCCCTCACCCAGCTTATTCTAGAAGCCCAATCAATTTTTTTCTTTTAGAAGCCTATTAATGAAGTACCTCCTCTATTCCGATTTACTCGTTGTGGTTTTAGTTTAAATTTGAACTAAAACCACGACGAGTAAATCAGAACGAAGGGAGTATTAACTACTAGGCTTCTAAAAATATATTTTGGTTTGGGCTTCTAAAATAAACTGGATAGGGGTAGTTTATATCAACTTATTTTAAAAGCTAGCAAAAGAACTGGCCCTGGGTCCTCCCCGGCCGGACGTCAATAATGCAAACGTACATATATACAGCTAATAACGACGAAGGCTTACGCGCAACAGTTCGCTTGGCTATGGACGCGATCGATCGGCGAGGACATCACACGCTGCCGCAAGCCCGACACTGCCAAGTTATATGACGACGGCTATCTGACTGTATCCACATGCACAGGGCTAGGGCTCGGCCTCTCTCACACGCGATCGAAATACGAGAGGTCGTGTTGATTTGGACGAGTCGGCCGGTGGGCTAGGTCGTGCAAGGATCCATTTTCTTTTGTGTAACTTTATATCTTCGTTTTCCTTTTTGCGGGTAAACTTTATATCTTCGTGTATGTACACATCGAGTGTTGGATTTTCATGCTCTCTCACTCGACGTACAACAACTGTATAACTTGGATAAAGCCAGTTCCAACTCACATGCAATGACGCAGACACCACGGCACGGCACCCACAACCTAGGACACTGGCGCTGCGCTGGTGACAACTGACATTGTCGCAAGGCGCGTGGAAAACGGGCCAAAAGAGCCCGTCTCCGTCGTTAAATACGAGCCCCACGGCGCGCACACGGGCAGCTCCCACACACACACACCAACTCCGGTGAGCTTTTTCCGATAGTCCTCCCCTAAAACCCAAGTCTTACGGCGCCGGCGGCAAGGCAGCCCCCGATCGACATCCCCATGGCCAGCCTCAACAACGGCTCCTGGTCGACTGGCCTCTGCGGCTGCTGCGACGACGTTGGCAGCTGTAATCTACTCCCTAGAAAACACTACTCTTGGTTCGCGCGGGCAAGCATAAGCACGCATGCAAGCCCTCGTTATGAACTTGCGACGACAGACCTAACTGATTAGCAAGTGCGTGTGTACTGCAGGCTGCCTGACGTTCTTCTGCCCGTGCGTGGCCTTTGGGAGGATCGCCGAGATAGTCGACAGGGGAGCCACATGTGGGTTCATTCCGTCTACCAAATTATTTCCGTACTAGTCGTCTCTGTTGATTGCTGAATCAAAATACACGTACTGACGGACCTGGCCTTGGTCTTGAACTCTTGATGCGGATGGACCGAACGAACCCAGCATGCTGTGTGAGCGGGACGTTGTACATGCTGCTGGCCTCGGTGACGGGCGGATGGGGCTGCCTCTACTCCTGCTGCTACCGCTCCAGGCTGCGGGAGCAGTACGGGCTCAAGGAGAAGCCCTGCGCCGACTGCTGCGTCCACTGGTCCTGCGAGCTCTGCGCCCTGTGCCAGGAGTACCGCGAGCTCAAGAACCGCGGCTTCGACCCGAGCCTCGGTACGTACCAAAACGCTTGGACGACGTGAGCGTTGCTCATTGCATGCCGTGCCGTGCCGGTCACCAGCGCCCCGACTGGATTGGCTCGTCCATTTGCGCTTTAGGGGCTGGGCTCGTTAGCAGCTTTGGCAATGCGCTAGCAGTTTCTAGGATGACAGTGTCTTGATCAGCTTTCTTGTCTGTTCGCGCAGGGTGGCACGCCAACATGGAGAAGATGGGGAAGAGCGCCGCCACCGTCGCGCCTCAGGCTTACTCGGGGATGACTCGCTAGTGTGTCACCATCGATGTATCCATGGATAATGCTGGCTTCCAGATCAGGAGAAAGAATGCCTCGCCAGGCTGCCAGCTTCTATTACTTCTGTCTTGTCGCCAGTTAGTTAATTTGTGTTTGTGATCGGTTCCTGTGTGTGCCCTAGTCGTTTTCCATCCGTCCGATCCCACCATCTGTGATGTTTTTGTAGACATTTGAATAATATGTATCGGATCTCTGTGTACAAAATACACCGCCGACCGTGGTTATGCAGTATAATGATTTAATTTATATTTACTATCTGTTTTCGGGAATAATTTATGTTTACTCTTCTTTTCTTCTGAAAGATCCAGCAGCTAGCTGGCTTATATTGGTGATTTAGCAGAGAGCATGCAGGTAATAGAAAAATGTGTTTTCTCGATCCAAGGATCAAGGATGGAAAAAGAGAGAAAAGAAGAACTACATAGTCAAGAACTCCTTTTTTTTCGAAAGTACGCCAACGGCGTACCTTAGCTTTATAGAAGAAAGAAGTATTTACAAGACATTACAGAACCGGGGTGTACACCACAAGTTAGTGCACACCACCACCTCCACTCCAGAACCTATACTCTATTCCTCACAATATCGTGCAACTCCCGTCTCTCCTGCCCGAGCCCACATCTTTAGCTCTTGGAAAATTATGTCAATTGTGCCCCAAGCATCCTGAATGATATTTCCTCTGAAAACCCGTGCATTTCGCTGCTTTCAAATCGTCCAACAGGTTAGAGTGATCAATGAGTTGAAACCTTTCCGTTCTTCCTTTGGTAATCTCTTACGTGCCGCCTCCCACCAGTCTCCAATGGTAGCCTGGGGGGAAGGGATAAGTGCCTTCTCAATACCTCCTTTGAGAAAGCAAAGATGCCAGAGCTGTCTCGCAAATACACATTGAAGCAGCAGGTGATCCACCGTGTCCTCGTCCTGATCGCAGAAGAAACATGTGGAAGTTTGTTCTTGCAGTCCATGCCTTTGCCTCCTGTCCGATGTCCAGAGTCTATATTGGACTGCTAGCCACATGAAGATCTTGGAGGTAAGTGGTGCCCAACATTTCCATATTGCCGAAGCAGACTAGAATCGGATTCCTCAATGACAAAGCATTTTGTATGCCGATGCAGATGTGTAGATACCTGTCACATTCCAAGTCCAGATCGCTTTATCCTCCATTCCCGAAACCAGTTGTATCTCAATGAGCACTTCCCAGAGGTGCAAGAATTGATACATCTCCTCCATGATGAGTTCGCCCTGGATGTCGCTGTTCCATGCGTGCGCTAGCATGACCTCACAAACTCGCCTCCTGTTAATGATCTAAGTTTTCACCTTCGCCACAATCATTGGCGCTAGCTCAACAATTCTGGTTCCATTGACCCAACGGTTCTTCCAAAAGAGGGTCTTCGCTCCATCGCCCATCTGCCACTTCACTAGACTGTTGAAAGTCTCCAGCACATGTCGATCGGGAACCAAGTTGAGTCATTGCCAGGGCCGATCCGCATCAGTCCTTTTGAGCCATTCCCAATGTAATCTCATGGCAATTCCGTGCTTATGGAAATCAATCACTCCCAGGCCTCCGAGCTGCTTCGGTCTGCAAACTCTTTGCCATGATACCATGCATTTGCCACCACTAATCTCTTCCGATCTAGCCCAAAAGAAAGCACGACAACCCTTGTCCACACTCTCTAAAGCCCATTTCGGGGCTTCGGCAATCATCAGATGACGTGCGGGCCTCGCCCTCATGGACAAGAACTTGGCCTACATCTGGTCTAACTACTCACGGCAGTTCCCCAACAGGATGCTCTAGACATGCAGCGCCGGCCTGTCTCGGCCAAATTCACTATTTTGACACTTTTGTCGTGTTTTACCCGCATCTGACCCCCAACTGGAAAAAAATCGGATCTGACCCTTTTCCTACCGCCACCCGAGCTGGCGGTAGGCTAAAATGTCCTACCGCCATAGGCACTGGCGGTAGGGACCGGGTCAACGTCGACGGTGTCGTATGTCGTGCTGACGTGGATAAGTGTCTACCGCCAGAGCACCAAGATCAATCAAGATCAATCTATGGAGTCATCTAGCAACGAGGGATAGGGGAGTGCATCTACATACCCTTGTAGATCGCGAGCGGAAGCATTCAAGAGAACGGGGATGATGGAGTTGTAATCGTCGTGATCCAAATCACCGATGATCCTAGCGCCGAACGGACGGCACCTCCGCGTTCAACACACGTACGGAGCGGGGACATCTCCTCCTTCTTGATCCAGCAAGGGGGGATGAGAGGTTGATGGAGATCCAGCAGCACGACGGCGTAGTGGTGGAAGCAGCGGGATTCCAGCAGGGCTTCTCCAAGCGCAACTGGAGGAGGAAGGGGTGTCACGGGAGGGAGAGGGAGGCACCAGGGCTTAGGTTGCGACTGCCCTCCCTCCCCCCACTATATATAGGGCCCCTAGGGGGGGCGCCGGCCCTAGAGATCCAATCTCTAGGGGGGGTGGCCAAGGGGGGAAACTTGCCCCCCAAGCCAGGCGGGGTGCCCCGACCCCTAGGGTTTCCAACCCTAGGCGCAGGGGGAGGCCCAAGGGGGGCGCACCAGCCCACCAGGGGCAGGTTCCCTTCCCACTTCAGCCCATGGAGCCCTTCGGGATAGGTGGCCCCACCCGGTGGACCCCCGGGACCCTTCCGGTGGTCCCGGTACAATACCGGTGACCCCCGAAACTTTCCCGGTGGCCGAAACTGGACTTCCTATATATATAAATATTTACCTCCGGACCATTTCAGAACTCCTCGTGACGTCCGGGATCTCATCCGGGACTCCTAACAACTTTCTGGTTATCGCATACTTATATCTCTACAACCCTAGCGTCATCGAACCTTAAGTGTGTAGACCCTACGGGTTCGGGAGACACGCAGACATGACCGAGACGACTCTCCGGTCAATAACCAACAGCGGGATCTGGATACCCATGTTGGCTCCCACATGCTCCACGATGATCTCATCGGATGAACCACAATGTCAAGGATTCAATCAATCCCGTATACGATTCCCTTTGTCTATCGGTATAGTACTTGCCCGAGATTTGATCGTTGGTATACCGATACCTTGTTCAATCTCGTCATGACAAGTCTCTTTACTCCTTCCGTAACACATCATCCCATGACCAACCCCTTAGTCACATTGAGCTCATTACGATGATGTATTACCGAGTGGGCCTAGAGATACCTCTACGTCATACGGAGTGACAAATCCTAGTCTCGGTTCGTGCCAACCCAACAGATGCTTTCGGAGATACCCGTAGTGTACCTTTATAACCACCCAGTTACGTTGTGACATTTGGCACACCCACAGTATTCCTATGGTATCCGGGAGTTGCACAACCTCATGGTCTAAGGAAAGGATACTTGACATTGGAAAATCTTTATCATACGAACTACACGATCTTGTGCTAGGCTTAGGATTGGGTCTTGTCCATCACATCATTCTCCTAATGATGTGATCCTGTTATCAATGACATCCAATGTCCATGGTCAGGAAACCGTAACCATCTGTTGATCAACGAGCTAGTAACTAGAGGCTTACTAGGGACACGTTGTGGTCTATGTATTCACACAAGTATCACTGTTTTCGGATAATACAATTCAAGCATGAACAATAGACAATTATCATGAACAAGGAAATATAATAATAACCATTTTATTATTGCCTCTAGGGCATATGCCCTCCTAGCGCACACGCTCGACATAATGAGGTCATGTGCGACCGGCGAGCAATCAAATACGGTTGTACGTACACTAGTGCTAACAAAATATAATTATACAGGCGAAATCGTTTCCGGTCATAAGTACATCCCAAATAGTTAGTCCCCGCTAAACGTTTCCGCTCGTATATACATCCCACACAGTCGCTCAAGGAAAACATTTCCGTTCGCAGGTACATCACACACAATTTTCCCCTTTAAATCGTTTGTGATAGCGTTGCCATTGCACATGATATTAACAATTTTATCGTTTGCGTTATTGAAGGCATCACACACGATGCGTAGATGAAACTGTGTGGCAAAGGCTATCCATGAGACACAGTTTTTGTGTGGTAAACGTTTGCACAAGGTGGCCTAAGGCAAACAATTTTCAAGAGAATGTCGTGTGTGATTGTTCATTGATCCAACACAGGTTATTCCTAGAAACTGTGTGCGTTGCCTGAGGTCGTCGCCCACGGTGTTTTCTCAATAACCGTTTGCAATAGAAAAAACCCAATTAGCAGGCTAATTGCCCTATTATTAAGAATCCATTTATTAATCTAATTGACATTCATATTAAGCACATAATATATTTCATTTCCATATTAAGGAAGCATGATTTCATAACTGAAATACATCATAGTACAACATGATATAGCTTGAACACTCAGCTACCCTATTACACAACTTCACCAGCACCAAGTTTCACATGCAATATCTAGAACCTTTTGAAATTAGCATCATAGACGGTACATAGACAGATGCATCTCATTTGGAAAACCGCTGAAGCGGAAGGCGAATATTTAGCCTTCATTCATGTTGAAGGTCTTTGCAACTTTAGGCTAGTGCGTGTGGATGATTGACCGTCCATCCTTCTTCCTCTTCAGGAACACTTCCATATTGAACCGTGGGTGTTGTATGAAAATCTTCCTCGCCTCCTGACCATAAAGGTGGTTCTAGAGGTAATCATCAGTGAACTGCTTTGGAAAGGCCTGAAACAAGGATGTGCATACATATTTTCTCTATATTGGAAATGGGTCAAAGGAATAAAAAAAGGCAAGGTATAATAGTTAGTACCATCTTGTAGTGAACTGATGTCTTCCTCATTGTGCAAACAAAGATCCTGTTGTTTTTTGTCGCTAATTTCTTTATCCTAACAATCTTTCTGAGTTTCTTGACTTGATTGATATTCATGGACAACTCATTTCTTCATATGCAAAAAGGGTCGAACAGTGGGTCAAAACCTTTGATAGCAGGACCTACATGTGCAAGACTAAATTGTTAAAAACCTAAACATTAGAATGGTTCCTGCAATTGCACAATAATGTGCTATTAGACAACGGACCATGCACGTGCTAACGTCGATTCTAAACCTCAGTGCTTCCCATTGTTTCCCTGCAACAGATATAAGGTAGTTAGTCATCAGTGTAAGTAAGGGTTCGCATGCTATCAGTAAAATATGTTAATGAAAAATAAGCACATTACAGATTCGTCAGATTGATTCAAGCCACATGGAAAACCCATTTATCCAAACCAAGCATGATTAAGAACTAGGAAATATAGCACTTTTATATGTTTCTCATGTATTAAGTGCAGCCGAATTTGATTTATTCATCATGTCGGAGTAAATGACCACGGATAGCCTCATCAGCCTCCCATGGTATTTCAAAACAACAGGGCTGGCTGCGCCCCTCAAGCATCAGAAGCAAAGAGCCGCCTTCTGGAGGCGGGCTGGTCCAAGCGGTCGGCTGGCAGAAGGCGGCAAGACCTAAAGGACGACCATGAAGCGGGAAGGCTCCCGGCAGGCGGCCTCCAGAGAGGCCGGCTCCCGATAGGCGGCCCCTTGCACCCTCAGAGTTTTCACCCATATAAACATCCAGAGACGGGGCGTGGCTACAGTATAGCCCACTACCCCCGAATCTAGGGCAGAGCATGGGCACAGCGCAGCGTATTGGGTGTACGTCCTTCAACCGGCGCAACACTGTAGCCATACAGCTCGTGACATCATCCCTGAGAGAAGGAGCCATGCTCCCACGACGTACCGTCGATACGATGATACGTCTCCAACGTATCTATAATTTATGAAGTATTCATGCTATTATATTATCCATCTTAGATGTTTTATATACATTTATATGCTATTTTATATGATTTTTGGGACTAACCTATTAACCTAGAGCCAAGTGCCAGTTTCTGTTTTTTCCTTGTTTTTGAGTTTTACAAAAAAGGAATACAAGACGGAGTCCAATTGACGTGCCAATTTTTGATGATTTTTTATGGACCAAAAGATGCCCCTAGAGTAAAAGAGTTGGGCCAGAAGATTCCCGGGCTGTCCGCGAGGGTGGGGGGCGCGCCCACCCCCCTGGGCGTGGGCCCCTATCTCGTGGACGACTTGGAGACGCCATGGACGTGAGACCGACGCCAAAAATTCCTATAAATACATAAACCTCTAGAAAATAACCTAGATCGGAAGTTCCATCGCCGGAAGCCTCTGTAACCACGAGAAATCAATCTAGGCCCTCTCTGGCACCCTCCCGGAGGGGGCCATCATCACCGGAGGCCATGGAGGAGGATCCCGGAGGGGCCATCATCGCCATGAAGGCTAAGGACCAGAGGGAGAACCTCACCCCCATCTAGGGGGGAGGCCATGGAGGAGGAATCACAAGGGGGAGAACCTCTCCTCCTCTCTCTCGGTGGCGCTGGAGTGCCATCGGGAGGGGAATCATCACCGCGGTGATCATCTTCATCATCATCATCACCATCCTCATCTCTTTTACGCAGTCCACTCTCCCGCACCCCGCTGTAATCCCTACTTGAACATGGTGCTTTATGCCACATATTATGATCCAATGATGTGTTGCCATCCTATGATGTTTTGAGTAGATATCCTTTGTCTTTGGGTTGATTGATGATCTAGATTGGTACGAGTTGTATGTTTTATTTTGGTGTTGTCCTATGGTGCCCTCCATGTCGCGCAAGTGTGAAGGATTCCCGCTGTAGGGTGTTGCAATACGTTCATGATTCGCTTATAGTGGGCTGGTTGAGTGACAGAAGCATAAACCCGAGTAAGGGGATTGTTGCGTATGGGATAAAGGGGACTTGATGCTTTAATGCTATTGTTGGGTTTTACCTTAGTGATATTTAGTAGTTGCCGATGCATGCTAGAGTTCTAATCATAAGTGCATATGATCCAAGAAGAGAAAGTATGTTAGATTATGCCTCTCCCTCATATGAAATTGCAATGACGACTACCGGTCTTGTTAACAGTTGCCTAGGACAATTCCGCACACCGATCCATCATTATTCCACACTCGCTATTTATAATATTTAGTAATATATTCTAACTTTATGATAACAACACCTACTTTTATATTTTAGCTCTCCGATATCATGCAAAGTTATCCTCTTCATACCCACAATGTAGTTTTATTTCTCGTTTCTAGTTGCAAGCAAACATTCGGTGTACGTAGAGTCGTATCAGTGGCAGATAGGACTTGAGAGAATATTTATCTTACCTTTAGCTCCTTGTGGGTACGACACTCCATACTTATCACTTCCACCATTGGGAGTTGCTATGATGATTTCCTGCACTTGGGGACCATCAAGCTCTTTTCTGGCGCCGTTGCCGAGGAGCAATAGCGTGTGGTTGATATTCTCGTGTGTTCTTGTTTGCTTTCTTCACTAAGTAGATTTTGTTTTCCTTTTTGTTTTTGTTTAGTTGTGGGTGAAACATACATTTTTTAAAAGAATGAAAATACAAAAAAATACTTGCCTCTTATGCCTAAAAAGTTTTTCAAAAAGATAAGTGATTGGAAAGTTATGCATTGAAGAGGTGAGGGTCGACCTTGAGCACTTGTGTTCATGCTCACGGAAACAATGTAGAATTTTTCATGGAAGTTTCTCTATAAATAATTATACCCTTGTATATATCCATAATATTATAAAAATAATGTGCCAAGCTTTGGTTTTAGGATGATTAGATTGCTTCTTTTCTATGTGCAGAACAAAAAACAGAAACTTTGGCTGTAGTGCGTGATTTTACATTTCTTACTGGAAGGTCAAATGGGTCTGAAACTTTTTGCACATTAATTCTGTATTTCTTTTTCAAATTTTCATATATTTTTAGAATTTTTTAGAGTTACAGGAGTTTACTAAACTTCCAGATTACCATAGACTGTCCTGTTTTTGACAGATTCTGTTTTCTATGTGTTGATCGCTTATTTTGATGAATCTATGGGTAGTATCATGGGGTATGAACCATGGTGAAGTTGGAATACAGTAGATAAATTGCTAATATGAAATTGGAATAAGTTTGCAACAGTACCTAAAGGTAGTGATTTGCTTTATTATACTAACGGGTCTCACAAAGTTTTTGTTAAAGTTTTGTGTGGGTGAAGTGTTCGAAGATCGAGGAGCTATCAATATGAGAAGAATAAAGAGATGCAAGAGTTCAAGCTTGGGGATGCCCAAGGCACCCCAAGTAAATATTTCAAGGATACTCAAGCATCTAAGCTTGGGGATGCCCTGGTTGACATCCCATCTTTCTTCTTCAACAATTATCGGTATACCTCGGTTTTTGTTTTGTTCACATGATTTGTGCCCCTTGTGTTTTTTTTTTCTTTAAGAACCATGCTAGTATGAGATAGCCCTTCCTTGATTTATAGAATTCTTCATGTGCTTCACTTATATCTTTTGAGTATGATCTTATAGAATGATCTTTGTGCTTCACTTAAATCTTTTGAGTATGGTTTTATAGAATGCTTTGTGTGCTTCACTTATATATTTTGAGCTTGGGTATTTGCTAGTCGATATTAATCCTAGAATACTCCATGAACTCCACTTATATCTTTTGGAGTATGAATAATACTATCATCTAAAGTGGATTTGGAAGAGTGTCAACTTTAGTTAGTAATGATTCCACTCTTTCGAGTTTGCTCCCACTATTCTGAATGAGAAGAATTTTGCTTATGTGGAGAGTAGTAAAATTTCTATGCTTGTCGATCATGAAAAGAATGCTTTATGTGATGGTTATATTGTTGAACCCATTCATGATGCTACTGAATTTTTTTATGAGGGAGGAATACATGCTTGTAGAAGTTGCATTAATATCAAGTTTCCTCTCTATGTGCTTAAAGTTTTGAAGTTATACTTGTCTTGCCTTCCTATGCTAGTTGATTCTTGTTCCTATAAATTATGTGCTCACAAAATCCCTAGGCATAGGAAGTGGGTTAGATTTAAATATGCTAGTCATATTCTTCATGATGCTCTCTTTATGTTTCAATTCTCATCTTTTATGTGAGCATCATTGAAATCATCATGCCTAGCTAAAAGGCATTAAAGAAAAGAGCTTGTTGGGAGACAACCCAATATTTACCCTTACTGTTTTCGTGTGTTTACATGATTAAGCTACTGTAGTAATCATGTTTTATAGCTTTTGTTTCAATAAAGTGCCAAGTAAGACTATTGGGAAGACTTGGGTGAAAGTTAATGTGATCTTGCTGTAAAAAAATAGTAACTTTGCGCTCACGGGATTAGCTGCCTTTTTTTTTACAGAAGAGTGCTTTTGAGTTGATTCTTTTTGCAGAAGATTAATAGACAAATTCCTCACATTCACCAATTTATTGCATAATTTTTAGAGTAGCAGAAGTATGGTTGTTGTTCAGATCATTACACACTGTTCTGTTTCTGACATGTTCTGTTTTCATTGCATAGTTTGCTTGTTTTCTAGTTTCTATGGCTTATATTTCTCAATATAAATTGTAGAAATGATATGGTATAGTAGGCATTGTGTGAGAACAATTATGAACCTTGTCTTTGACAGTACCAAAGTGAATGGTTTACTCTTTATCATACTAACCAATCTCACGACGTTACGTTAAGTTTTGTGTGGTTGAAGTTTTCAAGCTTTGGGTGAGATATCGATATGAGGAGAATAAGGAGTGGAAAGACCCTAAGCTTGGGGATGCCCAAAGCACCCCAAGGTAATATTCAAGGAAGACTCAAGCGCCCAAGCTTGGGGATGCCCCGAAAGGCATCCCCTCTTTCGTCTTCAAAACTATCGGTATACCTTACTCGGAGCTATATTTTTATTCGTCACATGATATGTGTTTTGCTTGGAGCGTATTTTCAATTTTACTTGCTGTTTGAATAAAATCATTGGATCTGAAATCTTGAATGAAAAAGAATCCTCCCATGGCTAGTTAATTATTTGACTACTCAGTGTCCTTCACTTATATCTTTTGGAGTAGTTTGTCATTTACTCACGTGCTTCACGTACATCCTATGAGTAAATGGTCGAATGAATTGAATATAATAATTCTGAATTTATATATGTTTCATATGCTTATACCATGGGGAGTAATGACCTCACACAGAATAAGTATAGGTAGTAAACTTATTGAAAGTTAGCAAACGCAGAATTGGTCACTTGAACAATTCATGAAAGAATATTGAAGGAAGAGAGATTTCACATATAAATATACTATCTTGGACATCTTTTGTAATTGTGAGCACTCATTAAAATATGACATGCTAAAAGGTTGATGTTGGACAAGGAAGACAACTTAATGGGTTATGTTTTCCTATATCCGAAACGTTATATTGTCTTGGATCATCCAACATGTTGGGCTTGCCTTTCCCTCTCATGCTAGCCAAATTATTTGCACCAAGTAGAAACACTACTTGTGCTTCCAAACATCCCTTAAACCAGTTTTGCCATTAGAGTCCATCATACCTACCTAAGGATTGAGTAAGATCCTTCAAGTAAGTTGTCATCGGTGCATGCAATAAAAGTTGCTTTCTAAATATGTATGATCTATTGGTGCGAAGAAAATAAGCTTTATACAAACTTGTGATAGGGAAGAAATAAAAGCGATGGACTGCATAATAACGGTCTTTATCACAAGCGGCAATATAAAGTGACGCACTTTTGCATTAAGATTTTGTGCATCCAACCATAAAAGTGCATGACAACCCCTGCTTCCCTCTGCGAAGGGCCTATCTTTTACCTTTATCTTCTACCCTTATACAAGAGTCATGGTGATCATCACCTTTCTTTTAAACAATTTTTCCTTTGGCAAGCACTTTGTATTGGAGCGATCCGGATATATATATATCAACTTGGATGTAGGTTTTCATAAATTATTATTGTTGACATTACCCTTGAGGTAAAAGGTTGGGAGGCGAAACTATAAGCCCCTATCTTTCTCCGTGTCTGATTAAAACTTTGAATCCATAAATATCACATGAGTGTTAGCAATTGTGAAAGATTAAATGGTAGTTGAGTATGTGGAGTTTGCTGAATCAAAGCTCTTACATAGACCGTTCCCGAAAATAAGATGAATTGCAATTGTTTGATGACTAAGAGCACTGTTTGTTAGTTTTCAAGAAAGTTTATGATCTATACTTTAACATGTGAATAGCTTGTTTCTTGATCATGAAAAGTTTTATGAGATGAGCTACTATGACACATAATGATGCTAGAAAAGGTGAAAGCACATTTGCTCCCTGGGTGGTTTTGGTAATTAATGACAACATACTTTGTGGTTGGACTAATGCTTTTATCAAGTATGTTTCAGGAAATTCAATCACATGGGGATGGCAAGGACTGAAGAAGTGGACCCCTCAAATGATAAGGCAAGCATTGACAAAAGCTCAAGACTCTATTTTTGGTTTAGTGATCAAAGATCACATTGAGTCCATAGGAAAGCCAATACTATTAAAAGGGGATGAGGTTGTGTTGATGATCTGGTTGCTCAAGTGCTTAGTGATTTAGCTCCTTCAACTATCAGCAACTTTCACTACTAAACACACTCATAAGTAATCTCGGACAAACCGATTCTTCCCACTCAGTCCCACCGAGATGAACCACCTCAGCTATTTTTCAAACCCTAGAAATTTCGGTCCATCCGATTTTGAGTTCGGTCTCACCGAAACTGGACTGCCAACCTTCTGTAACCGTTTGTCATCATTTCGGAAAATCCGAGTTGTTGATTTCGGTCCCACCGACTCTGGCAAGTTCCTACCTTTGACTCATATCGGACACACCGAGATGGTATTTTCGGTCCCACCGAAAACCCCAACGTTCACTATATTTGAACTTTCGGTCTGACCGAGTTTTCACTTCGGTCTCACCGAGATTGCTCAATTATGTGTGTAACGGTTGGATTTTGTGTGGAGGCTATATATACCCCTCCACCCCTTCTTCATTCGTGGAGAGAGCCATCAGAAAGTACCACCACTCCTACCTTACACTTTCTGAGAAGAGAACTACCTACCCTTGTGTTGAGATCAAGTTACTCCATTCCTACCATATGAAACTTGATTTCTAACCTTCCCAAGTTGCTTTCCACTCAATCCTTTCTTCCACCACAGCCATATCAGTGAGGAGAGTTGAGTGTTGGGGAGATTATCATTTGAAGCATAAGAGCAAGGAGTTCATCATCATCAACAACATCTATTACCTTTTGGAGGGTGGTGCCTCCTAGATTGGTTAGGTGTCGCTTGGGAGCCTCCGTCTTCGAGATGTGGAGTTGAACCAAGAAGTTTGTAAGGGCAAGGAGATCGCCTACTTCGTGAAGATCTACCCCGAGTAAGGCTAGTCCCTCGTGGGGGTAGGCCATGATGGAATAGACAAGGTTGCTTCTTCGTGGACCCTTCGTGGGTGGAGCCCTCCGTGGACTCGCGCAGCCGTTACCCTCAGTGGGTTGAAGTCTCCATCAACGTGGATGTACGATAGCACCACCTACCGGAACCACGGGAAAAATCATTGCGTCTCCAAATTGCGTTTGATCTTCTCCACCTCTCTTCACTACTTGTGCAATTTACTTTCCGCTGCCCATACTCTAGAATTGCATGTGTAGTGTGCTACTTGACTTGTGTGTTATGCAAAATCTGCCAAAAACTGTTCTTGATAAAAGGCAGAATTTTTATCTTGTCGAGTAGTCTAATCACCCCCCCTCTAGACACTCTCACCTTCTTCGATCCCTCAATTGGTATCAGAGCTTTGGTCTCCATCGCTTTGGTTTACACACCATTGGAGGAAGATGGACGTGTCTACGTTTGGGAGTGTTAGCCATAGAGTGCCTATTCTTAATGAAAGGTTCTATAACATGTGGAGGGTTGAAATGCTTAGTATCTTTAAGATGTACAATTTGTGCAAATATGTTGAGACCCCCTATGTGCCTCCTTTTGATCCCTTGCACCCTACCATGGATGAAGAGCTTGATTTGCTTCGTAACCTTAGAACTGTAAATCTTATCATTAGAGGGTTACCCGATGACTTGCTTAATCTTGTTACAAACTTTGAGTGCACCTATGCTATGTGGAAATTCTTGGAAGAATTTATCCGGACTACTCTTTGAGAAGTCTTGATGAAATTCTACACAAGACTATTGAATTTGATAAGTTGCACCCCAATGATCCCAACTTTGATAAATGCTTCTTTGAGCTTCGTGATCTTATGAAAAAGAAGGGTGATCCCGGTCTTATCAATATTTTAATTAGAAATGCTCTTGCATTGCATTCCGAAGATTATTGTCACATTGACCAAACTAATGCAAGTACTTATCAAATTGACCTAGGTGTTGATGATGAACAATCTATGGGTCAATATGATGATGAGCATGAGCAAGATGATGATTACTCCGATTCGGACACCGAGCTAGACAAGGTCATGAAGAGTTTCAATCTTATGGCAAATCTGAGAGACTACATGTCCGGCGGAAAAGAGTGGATTCTTGATAGTGGATGCACCGACCACATGACCGGAGACAAAGACATGTTTCGAGAGCTTGCAAAGAACGATGGTCCACGCAAGTATGTGACTTTTGGAGACAACTCCAAGGGTAAGGTACTAGGCCTTGGTAAGGTGGCCATATCTCATGATAGCTCTATTCAAAATGTCATGCTTGTAGAATCTCTTGGATACAATTTACTTTCCGTGTCTAGATTAGCTGACTTTGGATTCAATGTGCTATTTACCAAAGTAGATTGCCAAGTCTTTCGTCGTGACAATCAAAATATGGCATTTACCGGTATCCGTAGAGGTGATCTATATATTGTTGATTTCACTAAGAAAGCCCAACCTAGAGCTTGTTTCATTGCTAAATCCTCTAAAGGTTGGTTATGGCATAGAAGGCTAGGACATGTTGGTATGCGTAATCTAGATAAGCTGATCAAAGGTGATCATATTCTTGGTGTTAAAGATGTTCTCTTTGACAAAGATAGACTTTGTAGTGCTTGTCAAGCAGGAAAACAAGTTGGTGGAAGTCATCCCGTGAAAAACATCATGACCACAAGGAGACCGCTTGAGCTTCTTCATATGGATCTCTTCGGTCCCAATGCTTACAAAAGCCTTGGTGGTAACTCCTTTGGTCTAGTTATAGTCGATGATTATTCCAGATTTACGTGGGTATTTTTCCTTGATGATAAATCGCAGGTTCAAAGAATCTTCAAGACCTTTGCCAAAAAGGCCCAAAATCAATTTGAGGTGAAGATCAAGAAAGTTCGGAGTGACAATGGAACGGAGTTCAAGAACGCCAATGTAGACTCTTTTCTCGATGAGGAAGGGATTCTACATGAGTTCTCGGCTACGTACACTCCTCAACAAAATGGAGTTGTTGAGAGGAAGAACCGAACGCTCATAGAGATGGCAAGAACGATGCTTGATGAATACAAGACACCGAAGCATTTTTGGGGAGAAGCGGTCGAGACAGCTTGTCATGCTATCAACAGGCTTTATCTTCATAAGCTCCTCGGCAAGACATCATACGAGCTCCTCACCGGTAACAAACCCCAAGTGGGATACTTTCGTGTCTTTGGTTCAAAATGCTATATCCTTGATAAGCATCGTCGGTCTAAATTTGCTCCTAAATCTCATGAAGGCTTTCTTCTTGGTTATGGATCAAACTCCCACACCTACCGTGTCTACAATAATTTCACCCGAAAGGTTGAAGAGACGGTAGATGTGAAGTTTTGATGAATCTAATGGCTCGCAAGTAGAGCAAATGCCTATTGATGTAGGAGACAAGGACCCATCGGAAGCTATCCAAGATTTATCTATCGGAAAGATTCGTCCCATGGAAGTGAAGGAGAGTACCTCATCTACATATGTGGAGCCACCTACCTCACGGCGAGATGAACCTCAAGGCAACATGGAGGCCTCCACGAGTGGAACTCACCAAGATGAGGAAGTGCAACAAGAAGATCTACCACAACCTCCTTCTCCACCACCTCAAGACAACACCAACAACAATGAAGAAGAAGAAGAGGAAGATGAAGATGATGAGGAAGCTGAGCCACAACATCAACAAAAGATATCCCGAGTCCGAGCAAGAGTCAAGAAGAATCATCCCGTGGAACAAATGATGAACGACATCAACTCCGGGAGAATTACTCGCTCTAAAACTCGCTTAGCTAACTTTTGTGAGCATTACTCATTTATCTCTAGTATTGAACCTATGAAGGTAGAAGAAGCACTTGAAGACCCGGATTGGGTGAATGCTATGCACGAAGAACTACACAACTTCGAGAGGAACAAGGTATGGACTTTGGTAGAGAAGCCCAAGGATGATCAAAACATCATTGGAACCAAATGGGTGTTTCGGAACAAGCAAGATGAAGATGGACAAGTCATCTGCAACAAGGCTCGTCTCGTAGCTCAAGGTTACACACAAGTCGAAGGTATGGACTATGGTGAGACCTATGCCCCCGTTGCTAGACTTGAGTCCATTCGCATTCTTCTTGCTTATGCCAATCACCATGATATTACTCTCTATCAAATGGATATCAAAAGTGCTTTCCTAAATGGTGAAATTGAGGAGGAAGTATTTGTAAAACAACCTCCCGGTTTTGTGAATCCCAAAAAGCCTAATCATGTTTACAAGTTGCACAAAGCTCTTTATGGTCTTAAACAAGCTCCTAGAGCTTGGTACAAATGCTTAACTAGCTTTCTTCTTGAAAAAGGCTTTGAAATTGGAAAGATAGACTCAACGCTGTTCACGAAAAGGGTTAATGGTGAACTATTTGTGTGCCAAATATATGTTGATGATATTATCTTTGGTTCAACTAACCCTCATTTTAGCAAGAAGTTTGGACAGCTCATGTCGGAGAAGTATGAGATGTCCATGATGTGTGAACTCAAATTCTTCCTTGGGTTGCAAATCAAGCAATCTAAGGAGGGTACCTTTGTCTCACAAACAAAGTACACCAAGGATCTCTTCAAGAAGTTCAACATGCAAGAAAGCAAAGGTATGAGTACCCCCATGCCCACAAGTGGACACAATGACTTGACAAAAGATGGAGAACCCGTTGATCAAAGGGTTTACCGATCTATGATTGGTTCTCTACTATATCTTTGTGCTTCTCGTCCTGACATAATGTTGAGTGTATGCATGTGTGCGCGATATCAAGCAGCCCCTAAAGAATGTCATCTTAAAGCTGTTAAAAGGATAGTGAGATACTTGATACACACACCAAACTTTGGCATTTGGTATCCTAAGAGGGCCTCTTTCGACCTTGTTGGCTATTCCGACTCGGACTATGCCGGTGACAAGGTTGATAGAAAGTCAACTTCGGGTACGTGTCAATTTCTTGGTCGATCCCTTGTATCTTGGTCCTCCAAGAAACAAAATTCGGTATCATTATCCACTGCCGAAGCGGAATATATTGCTGCTGGTTCGTGTTGTGCTCAATTACTATGGATGACACAAACGCTTAAGGATTATGGGATACATGTGAGACATGTTCCTTTGCTTTGTGACAATGAGAGTGCAATTAAAATTGGACACAATCCAGTGCAACACTCTCGAACAAAGCATATTGAAGTTCGTCACCATTTTATTCGTGATCATATTGCCAAGGGTGACATTAATCTTAAGCATGTTCGTACTGACAAACAACTTGCTGATATCTTTACAAAACCTCTTGATGAGAAAGTGTTTTGTCGCTTAAGGAGTGAGTTGAACATCATTGATGCTTCAAACTTGGAGTGATAACTCCATTTAATGCATGCAAGGCATGAGCCTCTTGACTAATCCTTGATATTTCTCTTATGATGATGATCATATGTCTTGGACACATTTGCCTCCTTGTATTGCATCTAACTCCCTGCAGGTACTTGGATGATCTACATTCCACAAGATTACCACTCACTCAAATCTTGAGTAATCTTGTCATTTGACCAAGTATCTAGACCTTTGGGATGTTGAGTTCAAGGAACAAAATTCCACATATCCTTTTTGACATCTTATACATCTAGTATTTCACTCTTGTCATCTTGGATATCCTCGAGTATTTCCTTGCTTGCCTAACCCATGTAGGAAGATGAACTATACAAGTAGACATGGCGCTCCAACTTCACATTCAATGAGCACCTACATCAAGCTTACCTACATGAGCAAAGCATCAACAAGCCCAAGGTATGTTCTTCACATCTTTGAGGAGCTTTGCTCAAAGTCATGAGTACAAGCAGCTTCATAAGATGTGATCACATCAAATGCTTAATCGAAAAATGGCAACCCCATTTTGAGCTTAAATGATGAGTATGACCTATGATCAAATGTCCTCATTTGACTCCTAAGTCAATATACTCAAACATAGGTGATCTTGTCGCCGACCTTTATCTAGATGAAGTACATATGTTTTTGGAGTCTTTTTGTTTTCTCTTTTGTTCTCTCATTGAGTTTTATTTAAACAAAAAAAACTTCATCTAGGAATCTTTTTCATTTCTATTCTTATGTCTTTTTGAATATCCTTCTGGCTCTGATCAATTCCTTGAAAATCTTTCACAAATTCATTGCAAATCCTTTGAAACATTCCTCGCAAAGTGAGCTGAATTATTTCTGTATTTCCCTGGAATTAAACTCGGCGTCACCGATTTCAATATTTCGGTCTGACCGAAAAGGATCTATCCTAACTCAATTCGGTGTCACTGATTTATCTTCCAGGATATCAATTTCTGCAGCTCCACTCAATGTTTCTCTATGCATGTTTCTATTTGCCCTGTTGTGATTCTTAAGGATCCCACTTCTTTCTTTCTTCCATCTTTCCTGCCCTACCTAGTTTGCTGTCCTTTTCGGCACTTGATGTCAAAGGGGGAGAAGACTTAGGGGGAGTAGAGGGAGAAGAGAAGACTTAAGGGAAGAAGAAAAGCAATCTTATCTTAAGGGGGAGAGAATCACATCAAAGCTTTGCCATATTTTACATTTGGACATCATTCTCAATTGGCATCATTCTTTTGATTTTGCTCTTTCCATCAAACCCCTTGTTCTGAGAGAACTCAAAGGGAGAGGAATCTTCACATTTGATATCTTATGAAAAGCAAAATCTCTCAGTGTTCATTGAAAATCTTTTAGTTTCGGAGACATGTTTGCTGATTCAAGCTTGTGCTCAATATGAGACACTCTTTATACATGTCCTCCCTGGCTTGGTACTCTTGATGTTCTTGCAGTTGGTTGAAGGAATACTCTTGTGTTATCTAACCTTATTTTCCCAAGTTTATCCCTTCAGGTACAATGCCAAGGAACCTCAAGGTAAGTATATGCACCTTGCAGAATGTGCATGATGGTGACTTGCTTGTAAATACTTGTTTGCAAGAAATCACCATGCACATATGCATTATCACTCATTTCCTTTCATCTGCTCTGATGCATATAGCCAAGCTGCATGTAGCACATCTTGCTTATCTCTTGTGTGCTTGTGGTAGTCCAAAACCATAATCTATGAAAATCTTGCACACTTGTAGGGGGAGCCTGTGTACTACATGCTTGTCAAAGCTTTCGTGATAATTCTGTCTTTCTTTCAATAAGCTTTGATGTCTTGTTTAGTGTGATTATAGTGTGTTGCCATCAATTACCAAAAAGGGGGAGATTGAAAGCACATTTGCTCCCTGGGTGGTTTTGGTAATTAATGACAACATACTTTGTGGTTGGACTAATGCTTTTATCAAGTATGTTTCAGGAAATTCAATCACATGGGGATGGCAATGACTGAAGAAGTGGACCCCTCAAATGATAAGGCAAGCATTGGCAAAAGCTTAAGACTCTATTTTTGGTTTAGTGATCAAAGATCACATTGAGTCCATAGGAAAGCCAATACTATTAAAAGGGGATGAGGTTGTGTTGATGATCTGGTTGCTCAAGTGCTTAGTGATTTAGCTCCTTCAACTATCAGCAACTTTCACTACTAAACACACTCATAAGTAATCTCGGACAAACCGATTCTTCCCACTCAGTCCCACCGAGATGAACCACCTCAGCTATTTTTCAAACCCTAGAAATTTCGGTCCATCCGATTTTGAGTTCGGTCTCACCGAAACTGGACTGCCAACCTTCTGTAACCATTTGTCATCATTTCGGAAAATCCGAGTTGTTGATTTCGGTCCCACCGACTCTGGCAAGTTCCTACCTTTGACTCATATCGGACACACCGAGATGGTATTTTCGGTCCCACCGAAAACCCCAACATTCACTATATTTGAACTTTCGGTCTGACCGAGTTTTCACTTCGGTCTCACCGAGATTGCTCAATTATGTGTGTAACGGTTGGATTTTGTGTGGAGGCTATATATACCCCTCCACCCCCTCTTCATTCGTGGAGAGAGCCATCAGAAAGTACCACCACTCCTACCTTACACTTTCTGAGAAGAGAACTACCTACCCTTGTGTTGAAATCAAGTTACTCCATTCCTACCATATGAAACTTGATTTCTAACCTTCCCAAGTTGCTTTCCACTCAATCCTTTCTTCCACCACAGCCATATCAGTGAGGAGAGTTGAGTGTTGGGGAGATTATCATTTGAAGCACAAGAGCAAGGAGTTCATCATCATCAACAACATCTATTACCTTTTGGAGGGTGGTGCCTCCTAGATTGGTTAGGTGTCGCTTGGGAGCCTCCGTCTTTGAGATGTGGAGTTGAACCAAGAAGTTTGTAAGGGCAAGGAGATCGCCTACTTCGTGAAGATCTACCCCGAGTAAGGCTAGTCCTCCGTGGGCGTAGGCCATGATGGAATAGACAAGGTTGCTTCTTCGTGGACCCTTCGTGGGTGGAGTCCTCCGTGGACTCGCGCAGCCGTTACCCTCCGTGGGTTGAAGTCTCCATCAACGTGGATGTACGATAGCACCACCTATCGGAACCACGGGAAAAATCATTGCGTCTCCAAATTGCGTTTGATCTTCTCCACCTCTCTTCAGTACTTGTGCAATTTACTTTCCGCTGCCCATACTCTAGAATTGCATGTGTACTGTGCTACTTGACTTGTGTATTATGCAAAATCTGCCAAAAACTGTTCTTGATAAAAGGCAGAATTTTTATCTTGTCGAGTAGTCTAATCACCCCCCCTCTAGACACTCTCACCTTCTTCGATCCCTCAATTGGTATCAGAGCTTTGGTCTCCATCGCTTTGGTTTACACACCATTGGAGGAAGATGGACGTGTCTACGTTTGGGAGTGTTAGCCATAGAGTGCCTATTCTTAATGGAAGGTTCTATAACATGTGGAGGGTTGAAATGCTTAGTATCTTTAAGATGTACAATTTGTGCAAATATGTTGAGACCCCCTATGTGCCTCCTTTTGATCCCTTGCACCCTACCATGGATGAAGAGCTTGATTTGCTTCGTAACCTTAGAACTGTAAATCTTATCATTAGAGGGTTACCCGATGACTTGCTTAATCTTGTTACAAACTTTGAGTGCGCCTATGCTATGTGGAAATTCTTGGAAGAACTTTATCCGGACTACTCTTTGAGAAGTCTTGATGAAATTCTACACAAGACTATTGAATTTGATAAGTTGCACCCCAATGATCCCAACTTTGATAAATGCTTCTTTGAGCTTCGTGATCTTATGAAAAAGAAGGGTGATCCCGGTCTTATCAATATTTTAATTAGAAATGCTCTTGCATTGCATTCCGAAGATTATTGTCACATTGACCAAACTAATGCAAGTACTTATCAAATTGACCTAGGTGTTGATGATGAACAATCTATGGGTCAATATGATGATGAGCATGAGCAAGATGATGATTACTCCGATTCGGACACCGAGCTAGACAAGGTCATGAAGAGTTTCAATCTTATGGCAAATCTGAGAGACTACATGTCCGACGGAAAAGAGTGGATTCTTGATAGTGGATGCACCGACCACATGACCGGAGACAAAGACATGTTTCGAGAGCTTGCAAAGAACGATGGTCCACGCAAGTATGTGACTTTTGGAGACAACTCCAAGGGTAAGGTACTTGGCCTTGGTAAGGTGGCCATATCTCATGATAGCTCTATTCAAAATGTCATGCTTGTAGAATCTCTTGGATACAATTTACTTTCCGTGTCTAGATTAGCTGACTTTGGATTCAATGTGCTATTTACCAAAGTAGATTGCCAAGTCTTTCGTCGTGACAATCAAAATATGGCATTTACCGGTATCCGTAGAGGTGATCTATATATTGTTGATTTCACTAAGAAAGCCCAACCTAGAGCTTGTTTCATTGCTAAATCCTCTAAAGGTTGGTTATGGCATAGAAGGCTAGGACATGTTGGTATGCGTAATCTAGATAAGCTGATCAAAGGTGATCATATTCTTGGTGTTAAAGATGTTCTCTTTGACAAAGATAGACTTTGTAGTGCTTGTCAAGCAGGAAAACAAGTTGGTGGAAGTCATCCCGTGAAAAACATCATGACCACAAGGAGACCGCTTGAGCTTCTTCATATGGATCTCTTCGGTCCCAATGCTTACAAAAGCCTTGGTGGTAACTCCTTTGGTCTAGTTATAGTCGATGATTATTCCAGATTTACGTGGGTATTTTTCCTTGATGATAAATCGCAGGTTCAAAGAATCTTCAAGACCTTTGCCAAAAAGGCCCAAAATCAATTTGAGGTGAAGATCAAGAAAGTTCGGAGTGACAATGGAACGGAGTTCAAGAACGCCAATGTAGACTCTTTTCTCGATGAGGAAGGGATTCTACATGAGTTCTCGGCTACGTACACTCCTCAACAAAATGGAGTTGTTGAGAGGAAGAACCGAACGCTCATAGAGATGGCAAGAACGATGCTTGATGAATACAAGACACCGAAGCATTTTTGGGGAGAAGCGGTCGAGACAGCTTGTCATGCTATCAACAGGCTTTATCTTCATAAGCTCCTCGGCAAGACATCATACGAGCTCCTCACCGGTAACAAACCCCAAGTGGGATACTTTCGTGTCTTTGGTTCAAAATGCTATATCCTTGATAAGCATCGTCGGTCTAAATTTGCTCCTAAATCTCATGAAGGCTTTCTTCTTGGTTATGGATCAAACTCCCACACCTACCGTGTCTACAATAATTTCACCCGAAAGGTTGAAGAGACGGTAGATGTGAAGTTTTGATGAATCTAATGGCTCGCAAGTAGAGCAAATGCCTATTGATGTAGGAGACAAGGACCCATCGGAAGCTATCCAAGATTTATCTATCGGAAAGATTCGTCCCATGGAAGTGAAGGAGAGTACCTCATCTACATATGTGGAGCCACCTACCTCACGGCGAGATGAACCTCAAGGCAACATGGAGGCCTCCACGAGTGGAACTCACCAAGATGAGGAAGTGCAACAAGAAGATCTACCACAACCTCCTTCTCCACCACCTCAAGACAACACCAACAACAATGAAGAAGAAGAAGAGGAAGATGAAGATGATGAGGAAGCTGAGCCACAACATCAACAAAAGATATCCCGAGTCCGAGCAAGAGTCAAGAAGAATCATCCCGTGGAACAAATGATGAACGACATCAACTCCGGGAGAATTACTCGCTCTAAAACTCGCTTAGCTAACTTTTGTGAGCATTACTCATTTATCTCTAGTATTGAACCTATGAAGGTAGAAGAAGCACTTGAAGACCCGGATTGGGTGAATGCTATGCACGAAGAACTACACAACTTCGAGAGGAACAAGGTATGGACTTTGGTAGAGAAGCCCAAGGATGATCAAAACATCATTGGAACCAAATGGGTGTTTCGGAACAAGCAAGATGAAGATGGACAAGTCATCTGCAACAAGGCTCGTCTCGTAGCTCAAGGTTACACACAAGTCGAAGGTATGGACTATGGTGAGACCTATGCCCCCGTTGCTAGACTTGAGTCCATTCGCATTCTTCTTGCTTATGCCAATCACCATGATATTACTCTCTATCAAATGGATATCAAAAGTGCTTTCCTAAATGGTGAAATTGAGGAGGAAGTATTTGTAAAACAACCTCCCGGTTTTGTGAATCCCAAAAAGCCTAATCATGTTTACAAGTTGCACAAAGCTCTTTATGGTCTTAAACAAGCTCCTAGAGCTTGGTACAAATGCTTAACTAGCTTTCTTCTTGAAAAAGGCTTTGAAATTGGAAAGATAGACTCAACGCTGTTCACGAAAAGGGTTAATGGTGAACTATTTGTGTGCCAAATATATGTTGATGATATTATCTTTGGTTCAACTAACCCTCATTTTAGCAAGAAGTTTGGACAGCTCATGTCGGAGAAGTATGAGATGTCCATGATGTGTGAACTCAAATTCTTCCTTGGGTTGCAAATCAAGCAATCTAAGGAGGGTACCTTTGTCTCACAAACAAAGTACACCAAGGATCTCTTCAAGAAGTTCAACATGCAAGAAAGCAAAGGTATGAGTACCCCCATGCCCACAAGTGGACACAATGACTTGACAAAAGATGGAGAACCCGTTGATCAAAGGGTTTACCGATCTATGATTGGTTCTCTACTATATCTTTGTGCTTCTCGTCCTGACATAATGTTGAGTGTATGCATGTGTGCGCGATATCAAGCAGCCCCTAAAGAATGTCATCTTAAAGCTGTTAAAAGGATAGTGAGATACTTGATACACACACCAAACTTTGGCATTTGGTATCCTAAGAGGGCCTCTTTCGACCTTGTTGGCTATTCCGACTCGGACTATGCCGGTGACAAGGTTGATAGAAAGTCAACTTCGGGTACGTGTCAATTTCTTGGTCGATCCCTTGTATCTTGGTCCTCCAAGAAACAAAATTCGGTATCATTATCCACTGCCGAAGCGGAATATATTGCTGCTGGTTCGTGTTGTGCTCAATTACTATGGATGACACAAACGCTTAAGGATTATGGGATACATGTGAGACATGTTCCTTTGCTTTGTGACAATGAGAGTGCAATTAAAATTGGACACAATCCAGTGCAACACTCTCGAACAAAGCATATTGAAGTTCGTCACCATTTTATTCGTGATCATATTGCCAAGGGTGACATTAATCTTAAGCATGTTCGTACTGACAAACAACTTGCTGATATCTTTACAAAACCTCTTGATGAGAAAGTGTTTTGTCGCTTAAGGAGTGAGTTGAACATCATTGATGCTTCAAACTTGGAGTGATAACTCCATTTAATGCATGCAAGGCATGAGCCTCTTGACTAATCCTTGATATTTCTCTTATGATGATGATCATATGTCTTGGACACATTTGCCTCCTTGTATTGCATCTAACTCCCTGCAGGTACTTGGATGATCTACATTCCACAAGATTACCACTCACTCAAATCTTGAGTAATCTTGTCATTTGACCAAGTATCTAGACCTTTGGGATGTTGAGTTCAAGGAACAAAATTCCACATATCCTTTTTGACATCTTATACATCTAGTATTTCACTCTTGTCATCTTGGATATCCTCGAGTATTTCCTTGCTTGCCTAACCCATGTAGGAAGATGAACTATACAAGTAGACATGGCGCTCCAACTTCACATTCAATGAGCACCTACATCAAGCTTACCTACATGAGCAAAGCATCAACAAGCCCAAGGTATGTTCTTCACATCTTTGAGGAGCTTTGCTCAAAGTCATGAGTACAAGCAGCTTCATAAGATGTGATCACATCAAATGCTTAATCGAAAAATGGCAACCCCATTTTGAGCTTAAATGATGAGTATGACCTATGATCAAATGTCCTCATTTGACTCCTAAGTCAATATACTCAAACATAGGTGATCTTGTCGCCGACCTTTATCTAGATGAAGTACATATGTTTTTGGAGTCTTTTTGTTTTCTCTTTTGTTCTCTCATTGAGTTTTATTTAAACAAAAAAAACTTCATCTAGGAATCTTTTTCATTTCTATTCTTATGTCTTTTTGAATATCCTTCTGGCTCTGATCAATTCCTTGAAAATCTTTCACAAATTCATTGCAAATCCTTTGAAACATTCCTCGCAAAGTGAGCTGAATTATTTCTGTATTTCCCTGGAATTAAACTCGGCGTCACCGATTTCAATATTTCGGTCTGACCGAAAAGGATCTATCCTAACTCAATTCGGTGTCACTGATTTATCTTCCAGGATATCAATTTCTGCAGCTCCACTCAATGTTTCTCTATGCATGTTTCTATTTGCCCTGTTGTGATTCTTAAGGATCCCACTTCTTTCTTTCTTCCATCTTTCCTGCCCTACCTAGTTTGCTGTCCTTTTCGGCACTTGATGTCAAAGGGGGAGAAGACTTAGGGGGAGTAGAGGGAGAAGAGAAGACTTAAGGGAAGAAGAAAAGCAATCTTATCTTAAGGGGGAGAGAATCACATCAAAGCTTTGCCATATTTTACATTTGGACATCATTCTCAATTGGCATCATTCTTTTGATTTTGCTCTTTCCATCAAACCCCTTGTTCTGAGAGAACTCAAAGGGAGAGGAATCTTCACATTTGATATCTTATGAAAAGCAAAATCTCTCAGTGTTCATTGAAAATCTTTTAGTTTCGGAGACATGTTTGCTGATTCAAGCTTGTGCTCAATATGAGACACTCTTTATACATGTCCTCCCTGGCTTGGTACTCTTGATGTTCTTGCAGTTGGTTGAAGGAATACTCTTGTGTTATCTAACCTTATTTTCCCAAGTTTATCCCTTCAGGTACAATGCCAAGGAACCTCAAGGTAAGTATATGCACCTTGCAGAATGTGCATGATGGTGACTTGCTTGTAAATACTTGTTTGCAAGAAATCACCATGCACATATGCATTATCACTCATTTCCTTTCATCTGCTCTGATGCATATAGCCAAGCTGCATGTAGCACATCTTGCTTATCTCTTGTGTGCTTGTGGTAGTCCAAAACCATAATCTATGAAAATCTTGCACACTTGTAGGGGGAGCCTGTGTACTACATGCTTGTCAAAGCTTTCGTGATAATTCTGTCTTTCTTTCAATAAGCTTTGATGTCTTGTTTAGTGTGATTATAGTGTGTTGCCATCAATTACCAAAAAGGGGGAGATTGAAAGCACATTTGCTCCCTGGGTGGTTTTGGTAATTAATGACAACATACTTTGTGGTTGGACTAATGCTTTTATCAAGTATGTTTCAGGAAATTCAATCACATGGGGATGGCAATGACTGAAGAAGTGGACCCCTCAAATGATAAGGCAAGCATTGGCAAAAGCTCAAGACTCTATTTTTGGTTTAGTGATCAAAGATCACATTGAGTCCATAGGAAAGCCAATACTATTAAAAGGGGATGAGGTTGTGTTGATGATCTGGTTGCTCAAGTGCTTAGTGATTTAGCTCCTTCAACTATCAGCAACTTTCACTACTAAACACACTCATAAGTAATCTCGGACAAACCGATTCTTCCCACTCAGTCCCACCGAGATGAACCACCTCAGCTATTTTTCAAACCCTAGAAATTTCGGTCCATCCGATTTTGAGTTCGGTCTCACCGAAACTGGACTGCCAACCTTCTGTAACCGTTTGTCATCATTTCGGAAAATCCGAGTTGTTGATTTCGGTCCCACCGACTCTGGCAAGTTCCTACCTTTGACTCATATCGGACACACCGAGATGGTATTTTCGGCCCCACCGAAAACCCCAACGTTCACTATATTTGAACTTTCGGTCTGACCGAGTTTTCACTTCGGTCTCACCGAGATTGCTCAATTATGTGTGTAACGGTTGGATTTTGTGTGGAGGCTATATATACCCCTCCACCCCCTCTTCATTCGTGGAGAGAGCCATCAGAAAGTACCACCACTCCTACCTTACACTTTCTGAGAAGAGAACTACCTACCCTTGTGTTGAGATCAAGTTACTCCATTCCTACCATATGAAACTTGATTTCTAACCTTCCCAAGTTGCTTTCCACTCAATCCTTTCTTCCACCACAGCCATATCAGTGAGGAGAGTTGAGTGTTGGGGAGATTATCATTTGAAGCACAAGAGCAAGGAGTTCATCATCATCAACAACATCTATTACCTTTTGGAGGGTGGTGCCTCCTAGATTGGTTAGGTGTCGCTTGGGAGCCTCCGTCTTCGAGATGTGGAGTTGAACCAAGAAGTTTGTAAGGGCAAGGAGATCGCCTACTTCGTGAAGATCTACCCCGAGTAAGGCTAGTCCTCCGTGGGCGTAAGCCATGATGGAATAGACAAGGTTGCTTCTTCGTGGACCCTTCGTGGGTGGAGCCCTCCGTGGACTCGCGCAGCCGTTACCCTCTGTGGGTTGAAGTCTCCATCAACGTGGATGTACGATAGCACCACCTATCGGAACCACGGGAAAAATCATTGCGTCTCCAAATTGCGTTTGATCTTCTCCACCTCTCTTCAGTACTTGTGCAATTTACTTTCCGCTGCCCATACTCTAGAATTGCATGTGTAGTGTGCTACTTGACTTGTGTATTATGCAAAATCTGCCAAAAACTGTTCTTGATAAAAGGCAGAATTTTTATCTTGTCGAGTAGTCTAATCACCCCCCCTCTAGACACTCTCACCTTCTTCGATCCCTCAAAAGGTGATTGAAATTATCATTGATCAAACTTGTGCACCTGCTAGCATTCACACTTCATAAATTATTTCTTTTATCATTCAGCTACTCGAGGACGAGCAGGAATTAAGCTTGGGGATGCTGATACGTCTCCAACGTATCTATAATTTATAAAGTATTCATGCTATTATATTATCCATCTTAGATGTTTTATATACATTTATATGCTATTTTATATGATTTTTGGGACTAACCTATTAACCTAGAGCCTAGTGCCAGTTTCTGTTTTTTTCCTTGTTTTTGAGTTTTACAGAAAAGGAATACCAAACGGAGTCCAATTGACGTGCCAGTTTTTGATGATTTTTTATGGACCAAAAGAAGCCCCTGGAGTAAAAGAGTTGGGCCAGAAGAGTCCCGGGCTGTCCAAGAGGGTGAGGGCACGCCCACCCCCCTGGGCGTGGGCCCCTATCTCATGGACGACTCGGAGACCCCCTGGTCGTGAGACCGACGCCAATAATTGCTATAAATACAGAAACCTCCAGAAAATAACCTAGATCGGAAGTTCCGCCGCCGCAAACCTTTGTAACCACGAGAAATCAATCTAGGCCCTCTCTGGCACCCTGTCGGAGGGGGCCATCATCACCGGAGGCCATGGAGAATGATCTCGGAGGGGCCATCATCGCCATGAAGGCCAAGGACCAGAGGGAGAACCTCTCCCCAGCTAGGGGGAGGCCATGGAGGAGGAAGCACAAGGGGGAGAACCTCTCCTTGTCTCTCTCTCGGTGGCGCCGGAGTGCCATCGGGAGGGGAATCATCACCGCGGTGATCGTCTTCATCAACATCACCATCATCATCACCATCCTCATCTCTTTTACGCGGTCCACTCTCCCGCACCCCACTGTAATCCGTACTTGAACATGGTTCTTTATGCCATATATTATGATCCAATGATGTGTTGCCATCCTATGATGTTTTGAGTATATATCCTTTGTCTTTGGGTTGATTGATGATCTTGATTGGTACGAGTTGTTTGTTTTATTTTGGTACTGCCCTATGGTGCCCTCCGTGTCGCGCAAGCGTGAGGGATTGCCGCTGTAGGGTGTTGCAATACGTTCATGATTCGCTTATAGTGAGTTGCTTGAGTGACAGAAGCATAAACCCGAGTAAGGGGATTGTTGCATATGGGATAAAGGGGACTTGATGCTTTAATGCTATGGTTGGGTTTTACCTTAATGATATTTAGTAGTTGCGGATGCTTGTTTCGGCTCCCGCATTCGCGATGAGCCCTTCCCCAAAGGGTTCTCACTCCCACGAGATACGCCTCAATACAATGGCTCCGTGAAGCTGGAAAATTGTCTTGTTGACTACTCCACTGTAGTCAGCATAGCAAATGGCAACAAGCACATTGATGTGAAGTACGTCCCGCTGATGCTCCAAGGCAGGGCGCGGACCTGGCTCAACAGCCTCAAGCCTTACAACATCAACAGTTGGGCAGATTTCACCGAAGTCTTCATCCGCAACTTCACCAGCACATACAAGCGACTGCCCAAGCCTCGCCAGCTCTCTTTGTGCGTCTAAGGTCCCACCGAGTCCACCCGCGACTACCTGACATGGTGGGCTGAACTGCGCAACTCCTGCGAAGGGGTGCACGAGGTGAAGGCCATAGAGTACTTCACATCCGGGTGCAGAGAGGGCACTTTGCTCAAACACCGACTCCTCTGCGACGAGCCGGCTACACTCGACGAACTGCTGATCACTGCATGCAAGTACACCACTGCCGACTCCTCCATGAAGTCAGAGCTCCAAGTGGACTCCTCCGGGAAAGTGCCCCCTCTAGCTCCCAGGACGCCGGCTGGCGACTCCAGTCGGCGCCAACAGCAGAGCAACCACAAGCGCAAGGCCCCAATGCCGGCTTCCACCAGTCGGCAGGTGGCAACAATTGAGGACCAGCAACCGGAAGGGCAACCCTTACCCAAGCGTCCGAAAGGCAGCAAGCTAGCTTGGCAGCCAACCTTCTCCTATGAGCAAACCCTTGATGCTCCTTGCAAGTTCCATAGTGGCACGAAGCCATCCAATCATACCACCCAGAAGTGCCACTGACTCACTCGGATCTCCAAGGTCGAAGGACTACTGCCACCGCCGCCTGCTGGCCAGCTGGCTCCGCCTCCCCGGCAGCCAGCGGCTCGTCCAGCAGTCGGCGTCGTCCAGGACAAATTCCCCCAAGAGCTCGTGGTCTACGTCGTCTTCACCAGCGTGGCTGATGATAAGCGCAGTTGGCGACAACAGCACCAATAAGTCAATATCGTCGCCTCTGAAGTCCCAGAGTTCATGCACTGGTCTGAGAAGCCAATCCAGTGGAGCCGAGCTGACCACCCGATGGTGATGCCTTCTCCTGGTTCTTATGCCCCGGTGTTGGATGCTACCTTTGCAACAGACAAGCGAGTTGCTTGTTTCTCCCGAGTCCCGATAGATGGTCGTAGCAGCATCAACATCCTCTAGCGTGATACCATAGAGAAGTTGAACATCAAAGAAAGGTAGCTTCAGCCTAGTCGGACTGTTTTCCACGACATTGTGTCCGGCCTCTCCTGTTCACCAATCGGCAAGATCAAAATGGATGTCCTCTTCAGATACAAAGATCATTTCCGCCGTGAAGCAATCTGGTTCGAGGTGGTTGATCTGGAGAGCCCTTACCATGCACTGCTTGGCTGGCCTGCTCTGGCCAAGTTCATGGCAGTTCCGCACTATGCCTACCTCAAGATGAAGATGCTGGGAACCAAGGGCATCATCACCATAACTGGGGACTACAGAAGTCAGCTGCTTGTGATGCGGCCAGCAGCCGGCTGGCCGAGTCCATGGTGGTCGCTGCCGAGAAGAAGCTCCTGGACTAGGTGGTGGCCATGGCTGGCAAGTAGCCGGACCTGTCACCAGAGCCCAAAGAGTCAGAGACCCAGGGTTCCTTCCAGCCGGCTAAAGATACCAAGAAGATACCCTTGGACCCGAACCACCCGAAGAGGTTTGCTGTCATAGGGTAAAACCTCGACAGCAAATAGGAAAGTGAGATCGTCGATTTCCTCCGTGAGAATCGGGACATCTTTGCATGGTCTCCCAAGGACATGCCGGGTGTTCCAACAGATTTCGCCGAGCACAAGCCACATGTCAGAGCAGATGCAAACCAATCAAGCAACCTCTACGCCGCCTATCAGAAGAGAAGAGAAAAATCATCGGTGAAGAGATAGCCCGGCTGCTGGCATCTGACTTCATTATGGAACTATTCTTTCTAGAGTGGCTTGCCAATCCAGTCCTTGTACTGAAGAAAAACAACAAGTGGCACATGTGTATTGACTATACCAGCCTCAACAAAGCCTGCCCCAAGGATCCGTTTGTCTTGCCTCGGATTGACCAAGTGATAGACTCCACAGCCGGATACGAGCTGCTGAGTTTTTTGGATGCCTATTCGGGATACCACCAGATCAAGTAGGACCCGGCCGACCGCTTGAAGAACGCCTTCATCACACCATTTGGAGCTTTATGCTACCTGATCATGACATCCGGCTTGAGAAATGCCGGTGCCACGTTTCAGCGTTGCATGCAGAAGTGCCTCCTCAAGCAACTCGGCAGAAATGCCCATGTCTATGTGGACGATATTGTGGTGAAGATGGAGAAGCGCGACACCCTCTTGGAAGGTCTCAAAGAAACTTTTGATAATCTGCGCCGCTTTCAAATAAGTCTCAATCCAGAGAAGTGCGTCTTTGGAGTACCAGCCGACCAGCTCCTTGGTTTCCTGGTCTAAGAACACGACATTGAGTGCAACCCTGTGAAGATCAAGGCCATCGAGAGGATAGAGAGGCCCACCCGTGTGATAGCCTGGCTTATTAGGGATGATAGACTAGTCATATCAATAAGGAATTCCTTCTTTTCCGGGAGCCCATTTGGATAGAACTCCAAAGTTAAGCGTGCTCAGCTTGGAGTAGTTTCAGGATGGGTGATCGTCTGAGAAGTTGCTCCTAGGTGCGCACGAGTGAGGACAAAGTGCGCAGAAAAGACTAGTATTGATATGTGAGGCCAGTCTAGATCGCGCCAGGAGTAACGACCACCAGCGGGTGTGTCCGGGGCGTTACAAGTTGGTATCAGATCCGACCCTCGCGGTTACACGGATGTTTGCGGACAGGTGCTCGGTCATGTTGTTCATGACGTTTGTGACCCGTCGTGGCACACGACATGGCACATGTATCGGACTGGATGCACAGATGGTTGTGCCAAGAGGGAACGTTCCTGTGGCCCGACGAGGGCGTCGGTTCCTCTGAGTGGGGGTGTATGTGATAGCCTGGCTTATTAGGGATGATAGACTACTCATATCAATAAGGAATTCCTTCTTTTCCGGGAGCCCATTTGGATAGAACTCCAAAGTTAAGCGTGCTTAGCTTGGAGTAGTTTCAGGATGGGTGACCGACCGGGAAGTTGCTCCCAGGTGTGCACGAGTGAGGACAAAGTGCGCAGAAAAGACTAGTGTTGATATGTGAGGCCAGTCTAGATCGCGCCAGGAGTAACGACCACCGGCGGGTGTGTTCGGGGCGTTACAACCCGACTGCGAGATGTCCAGAAGTTCACCGGCTGCTTGGCATCCCTCAGCCATTTCATCAGTCGGCTGGGCAAGAAGGCTCATCCCCTGTACCAGCTCATGAAGAAAACCACTCACTTTGAGTGGAATGATAAGGCGGACGAAGCTTTTCTCTAGCTGAAGAAGATGTTGACCACGCCGCCTGTCATGGCGGCTCCGACTGCTAAGGAGCCCATGCTCCTTTACATTGCCGCGACCAGCCAAGTGGTCAGCACAGTCATTGTGGTACAGCGCCCAGAAGACGGCAATGCACAGCCGGTCCAGAGGCATGTGTATTATTTAAGCGAGGTGCTTTCAGCCTCAAAGCAGAACTACCCACACTACCAGAAGAGGTGCTACGGTGTGTATTTCGCCGCCAAGAAGCTCAAGCCGTACTTTCAAGAGCACCCCATCACGGTTGTCTGCACTGCCCCACTTGCCGAGATCATAGGCAGCAGAAACGCGTCAGGCCGGGTGGCCAAGTGGGCCATCGAACTGGATCCCTACACCATCTTCTACCAGCCTCGCACCGCCCATGTCTCAAGCGTTCGCCGACTTCCTCATCGACTGGGCCAAGACCTAATACTTACCGCCTGCGGATTCCACCCATTGGCGGATGCACTTTGATGGCTCGAAGATGCGCACCGGCTTGGGAGCTGGCATCGTCCTCACCTCTCCCAAAGGCGACAAGCTCAGATACACGTTGCAAATTCACTTTGCCGCCTCCAACAATGTGGTTGAGTATGAGGCACTAGTACATGGACTCCGGCTGGCCAAAGAGCTCGGCATTTGCCGGATCCTGTGCTACGACGACTCGGACTTGGTGGTCCAACAGTCAACTGGCGGCTGGGACGCCAAAGATGCAAACATTGTGAGCTACCACTTCCTCGTCTAGCAACTCAGTGGATACTTCGAAGGGTGCGAGTTCCTTCACGTGCCACGAGCCGACAACGAGCAAGCAGATGCCCTGGCACGGATCGGCTCCACCCGGCAAGCTATACTGGCCGGCGTCTCCCTTCAGCGCCTCCTCAAGCCATCTATCAAGCCTTCACCAGAATCTGAGTCCATCTTCGTCCCGACTGCTCCCGGAGAGGCCGGGTCCGACTCGGGGGCTGCAGCAGCCGGCCCAAAGACCTCAGCAGGCGGCTCGGGGGCTATGATGTCTACTACACAACCTTCTTCTTGTATATGTTGTTGGGCCTCCAAGTGTAGAGGTTTGTAGGACAATAGCAAATTTCCCTCAAGTGGATGACCTAAGGTTTATTAATCCGTGGGAGGCGTGGGATGAAGATGGTCTCTCTCAAACAACCCTGCAACCAAATAACAAAGAGTCTCTTGTGTCCCCAACACACCCAATACAATGGTAAATTGTATAGGTGCACTAGTTCGGCGAAGAGATGGTTATACAAGTGCAATATGGATGGTAGATATAGGTTTTTGTAATAAGAAAATATAAAAGAGAAAGGTAGCAAGTGGTAAACGTGAGCATAAACGGTGTTGCAATGATAGGAAACAAGGCCTAGGGTTCATACTTTCACTAGTGCAAGTTCTCTCAACAAGGATAACATAATTGGATCATATTACTAGCCCTCAACATGCAACAAAGAGTCACTCCAAAGTTACTAATAGCGGAGAACAAACGAAGAGATTATGGTAGGGTACGAAACCACCTCAAAGTTATTCTTTCTGATCGATCTATTCAAGGGCCCGTAGTAACGTTCAATCTATCATAGAGTTCGTACTAGAATAACACCTTAAGATACAAATCAACCAAAACCCTAATGTCACCTAGATACTCTGTTGTCACCTCAAGTATCCGTGTGTATGATTATACGATATGCATCACACAATCTCAGATTCAGCTATTCAACCAACAAAAAGTACTTCAAAGAGTGCCCCAAAGTTTCTACCGGAGAGTCAAGACGAAAACGTGTGCCAACCCCTATGCATAGATTCCCAAGGTCACAGAACCCGCAAGTTGATCACCAAAACATACATCAAATAGATCACATGATATCCCATTGTCACCACAGATAAGGACGTGCAAGACATACATCAAGTGTTCTCAAATCCTTAAAGACTCAATCCGATAAGATAACTTCAAAGGGAAAACTCAATCCATTACAAGAGAGTAGAGGGGGAGAAGCATCATAAGATCCAACTAAAATAGCAAAGCTCGTGATACATCAAGATCGTGCCATCTCAAGAACACGAGAGAGAGAGAGAGAGAGAGAGAGAGAGAGAGAGAGAGAGAGAGAGAGATCAAACACATAGCTACTGGTACATACCCTCAGCCCCGAGGGTGGACTACTCCCTCCTTGTCATGGAGAGCGTTGGGATGATGAAGATGGACACCGGTGAGGGCTACAGAGGCTTTTGGTGGTGGAACTCCGGATCTAGGTTAATTTCCGAAGGTTTCAGTATTTATAGGATTTTTTGGCATAGGGCAAAAGTCAGGGGGCCCTCCGGGCCGTCCACGAGATAGGGCGGCGCCACCACCTGCCCAGGGTGCGCCCCCACCATCGTGGGCAGCCCGTGGCTCTCCTGGCCCAACTCTTTTACTTCGGGGGCTTCTTTTGGTCCAGAAAAAATCATCAAAAATTGGCACGTCAATTGGACTCCGTTTGATATTCCTTTTCTGTAAAACTCAAAAACAAGGAAAAAACAGAAACTGGCACTGGGCTCTAGGTTAATAGGTTAGTCCCAAAAATCATATAAAAATGTATAATAAAGCCCATAAAACATCCTATAAGGATAATATAATAGCATGGAACAATCAATAATTATAGATACGTTGGAGATGTATCAGCATCCCCAAGCTTAATTCCTGCTCGTCCTCGAGTAGGTAAATGATAAAACATAATTTCTGATGTGGAATCCTACCTAACATAATTTTCAATGTAATTCTCTTAATTGTGGCATGAATGTTTAGATCTGAAAGATTCAAGACAAAAGTCTATATTGACATAAGAAATAATAATACTTCAAGCATACTAACAAAGTAATCATGTCTTCTCAAAATACTGTGGCTAAAGAAAGTTATCCCTACAAAATCATATAGTCTGGCTATGCTCCCTCTTCATTGCACAAAATATTCATATCATGCACAACCCCGGTTTCAGCCAAGCACTTGTTTTCATACTCTATTCATTCAAACCTTTCAACCTTCACGCAATACATGAGCGTGAGCCATGGACATAGCACTATGAGTGGAATAGAGAGGTGGTTGTGGAGAAGACAAAAAGGAGGGAGATAGTCTCACATCGACTAAGCGTATCAACGGGCTATGGAGATGCCCATCAATAGATATCAATGTGAGTGAGTAGGGATTTCCATGCAACGGATGCACTAGAGCTAAATATGTATGAAAGCTCAACAAAAGAAACTAGTGGGTGTGCATCGAACTTGCTTGCTCACGAAGACCTAGGGCATTTGAGGAAGCCCATCGTTGGAATATACAAGACAAGTTCTATAATGAAAATTCCCACTAGTATATGAAAGTGACTAAGCATGAGACTCTCTATCATGAAGAACATGGTGCTACTTTGAAGCACAAGTGTGGAAAAAGATAGTAGCAATTGTCCCTTTTTTTAGGGCTTTCTTTTTTTCTTTGGCCTTTCCCCCTTTTTTTGTGGAGGGGCTTTATTGATTTATCCTTTTCTCACATGGGACAATGCTCTAATAATGATGATCATCACACTTTCATTGAATTACAACTCGATACTAGAACAAGTATGACTCTATATGAATGCCTCCGGCGGTGTACCGGGATGGGCAATGAAGCAAGAGTGTCATGTATGAAAAACTATGCATGGTTGCTTTGCCACAAATACGATGTCAACTACATGAGCATGCATGGCAATATGACAATATGATGCGTGTCATATGAACGGAACGATGGGAAGTTGCATGGCAATATATCTCGGAATGGCTATGGAAATGCCATGATAGGTAGGTATGGTGGCTGTTTTGAGGAATAATATGGTGGCTGTTTTGAGGAAGGATATATAGTGGGTGTATGGTACCGGCGAAAGTTGCGCGGTACAAGAGAGGCTAGCAATGGTGGAAGGGTGAGAGTGCGTATGACTCAACATTAGTCATAAGAACTCATATACTTATTGAAAAAATCTACGAGTCATCAAAACAAAGCAATCAACGCATGCTCATAGGGGGGAGGTTGGTAGGAGTTAACCATCGCGCGCCCCCGACCTCCACACAAAGGTTGACACTTTACAAATACCTCATGCTCTAACTTCGTCACATAGCGTTTCACCATACGTGCATGCTACGGGAATCACTAACTTTAACACAAGCATTTCTCAATTTCATAATAACTCCACTAGCATGACTCTAATATCACTATCCTCATATCTCAAAACAATTATCAAGCATCCAACTTCTCATCATATTCAATGCACTTAGTGTGAAAGTTTTTACTACATTGATCTTGGATGTCTATCATGTGAAGACTAGTTTTATAGCCTAAACACATTACCATGATGTTTTAATAGACTCTCTAAAGGATATAAATGAAGCATGAGAGTTCATCTATTTCTTCAAAATAAAACCACCGCCGTGCTCTGAAAGATATAAGTGAAGCACTAGAGCAATAACAAACTACTCCGAAAGATATAAGTGAAGATCAATGAGTAGTTGAATAATTATGTAACTATGTGAAGACTCTCTAACACTTAAGAATTTCAGATCTTGTGATATTATTCAAACAGCAAGCAAAACAAACTAAAATAAATTGACACTCCAAGCAAAACACATATCATGTGGTGAATAAAAATATAGCTCCGAGTATAGTAACTGATATATGAAGACGAAAGAGGGGATGCCTTCCCGGGGCATCCCCAAGCTTAGGCTTTTGGTTGTCCTTGAATTTTACCTTGGGGTGCCTTGGGCATCCCCAAGCTTAGGCCCTTGCCACTCTTTGTTCCATAGTCCATCAAAGCAATACTCTAAACTTGAAAACTTCACAACACAAAACTTAGACAAAAATCTCGTGAGCTCCGTTAGTATAAGAAAGCAAACCACTACTCAAAGGTACTGCAATGAATTCATTCTTTGTTTATATTGGTGTTAAACCTATTTTATTACAACTTCTCTATGATTCAAACTTCCCAATACTACTCATAGATGCATTGAAATAAGCAAACAACACACGAAAAACAGAATCTGTCAAAAAACAGAACAATCTGTAGTAATATGCAGGTTTCACATACTTCTGTAACTCCAAAAAATTCAAATAAATTGGTAAACATGAGGAATTTGTCTATTGATCATCTGCAAAAAAATCAACTAAATATCACGCTCCAGTAATATCTGATGACCAGTCTAGCGAGCGCTAACGATTCTGTCTTTCACAGCAAGATCATATAAACTTCACACAAGTCTTCCCAAAGGTTCTACTGGGCACAAACACTAATTAAAGCACAAAACAACATCTAAACAGAAGCTAGATGCAATATTTATTCCTAAACAGAAACAAAAACAAGGAAAATAAAATTGGGTTGCCTCCCAACAAGCGCCATCGTTTAACGCCCCTAGCTAGGCATGATGATTTCAATGATGCTCGCAGAAAAGATAAGAATTGAAGCATAAAGAGAGCATCATGAAGAATATGACTAGCACATTTTAGCCTAACCCACTTCCTATGTATAGGGATTTTGTAATCAAACAACTTATGGGAGCGATAATCAACTAGCATAGGAAGGGAAAACGAGCATAACTTCAAGATTTTAAGCACATAGACAGGAAACTTAGTATTATTGCAATATGTAGAAGCATATGATCCTCTCTCATAATAATTTTCAGTAGCATCATGAATGAATTCAACCATATAACCATCACATAAAGAATTCTTTTCATGACCTACTTGCATAGAAATTTTACTACTATCCACATAAGAAAATTTATTCTCATCAATAATAGTGGGAGCAAACTCAACAAAATAACTATCATGTGAAGCATAATCCAATTGAAAATTTAAATCATGATGGCAAGTTTCATGGTTATATTTATTCTTTATAGCATACGTGTCATCACAATAATCATCATAGATAACAACTTTGTTCTCATAATCAATTGGAACCTCTTCCGAAATAGTGGATTCATCAATAAATAAAGTCATGACCTCTCCAAATCCACTTTCATCAATATAATCATCATAAATAGGAGGCATGCTTTCATCATAGTAAATTTGCTCATAAAAACATGGGGGACTAAAAATATCATCTTCATCAAACATAGCTTTCCCAAGCTTGTGGCTTTGCATATCATTAGCATCATGGGTATTCAAAGAATTCATACTAACAACATTGCAATCATGCTCATCATTCACATATTTTATGCTAAGCATTCCATGTGATTCTTCTTCTAGTACTTGAGCACAATTTTCCTTCCCATCATTTTCACGAAAGATATTAAAAAGATGAAGCATATGAGGTAACCGTAATTCCATTTTTTTGTAGTTTTCTTTTATAAACAAAACTAGTGATAAAACAAGAAACTAAAAGATTCGATTGCAAGATCTAAAGATATACCTTCCAGCACTCACCTGCCCGGCAACGGTGCCAGAAAAGAGCTTGATGTCTACTACACAATCTTCTTCTTGTAGACGTTGTTGGGCCTCCAAGTGCAGAGGTTTGTAGGACAGTAGCAAATTTCCCTTAAGTGGATGACCTAAGGTTTATCAATCCGTGGGAGGTGTGGGATGAAGATGGTCTCTCTCAAACAACCCCGCAACCAAATAACAAAGAGTCTCTTGTGTCCCCAACACACCCAATACAATGGTAAATTGTGTAGGTGCACTAGTTCGGCGAAGAGATGGTGATACAAGTGCAGTATGGATGGTAGATATAGGTTTTTGTAATAAGAAAATATAAAAACAGCAAGGTAGCAAGTGGTAAACGTGAGCATAAACGGTGTTGCAATGATAGGAAAAAAGGCCTAGGGTTCATACTTTCACTAGTGCAAGTTCTCTCAACAAGGATAACATAATTGGATCATATTGCTAGCCCTCAACATGCAACAAAGAGTGAGTCCAAAGTTACTAATAGCGGAGAACAAACGAAGATATTATGGTAGGGTACAAAACCACCTCAAAGTTATTCTTTCTGATCGATCTATTCAAGAGTCTGTAGTAACGTTCAATCTATCATAGAGTTCGTACTAGGATAACACCTTAAGATACAAATCAACCAAAACCCTAATGTCACTTAGATACTCCATTGTCACCTCAAGTATTAGTGGGTATGATTATACGATATGCATCTGATACGTCTCCAAGGTATCTATAATTTTTGATTGTTCCATGCTATTATTTATGAAGTCTTAGATGTTTAATGGGCTTTATCATTCACTTTTATATCATTTTTGGGACTAACCTACTAACCCAAAGGCCCAGTCTAGATTGCTGTTTTTTGCCTATTTCAGGGTTTTGCAGAAAAGGAATATCAAACGGAGTCCAAACGGAATGAAACCTTCGCAGGAGATATTTTTTGAGAAAATCACGCGAGATAAACTTTGGGGCCAAGCCAGAGGACAGGGGGCCCACCCTTGAGGATGGGGGGCGCGCCCCCTGCCTCGAGGGCAGGCCCGGTTGCCCCTGGTGCCCCTCTTCCTTCTATATATGCCTACGTACCACAGAAACTCCATACGTAGAGAGAAAACCCTAATTCCACCGCCGTAGATGCTGTTCCCGTGGAGATCCCATCTTGGAGCCTGTTCCGGGAGGGGGATCCATCACGGAGGCCTTCATCATCATCATCATCGCCCTCACTGTCGGACATATTGACCCCGGGTACCCCAAAGACGGCAGGACGATTTACCCAGACGCCGGGGCTAGCAAAGCCCCTTGGTCCGACCGCTCAGGCCGCGCTAGACGGCCCCCTGTCCGACAGTCGGGGCCGGCTTTCCAGGCGGCAGCCCGGCTGCCGACGGCAGTCGGACGGGGCGCCCGCCCGCTCAGAACGCCGGCTCTCAGTCCGACTGCTCCACCCGGCCGACTGCCCGGCCGGCTACCGGCTGTCGGCTGCGCCGACCACGACTGCCGCACCGACGAGACAACGACGGGACGACCATACCGCGGACAAGACGGCCGTACCTGGGCACTGTACACACATCACCTCGTGTCATCATCTACAGTGTACTTGTCCCCTTGGCACTATTTTATAAAGTGTCCAGGGGACAACTTGCCATGCCACCATGCCTCATGCATGGCTTGGTTTGTAAGCTACCCAAGGTAGCTTACACCCAACGCCACCACCACCCATGCCCACTACTCCTATATAAAGGGGCACACACCCATCCATCCAGGGGCGATGCATACACACTCACGCACACACACTAGCATGCATAGATACATATGCTCTCATCATGCACTCATTCGGCCAGAGGCCACGGCCACCATGCCACACTACTCAGCTAGCTAGCTCCTTGCTACTGCTTCTAGTTCAATACAGCTCTAGGAGCACTCTGTACTGCAGATATACCACATACATACAGACATGCACGAGTAGGGGTGTTATCTCTCCGGAGAGCCCCAAACCTAGGTAAACTAGCGCGTGCTATTCGCATACCCGTCGGATATTCCGGCAGCAGTCTTGCCCTCACATGAAGCCACCTTGTGGCATATGTCGTCTTACACCCCCCTGTGAGAATACCCGACATTTGGCGCCCACTGTGGGGTGAACTGCTGCTGGTTTTGCAGTCCGGGCGGGACCCTTTTTGCCATCCTCACCGCGGCGTCGCCGTCGTCTCTCCGGCTGCGTTCGGGGGCTCGACATTGACACGCCCCCAGGCAGGCCGCGCAGGACGGTGCGTCTGCGCCATCTTCGTCATCTCCACCGCGACATCGCCGCCGTCTCTCCGACCGTGCTCGAGGACTGGACCTCGATTCGCCCCCGAGGCGGCCGCACGAAGCGGCGCGCCTTCCTCGTTGGCATCGACCTCTTCATCACCACCGCGACATCTCCGTCGTCCGCACGCTATATCTCGCTCCGGCCGTTCCGGTTGTGCGTCGTCGCTCCCTTGTGCGCTCCTCCGACGCACACGCTCCTGCGCCTCGCGTCGTTCCGTACGCCTGTCCGGACCTCTATGAGCACCTTTCCGCGTTGTCTGCCGCCGCCGTCAAGATCCTGCCGTGCCTGCTGTTGGGCCCCCTTCTCGTCTCGAGTTGCAAGCCTTGCCTGAGCTCCACCTCCACCTGCATGCTCCTGACTCTCGTTTCAGCCTACTTCATTCTCTTGCTGCTAGCTCTTGCGCAAAAATCCACCATCTGCAGCACGATTCAGCCTAACTCCCATGCAAGTCCAACCATGGTCAAATAATGGCCATATGCTAGCCAGACACGGGCCATACATTCCCAATATGCTACATGTGCGTTGGCAAGATGCAAGACAACCAATACTTCAGATAGCACTTCTGAGACGCATGTCGTACACGACCTGTACACAAGCCAGACAGGAAAACCAACGCTCGCTCCTGAGCCTCCACGGCTGCAGCCGCGGCTCTCACCTCGCCCAGCTCCGGCCCGGCACCTCTGCCGTGCGCTCGCATCTCCAGCCGTCCTCCGCTTCGAGCTCCTGGCCGTGGTCGTGCCATAGTTTCGAATTTCGGTAGCAATAAAATTTCGATGACCCTCGAAACCTACGAAATTTCGGAAATTTCGTAAATTTCGAAATCTGTTTCGAACAAATCAATGAAATTTTTAATTAAATTTGAAAAATATTAAATTTAAGCAAAGGAATATATCCTTTTCGTTGCCTACCATGTACGTAAGAACACATGTATCCCAGTGGTACAGTTCTAACTTTAGTTTTGGCAGACCCAAGTTCGACTTCCGGCATCGTCAATTTTTTTTTATTTTTTCCCACAATAGGCAAAAATTTGAATAAGGCTAAGAAAAAGAGGTAGTGTGATTTGAACCCAAGACTTACGACCTGAGAACTTAACAAGTTGCCATTGGGCTATAGAAACTTTGATGACTACAGGAGGGATTCCCTCATTTTATACACATACATTGAAAAATAACGAAATATTTCAAACGAAATGCAAATATTTCGGTCACCCTCGAAATAAACGAAATTTCGTGAAATTTCGGAAATTTCGTCGAAATTCAAAACTATGGGTCGTGCTCCGCTCCACCACATCGCCAAGTTACGCGGAGCTCGCGCACTCCTCCGCCCTGCCTGCGTCGGCCCCGCCATCCGCGCTGACTGCGGCTCCGTGCGGCTTCGTCCTCAAGTCCCTCACGGCCTTCTTCCCCGCGCAGCCGCACGCCCGCAGGCTCCCATCGCCGGCGCCACCTGGCCCCGCCCGGCTGGCCACGGCGCCACTGCCCTCCAATGTCAGCACACATCTGCGGCCGCAGTAGTTGGCTGCGATCCCCCGCCTGGGAAACTCGCGCCAGCTGCTCCACCTCTCGCGCGTCGGCCCCGCCGTTCGCCGCCTCCGGCTCGCCCCGCGGCCGGCTCCGCCTGCGCCGTGCCGCGGCCGACTCTGCCTGCGCCGTGCCGCGGCCGACTCTGCCTGCTCCGCGCCGCGGCCGGGTCCGCCTGTTTCTCCATGCGGCTGGGTCCGCCTGCTTCTCCATGCAGCCGGGTCCGCCTTTCGCCCCGCGGTCGGCTCCGCCGGCTCGGGCTACGCCTCGCGTTTTCTCTTGCCGGCTGCTGCGAGGGGTGGGCCAGCTGCCCACGCGGATTAGAGGAGGCCGACTGCCCATACGGGGAAAAAGCAAAGGCCGAGTGCCAGGCCAAGGCCGGCAAGAAAAAGGAAAGAACGAGAAAAGCAAGGAGCAGTGGCCGGTTGCCAAGAGACGGCTGGCTAGAAAAGCAAAAGAGAATTTGTTTCCGGCTGCTAGCATCCAGCCGAAGAGAAGAAAGAAAAAGCGTCTGTCTGGCTGCCAGCAGCCGGCCAGAGAAAAGAGAGAACCGTCCGGCTGCTAACAACTGGCCGAAGAAACAAGTGTCTGTCCGGCTGCCGGCGGACGAGAAAATAAGAGAAGTACCCGTCTGGCTGTCAGCAGCCGGCCGAAGAAGAAGAAGAAGAGAAAAGATGCCTCCGCCCGCCCGCGGTGCTGCTCCGCCGGTGGCCCCGCCTTCCCGCTTTAGCGCCCGGTCGGCTGTGCCAAGCTGACCCGGCTGCCTCGAGGCATCACCGGCTATGCAAAGCTGGCTCGGCCGCGTCTCGCTCGCCGCCTGTCCTCTTCGGGCACCCCGGGGCTTGAAGACTTCACCCAGCGGGTGCTCCGACGCGCTCCGCCAGCGCTGAGGCGCGCCGGCTGCCTTCGACAACCTCCGCCTCGCCTATGCGAAAATCAATGTGAGCTCATCATCTGCATATTTCTGCACCGCGCAAACACGGATAAAACCCGAGCGATGCTCGAGGGACTATCTCTGCATTTTATTACAGCTGCACTATTGTTCGCCCCGGTGCAAGCCAGAGTTGGCCCGGGGGCTGGTCGATTGGCTTGAGATGTTCGTTCCCGCAGACGGCTTAGTAGCGTGCACGGTACCGAAGGCCTACTCTTAGCCACAGACCGCAGAGCGGCTGTTCGTCTAGCAAGAGCAGATGCTGGAGGCCAACCCACACGAAAAACGTCCGGGAGAAAATGGTTCGGGCGACCCGGCCGTTTTGATTTATGAGTACTTTCTCGGTCGAATCTGCTCCCAGAGTCTAAGTACTGTACACTCCGCTCCGCGGCCTACTCTCAGCCACAGACCGCAGAGCGGCTGTCCGGCTAGCAAGAGCAGAAGCCAAAGAGCGGAGGGGACGTGAAAAAGATTGAAGGGGGCTCGGACGAAACCGAGCCGGCACCCTCGGCATAAACTTGCAATGCTAAAAGCAAACATTTGATATATCTGCGCAGACTAACTTTGTCTTTCGCATGATCATTTTTGTGGGGAACCCCCCTCCTCGCTCGGAGGCTCAGAGGCTACAACCAGTGGGTGCGCTGGCGCGCCCCCACTGGAAGCAAGCCGCGCTGGCTGTAGTGTGCAGCCGGCTGTCATCAACAGCAACAGTCGGCGGACCCCGCGTCCGCGCACAACAGCATCAGTCGGCGGACTCCGCGTCCGCGCCCGACATCATCAGTCGGCGGACTCCGCGTCCGCGCCCGACGACACCAGTCGGCGGACCTCACGTCCGCACACGACAGCATCAGTCGGCGGACTCCGCGTTCGTGCCCGACAGCATCAGTCGGCGGACCCCGCGTCCGCGCCCAACATCTTTAGTCGGCGGACCCCGCGTCCGCGCCCGACGACACGAGTCGGCGGGCCCCGCGTCCGTGCCCGGCATCATCAGTCGGCGGGCGGACTCCACGTTCGTGCCCGACGACACCAGTCGGCGGACCCCGCGTCCGCGCACGACGACTCCAGTCGGCGGACTCCGCGTCCGTGCCCGATGACACCAGTCTACACCAACAACCGTGAAAGGCCTCCGCCCAACTTTTACAAGTTGCCCGAAGGCTCGGAGGCTACACCCAGCGGGTGCGCTTGCGCGCCCCCGCCGGAAGCAAGCCGCGGAGGCTGCAACCTGCGGTCGGCCGTCAACAAGCATCTTCTACAACAACAAATGCTAAAGAACCTCTGCCCAACTTTTCCAAAGTTGCCCAGAGGCTCGGGGACTACTGTCGAAGATATTGACCCCGGATACCCCAAAGACGGCAGGACGATTTACCTAGGCGCCGGGGCTAGCAAAGCCCCTCGGTCCGACCGCTCAGGACGCGCCAGACGGCCCCCTGTCCGAAGCCGGGGCCGGCTTTCCAGGCGGCAGCCCGGCTGCCGACGGCAGTCGGACGGGGCGCCCGCCCGCTCAGACCACCGGCTCTCAGTCCGACTGCTCCACCCGGCCGACTGCCTGGCCGGCTATCGGCTGTCGACTGCGCCGACCACGACCGTCGCACCGACGAGACAACGACGGGACGACCATACCACGGACAAGACATCCGTACCTGGGCACTGTGCACACATCACCTCGTGTCATCATCTACAGTGTACTTGTCCCCTTGGCACTATTTTATAAAGTGTCCAGGGGACAACTTGCCATGCCACCATGCCTCATGCATGGCTTGGTTTGTAAGCTACCCAAGGTAGCTTACAACCAACGCCACCACCACCCATGCCCACTACTCCTATATAAAGGGGCACACATCCATCCATCCATGGGCGATGCATACACACTCACGCACACACACTAGCATGCATAGATACATATGCTCTCAGCATGCACTCATTCGGCCAGAGGCCACGGCAACCATGCCACACTACTCAGTTAGCTAGCTCTTTGCTACTGCTTCCAGTTCAATACAGCTCTAGGAGCACTCTGTACTGCAGATATACCACATACATACATACATGTAGGAGTAGGGGTGTTATCTCTTCGGAGAGCCCCGAACCAGGGTAAACTAGCGCGTGCTATTCGCATACCCGTCCTCGGATATTTCGGCAGCAGTCTTACCCTCACACGAAGCCACCTTGTGGGATATGTCGTCTTACACCCCCCCTGTGAGAATACCCGACACTCACCATGAGTTGTGAGTAGTTTACCATAGACCTTCGGGTCCATAGCTAGTATCTAGATGGCTTCTTCTCTCTCTCTGCATCTCAATACAACGTTCTCCTCGGTCTTCGAGGAGATCTATTCGATGTAATCTCTTTTTGCGGTGTGTTTGTCGAGATCCGATGAATTGTGAGTTTATGATCAAGGTTATCTATGAAATATATTTGGTTCTTCTCTGAACTTTTTATGTGTGCTCATAATATCCTTGCAAGTCTCTTTGAATTATTGGTTTGGTTTGGCCTACTAGATCTATATTTCTTGCAATGGGAGAAGTGCTTGGCTTTGGATTCAATCTTGTGGTGTCCTTTCCCAGTGACAGTAGGGGCAGCAAGGCACGTATTGTATTGTTGCCATCGAGGATAAAAAGATGGGGTTTTCATCATATTGCTTGAGTTTATCCCTCTACATCATGTCATCTTGCTTAAGGCGTTACTCTGTTCGTATGAACTCAATACACTAGATGCATGCTGGATAGCGGTCGATTTGTGGAGTAATAGTAGTAGATGCAGGCAGGAGTCGGTCTACTTGTCTCGGACGTGATGCATATATACAATGATCATGCCTAGATAGTCTCATAATTATTCACTTTTCTATCAATTGCTCGACAGTAATTTGTTTACCCGCCGTAGAATACCGCTATCATGAGAGAAGCCACAAGAGAAAACTATGGCCCCCGGGTCTATCTTTATCATATTACTTTCCTGTCAATTTCTGTTGCCGTTGTTTATTTGCTTTCTTTACTTTCTGTTTCTATATCAAAAATATCAAAAATATTATCTTATCATCTCTATCAGATCTCACTCTCGTAAGTGACCGTAAAGGGATTGACAACCCCTTATCGCGTTGGCTGCGAAGTTCTTGAAGGAAATATGCCCTAGAGGCAATAATAAAGATGTTATTTGTATTTCCTTATATCATGATAAATGTCTTTGATTCATGCTAGAATTGTATTAACCGGAAACTTAGTACATGTGTGGATACATAGACAATACAGTATGTCCCTAGTATGCCTCTACTAGACTAGCTCATTGATCAAAGATGGTTATGTTTCCTAGCCATAGACATGAGTTGTCATTTGATCAACGGGATCACATCATTAGGAGAATGATGTGATGGACAAGACCCATCCGTTAGCATAGCACTATGATCGTTTAGTTTAACTGCTATTGCTTTCTTCATGACTTATACATGTTCCTATGACTATGAGATTATGCAACTCCCGAATACCGTAGGAACACCTTGTGTGCTATCAAACGTCACAACGTAACTGGGTGATCATAAAGATGCACTACAGGTGTCTCCGAAAGTATTCGTGGTGTTGGCATAGATCAAGATTGGGATTTGTCACTCCGAGTGTCGGAGATGTATCTCTGGGCCCTCTCGGTAACACACATCACAATAAGCCTTGCAAACAAAAGACTAATGAGTTAGTCACGAGATGATGTGTTACGGAACGAGTAAAGAGACTTGCCGGTAAACGAGATTGAACTAGGTATAAAGATACCGACGATCGAATCTCGGGCAAGTAACATACCGTTTGACAAAAGGAACAACGTGTGTTGTCATGCGGTTCTGACCGATAAAAGATCTTCGTAGAATATGTAGGAGCCAATATGAACATCCAGGTTCCGCTATTGGTTATTGACCAGAGATGAGTCTCGGTCATGTCTACATAGTTCTCGAACCCGTAGGGTCCGCACGCTTAACGTTTGATGACGATCGGTATTATGAGTTTTTGAGTATTGATGTACCGAAGGTAGTTCGGAGTCCCGGATGAGATCACGGACATGACGAGGAGTCTCGGAATGTCCGAGACATAAAGATTGATATATTGGACGGCTATATTTGGACACCGGAAGTATACCGAAAAAGTTTCGGATTTATCGAGAATCCCGGAGGGGGTTACCGGAACCCCCTACGAGAGGGGATGGTCCATAGTGGGCCTAAAGGGTAAGAGAGAGGCAGCCCATAGGGCTGGCCGGCGCCCCCACCTAGGAATCCTAGTTGGACTAGGATTGGGGGGGGGGGCGCCACCTCTCCTAATCCTTTCCCCCTTCTTCCTTTCGGTGAATCCTACTAGGAATAGGATTGCAATCCTATTCCTAGTAGGAGTCCCCTCCCTAGCCGCACCATAGAGGTTGGCCGGCCCCTCCTCCCTTGCTCCTTTATATACGGGGGCAGGGGGGCACCCAAAGACACACAAGTTGAATTGTTTTAGCCGTGTGCGGTGCCCCCCTCCACAGAATCACACCTCGGTCGTACCGTCGCGGAGCTTAGGCGAAGCCCTGCGCCGGTGAACACATCATAACCGTCACCACGCCGTCGTGCTGACGAAACTCTCCCGTGAAGCTCAACTGGATCAAGAGCTCGTGGGACGTCATCAAGCTGAACGTGTGCTGAACGCGGAGGTGCCGTATGTTCGGTGCTTGATCGGTTGGATCGCGAAGAAGTTCGACAACATCAACCGCGTCACTTGACGCTTCCGCTCCCGGTCTACGAGGGTACGTAGACACACTCTCCCCTCTCGTTGCTATGCATCTGGTAGATAGATCTTGCGTGATCGTAGGAAAATTTTAAAATACTACGTTCCCCAACAGTGGCATCATGAGCCAGGTCTATGCGTAGATGATATGCACGAGTAGAACACAATGAGATTGTGGACGATACTAGTCATACTGCTTACCAGCATGTCATACTTTGCTTCGGCGGTATTGTGAGATGAAGCGGCCCGGACCGACATTACGCGTACGCTTACGCGGGACTGGTTTCACCGTTACGAGCACTCGGTGCTTAAAGGTGACTGGCGGGTGTCTGTCTCCAAGTGTGGCTCGATGCTTAAAGCTGAATCAAGTGTGGCTACGCCCGGTCCTTGTGAAGGTTAAAACATCACATACTTGACGAACCATCGTTGTGGTTTTGTATGCGTAGGTAAGAACGGTTCTTGCTAAGCCCGTAGCAGCCACGTACAACTTGCAACAAACAAAGTAGAGGACGTCTAACTTGTTTTTGCAGGGCATGTTGTGATGTGATATGGTCAAGACATGAGTTATACGATTTTGTATGAGATGATCATGTTTTGTAAAGTTATCGGCAACTGGCTGGAGCCATATGGTTGTCGCTTTATTGTATGAAATGCAATCGCCATGTAATTGCTTTACTTTATCACTAAGCGGTAGCGATAGTCGTGGAAGCAATAGTTGGCGAGACGACAACGATGCTACGATAAAGATCAAGGTGTCAAGCCGGTGACGAAGGTGATCATGACGGTGCTTTGGAGATGGAGATCAAAAGCACAAGATGATGATGGCCATATCATGTCACATATTTTGATTGCATGTGATGTTTATCTTATTATGCTTCTTATTTTGCTTAGAACGACGGTAGCATTATAAGATGATCCCTTACTAAATTTCAAGGTATAAGTGTTCTCCCTGAGTATGCACCGTTGCGAAAGTTCGTCGTGCCGAGACACCACGTGATGATCGGGTGTGATAAGCTCTACGTTCAAATGCAACGGGTGTAAGCCAGTTTTGCACACGCAGAATACTCGGGTTAAACTTGACGAGCCTAGCATATACAGATATGGCCTCGGAACACTGGAGACCGAAAGGTCGAGCGTGAATCATATAGTAGATATGATCAACATAAGATGTTCACCATTGAAAACTACTCCATCTCACGTGATGATCGGACATGGTTTAGTTGATTTGGATCACGTGATCATTTAGATGACCAGAGGGATGTCTATCTAAGTGGGAGTTCTTTAAATTAACATGATTAAACTGAACTTTAATTTATCATGAACTTAGTCCTGATAGTTTTTGCATATCTATGTCGTTGTAGATCAATGGCCCGTGCTACCGTTCCTTTGAATTTTAATGCATTCCTAGAGAAAGCTAAGTTGAAAGATGATGGTAGCAATTACACGGACTGGGTCCGTAACCTGAGGATTATCCTCATTGCTGCACAGAAGAATTATGTCCTTGAAGCACCGCTAGGTGACAAGCCCCCTTCCGCTGATGCAGACGCTTTGAACGTCTGGCAGTCACGGTCTGATGACTACACGATAGTTCAGTGTGCCATGCTTTACGGCTTAGAACCGGGACTTCAACGACGTTTTGAACGTCATGGAGCATATGAAATGTTCCAGGAGTTGAAGTTAATATTTCAAGCAAATGCCCGAATTGAGAAATATGAGATTTCCAATAAGTTCTACAGCTGCAAAATGGAGGAGAATAGTTCTATCAGTGAACACTTGCTCAGAATGTCTGGGTACTACAATCATATGACTCAACTTGGTTGCAATGTTGACGAGGATAGTGTTATTGATAGAGTTCTTCAATCACTGCCACCAAGCTATAAAGGCTTCGTGATGAACTATAACATGCAAGGGATGCAAAAGACAATTCCCGAGCTCTTCGCTATGCTCAAAGCTGCGGAGGTAGAAATCAAAAAGGAGCATCAAGTGTTGATGGTTAACAAGACCACTAGTTTCAAGAAAAAGGGCAAGGGAAAGAAAGGGAACTTCAAAAAGAATAGCAAGTCAGTTGCTACTTCAACGAAGAAACCCAAATCTGGAGCCAAGCCTGAAACTGAGTGCTTCTACTGCGAGGGGACTGGACACTGGAAGCGGAACTGCCCCAAGTATTTGGCGGATAAGAAGGATGGCAAGATGAACAAAGGTATATGTGATATACATGTTATTGATGTGTACCTTACTAATGCTCCTAGTAGTACCTGGGTATTTGATACCGGTTCGGTTGCTAATATTTGTAACTCGAAACAGGGACTACGGATTAAACGAAGATTAGCTAAGGACGAGGTGACGATGCGCGTGGGAAACGGTTCCAAAGTCGATGTGATCGCCGTCGGCACGCTACCTCTACATCTACCTTTGGGATTAGTTTTAGACCTAAATAATTGTTATTTGGTGCCAGCGTTGAGCATGAACATTATATCTGGATCTTGTTTATTGCGAGACGGTTATTCATTTAAATCAGAGAATAATGGTTGTTCCATTTTGATGAATAATATCTTTTATGGTCATGCACCCTTAAAGAGTGGTCTATTCTTCTTGGATCTCGATTGTAGTGATACACATATTCATAATATTGAAACCAAAAGATGCAAGGTTAATAATGATAGTGCAACTTATTTGTGGCACTGCCGTTTAGGTCATATTGGTGTAAAACGCATGAAGAAACTTCATAAAGATGGACTTTTGGAATCACTTGATTATGAATCACTTGGTGCTTGCGAACCATGCCTCATGGGCAAGATGACTAAAACTCCGTTCTCCGGAACTATGGAGCGAGCAACAGATTTGTTGGAAATCATACATGCTGATGTATGTGGACCAATGAGTGTTGATGCTCGCGGCGGGTATCGTTATTTTCTGACCTTCACTGATGATTTGAGCAGATATGGGTATATCTACTTAATGAAACACAAGTCTGAAACATTTGAAAAGTTCAAAGAATTTCAGAGTGAAGTAGAGAATCATCGTAACAAGAAAATAAAGTTCCTACGATCTGATCGTGGAGGAGAATATTTGAGTTACGAGTTTGGTCTTCATTTGAAACAATGTGGAATAGTTTCACAACTCACGCCACCTGGAACACCACAACGTAATGGTGTGTCCGAACGTCGTAACCGTACTTTATTAGATATGGTGCGATCTATGATGTCTCTTACCGATTTACCACTATCGTTTTGGGGTTATGCTTTAGAGACAGCTGCATTCACGTTAAATAGGGCACCATCTAAATCCGTTGATACGACGCCTTATGAACTATGGTTTGGCAAGAAACCAAAGTTGTCGTTTCTTAAAATTTGGGGCTGCGATGCTTATGTGAAAACACTTCAACCTGATAAGCTCGATCCCTAGTCGAAAAAATGTGTCTTCATAGGATACCCAAAAGAGACTGTTGGGTACACCTTCTATCACAGATCCGAAGGCAAAATATTCGTTGCTAAGAACGGATCCTTTCTAGAAAAAGAGTTTCTCTCGAAAGAAGTGAGTGGGAGGAAAGTAGAACTTGATGAGGTAATTGTACCTTCTCCCATATTGGAAAGTAGTACATCACAGGAAATTGTTCCAGTAATTCCTACACCAATTAGTGAGGAAGTTGATGATAATGATCATGAAACTTTGGATCAAGTTTCTACTGAACATCGTAGATCAACCAGAGTACGTTCCGCACCAGAGTGGTACGGCAACCCAGTTCTGGAAATCATGTTACTAGACCATGATGAACCTACGAACTATGAGGAAGCGATGATGAGCCCAGATTCCGCAAAATGGCTTGAAGCCATGAAATCTGAGATGGGATCCATGTATGAGAATAAAGTATGGACTTTGGTTGACTTGCCCGATGATCGGCAGGCCATCGAAAATAAATGGATCTTCAAGAGGAAGACCGACGTAGACGGTAATATTACTGTTTACAAAGCTCGACTTGTTGCGAAAGGTTTTCGACAAGTTCAAGGAGTTGACTACGATGAGACTTTCTCACCTGTAGCGATGCTTAAGTCCGTCCGAATCATGTTAGCAATTGCCGCATTTTATGATTATGAAATCTGGCAAATGGATGTCAAAACTGCATTCCTAAATGGATATCTCAAAGAAGAGTTGTATATGATGCAACCAGAAGGTTTTGTCGATCCAAAAGGTGCTAACAAAGTATGCAAACTCCAGCGATCCATCTATGGACTGGTGCAAGCATCTCGGAGTTGGAATATACGCTTTGATGAGGTGATCAAAGCATATGGTTTTATACAGACTTTTGGAGAAGCCTGTATTTACAAGAAAGTGAGTGGGAGCTCTGTAGCATTTCTAATATTATATGTAGATGACATATTGTTAATTGGAAATGATATAGAATTTCTGAATAGCATAAAAGGATACTTGAATAAAAGTTTTTCAATGAAAGACCTCGGAGAAGCTGCTTACATATTAGGCATCAAGATCTATAGAGATAGATCAAGACGCTTAATTGGACTTTCACAAAGCACATACCTTGATAAGATTTTGAAAAGGTTCAAAATGGATCAGTCAAAGAAAGGTTTCTTGCCTGTTTTACAAGGTATAAAGTTGAGTAAGACTCAATGCCCGACCACTGCAGAAGATAGAGAGAAAATGAAAGTCATTCCCTATGCCTCAGCCATAGGATCTATCATGTATGCAATGCTGTGTACCAGACCTGATGTGTGCCTTGCTATAAGTCTAGCAGGGAGGTACCAAAGTAATCCAGGAGTGGATCACTGGACAGCGGTCAAAAACATCCTAAAGTATCTGAAAAGAACAAAGGATATGTTTCTCGTATATGGAGGTGACAAAGAGCTCGTCGTAAACGGTTACGTCGATTCTAGCTTTGACACTGATCCGGATGACTCAAAGTCACAAACCGGATATGCATTTTTATTGAACGGTGGAGCTGTCAGCTGGTGCAGTTCCAAGCAGAGCGTCGTGGCGGGATCTACGTGTGAAGCGGAATACATAGCTGCTTCAGAAGCAGCAAATGAAGGAGTCTGGATGAAGGAGTTCATATCCGATCTAGGTGTAGTACCTAGTGCATCGGGTCCAATGAAAATCTTTTGTGACAACACTGGAGCCATAGCCTTGGCGAAGGAATCCAGGTTTCACAAGAGAACAAAGCACATCAAAAGACGCTTCAATTCCATCCGCGATCTAGTCAAGGAGGGAGACATAGAGATTTGCAAAATACATACGGATCTGAATGTTGCAGACCCGTTGACTAAGCCTCTTCCACGGGCAAAACATGATCAGCACCAAGACTCCATGGGTGTGAGGATCATCACTTTGTAATCTAGATTATTGACTCTAGTTCAAGTGGGAGACTTAAGGAAATATGCCCTAGAGGCAATAATAAAGATGTTATTTGTATTTCCTTATATCATGATAAATGTCTTTGATTCATGCTAGAATTGTATTAACCGGAAACTTAGTACATGTGTGGATACATAGACAATACAGTATGTCCCTAGTATGCCTCTACTAGACTAGCTCATTGATCAAAGATGGTTATGTTTCCTAGCCATAGACATGAGTTGTCATTTGATCAACGGGATCACATCATTAGGAGAATGATGTGATGGACAAGACCCATCCGTTAGCATAGCACTATGATCGTTTAGTTTAACTGCTATTGCTTTCTTCATGACTTATACATGTTCCTATGACTATGAGATTATGCAACTCCCGAATACCGTAGGAACACCTTGTGTGCTATCAAACGTCACAACGTAACTGGGTGATCATAAAGATGCTCTATAGGTGTCTCCGAAAGTATTCGTGGTGTTGGCATAGATCAAGATTGGGATTTGTCACTCCGAGTGTCGGAGAGGTATCTCTGGGCCCTCTCGGTAACACACATCACAATAAGCCTTGCAAGCAAAAGACTAATGAGTTAGTCACGAGATGATGTGTTACGGAACGAGTAATGAGACTTGCCGGTAAACGAGATTGAACTAGGTATAAAGATACCGACGATCGAATCTCGGGCAAGTAACATACCGTTTGACAAAAGGAACAACGTATGTTGTCATGCGGTTCTGACCGATAAAAGATCTTCGTAGAATATGTAGGAGCCAATATGAACATCCAGGTTCCGCTATTGGTTATTGACCAGAGATGAGTCTCGGTCATGTCTACATAGTTCTCGAACCCGTAGGGTCCGCACGCTTAACGTTTGATGACGATCGGTATTATGAGTTTTTGAGTATTGATGTACCGAAGGTAGTTCGGAGTCCCGGATGAGATCACGGACATGACGAGGAGTCTCGGAATGTCCGAGACATAAAGATTGATATATTGGACGGCTATATTCGGACACCGGAAGTATACCGAAAAAGTTTCGGATTTATCGGGAATGCCGGAGGGGGTTACCGGAACCCCCTACGAGAGGGGATGGTCCATAGTGGGCCTAAAGGGTAAGAGAGAGGCAGCCCATAGGGCTGGCCGGCGCCCCCACCTAGGAATCCTAGTTGGTCTAGGATTGGGGGGGGGGGGGCGCCACCTCTCCTAATCCTTTCCCCCTTCTTCCTTTCGGTGAATCCTACTAGGAATAGGATTGCAATCCTATTCCTAGTAGGAGTCCCCTCCCTAGCCGCACCATAGAGGTTGGCCGGCCCCTCCTCCCTTGCTCCTTTATATACGGGGGCAGGGGGGCACCCAAAGACACACAAGTTGAATTGTTTTAGCCGTGTGCGGTGCCCCCCTCCACAGAATCACACCTCGGTCGTACCGTCGCGGAGCTTAGGCGAAGCCCTGCGCCGGTGAACACATCATAACCGTCACCATGCCGTCGTGCTGACGAAACTCTCCCGTGAAGCTCAACTGGATCAAGAGCTCGTGGGACGTCATCAAGCTGAACGTGTGCTGAACGCGGAGGTGCCGTACGTTCGGTGCTTGATCGGTTGGATCGCGAAGTAGTTCGACAACATCAACCGCGTCACTTGACGCTTCCGCTCCCGGTCTACGAGGGTACGTAGACACACTCTCCCCTCTCGTTGCTATGCATCTGGTAGATAGATCTTGCATGATCGTAGGAAAATTTTAAAATACTACGTTCCCCAACAGTTCTTATTTGTTTGTGCAGGTGCGAGGGACTGACGCGTTGTCTCCTACTGGATTGATACCTTGGTTCTCAAAAATTGAGGGAAATACTTACGCTATTGTGCTGCATCTCCCTTTCCTCTTCGAGGGAATACAACGCAAGCTCAAGAGGCAGCAAGAAGAATTTCTGGCGCCGTTGCCGTGGAGGCTTACGCAAAAGTCATATACCAAGTACCTATCACAAACCCTTATCCTTCGCATTACATTTATTTGCCTCTCGTTTTCCTCTCCCCCACTTCACCGTTGCCGTTTTATTCGCCTTTCTTCCACCGTGTGTTTTTCGTTCGCTTGCTTTTTGTTTGCTTGTGTGTGTTGGATTGCTTGCTTGTCACTATGGCTCAGAACAATACCAAATTGTGTGACTTTTCCAATACCAACAACAATGATTTTATTAGCACTCCGATTGCTCCTATTACTGATGCTGAATCTTGTGAGATCAATGCTGCTTTGTTGAATCTTGTCATGAAAGATCAATTCTCCGGCCTTCCTAGTGAAGATGCCGCTACCCATCTAAACAACTTTGTTGATTTGTGTGATATGCAAAAGAAAAGGGTCACGGATAACAATATTGTTAAATTGAAGTTATTTCCGTTTTCACTTAGAGATCGTGCTAAAACTTTGTTTTCCTCTTTGCTTAGAAATAGTATTGATTCGTGGAATAAGTGCAAAGATGCTTTTATCTCTAAGTATTTCCCTCCTGCTAAGATCATCTCTCTTAGAAACGATATTATGAATTTTAAGCAACTAGATCATGAGCATGTTGCACAAGCTTGGGAGAGAATGAAATTGATGATATGTAATTGCCCTACACATGGTTTGAATCTATGGTTGATTATTCAGAACTTTTATTCTTGCTTGAATTTTGCTTCTAGAAATCTTTTAGATTCGGCCGCCGGAGGCACTTTCATGGAAACTACCTTAGGAGAAGCTACCAAACTCCAAGATAATATTATGGTTAATTATTCTCAATGGCACACCGAAAGATCTACTAGTAAAAAAGTGCATGCTATCGAAGAAATTAGTGTTTTGAGTGGAAAGATGGATGAACTTATGAAATTGTTTGCTGCTAAGAGTGCTTCTTCTGATCCTAATATGCCTTTGTCCACTTTGATTGAGAATAACAATGAATCTTTGGATGTGAATTTTGTTGGTAGGAACAATGTTCAAGAAATCCTTAACTGGTAACTGCTCGGTCGGTCTAGGAGTAGCGATTAATCGGTGAATCGGTTTATTAACTGGACCAATCGGTCGACCATTAATCGGTAGATTGAATAGGAATTTGCCAACTTATCTCTAGAGTTTTTATGTATTATACCATACTGTCATGCTCCCAGCTATGTACTATACTAAAACATGCGGCCATACACATATGAAAAGCATAGAGAGGCGGTAATATTATTAAACCTAGCTATTAAGGAGCGGCATGGGGCCGGAAGGGGTTACGGGTCAACAAATTGGGCTTTGTTTGCCCACCCGTTAATGGGCCAGCAGGGATTAATCGGCATGACAATTGATTAATCGGTCCAAATGGCCAATTAATCGGCCTACCAAGTTAACACGATGAATAGGATTTATTCGATTCGGCCATGCCATGAGTAGCGATTAACTGGCATGTTAACTGATTAATCGGGTGAATTCTTGAACAATGGGTAGGAATAATTTTGGTAACAATGCTTATAGAGGTAATTTTAATCCTATGCCTTTTCCTTGTAATTCCTTTAATAATTTTGGTAATTCCTACAACAAATCTTATGGAAAGATGCCTTCTGAATTTGAAACTAGTGTTAAGGAATTTATGATCTCGCAAAAGAATTTCAATGCTATGCTTGAAGAGAAATTGCTTAAAGTTAATGAATTGGCTAGAAGTGTGGATAGAATTACTCTTGATGTTGATTCTTTGAAACTTAGATCTAGCCCACCTAAGCATGATATCAATGAGTCTCTCAAAGCCATGAGAATTTCCATTGATGAATGCAAAGAAAGAACCACTAGAATGCGTGCTAAAAGAGAAGATTATATTAAATCGTGTTCTTCTAGTTATTGTGAAAATAAATATGAAGATCTGAAAGTTATTGTTGTGTCTCATATTATATCCTTGTTTTCTAGTATTAATCTTGATGAGAATAGGATTGGAGATGATTCTACTTTAATGTGTCCTAGTAATTTGGAGTTTTTAGATCTTGATGCTAAAATTGCTAAAAGTGGGATTGAAGAGATTAAAACTTTGCATAGTGATGAGCCCACTACTTTGGATTTCAAGGGATTCAATTATGACAATTGCTCTTTGATTGATTGTATTTCCTTGTTGCAATCCGTGCTAAATTCTCCGCATGCTTATAGTCAAAATAAAGCTTTCACTAAACATATAGTTGATGCTTTGATGCAATCTTATGAAGAAAAACTTGAGTTGGAAGTTTCTATACCTAGAAAGCTTTATGATGAATGGGAACCTACTATAAACATAAAAATAAAAGATCATGAATGCTATGCTTTGTGTGATTTGGGTGCTAGTGTCTCCACTATCCCAAAAACTTTGTGTGATTTGCTAGGGTTCCATGAGCTTGATGATTGTTCTTTAAATTTGCATCTTGCAGATTCCACTATTAAGAAACCTATGGGAAGAATTAATGATGTTCTTATTTTTGCCAATAGGAATTCTGTGCCCGTAGATTTCATTGTTCTTGATATAGATTGAAATCCTTCATGTCCTATTATTCTTGGTAGACCTTTCCTTAGAACGATTGGTGCAATTATTGATATGAAGGAAGGAAATATTAGATTCCAATTTCCGTTAAGGAAAGGCATGGAACACTTTCCTAGAAAGAAAATCAAATTACCATATGAATCTATCATGAGAGCCACTTATGGATTGCCTTACAAAGATGGCAATACCTAGATCTATCTTGTATCATGCCTAGCTAGGGGCGTGTCGGTGTACTAGAGTAGGGGTACCCTAGTATCCCGAACTTGTGCACGGGCAGTCGCAGCACCCCGCGGCAAGGCTTGCCGGGTGACCGCCAAGGTCCTCCGTGGTTCCTTTTGAGCCATTCAAGAACAAAGTATCCAAGCCAAGGAGACAAGGCCCCGGCAAGAGGAGCTTGCCGGGAAGGCCACTCAAGGCACAAGACCCCGACGAGAGGAGCTTGCAGGGAAGGCCAACCAAGACATCTCAAGGAACTTGCTGCGACGCGCTGATACGTCCAAAACGTATCTATAATTTCTGCTTGCTCCGTGCTTCTTTTTTGTGATATTGCTATGATATTTATGCACTTCCATACACTTTTGATCATATTTGGACTAACCTATTAACTCAGTGCACCCCAGTGCCAGTTTCTGTTTTCTGCTGTTTTTATATTTCAGGTTTTCCCATTACTTAAATTGCCAGAAAAATTCCGGGAAAAATATATAAAAAATCAGCGCTCCAGAAGCTTCCACGTGCCAGAAGTGGGGCCAGAGGGGAGCCAGGGGCAGCCCAGGCGGCCTGCCCACGCGGCCCCCCTCCTGGCCGCGCCGGGGGGGCGCCTGGGCCCCCCTCTCCGCCTCTGGTGACCCCCTTTGGCATATATTTATCTCCCGTCACGGAAACCCTGATTCCAGACCCCTTTTCTCCAGAAGCTATTCCGATCTCCACCGCCATCGCCACCAAGTTTCAGGGGACAAGAATTCCTGTGCCGGCACCCTGCTGGGACGGGGAAGTGCCCCTGGATTCATCTCCATCGACGTTGCTTCCTGTTGGGGAACGTAGTATTTTAAAATTTTCCTACGATCACGCAAGATCTATCTACCAGATGCATAGCAACGAGAGGGGAGAGTGTGTCTACGTACCCTCGTAGACCGGGAGCGGAAGCGTCAAGTGACGCGGTTGATGTTGTCGAACTTCTTCGCGATCCAACCGATCAAGCACCGAAGGTACGGCACCTCCGCGTTCAGCACACGTTCAGCTTGATGACGTCCCACGAGCTCTTGATCCAGTTGAGCTTCACGGGAGAGTTTCGTCAGCATGACGGCGTGGTGACGGATATGATGTGTTCACCGGCGCAGGGCTTCTCCTAAGCTTCGCGACGGTACGACCGAGGTGTGATTCTGTGGAGGGGGGCACCGCACACGGCTAAAACAATTCAACTTGTGTGTCTTTGGGTGCCCCCCTGCCCCCGTATATAAAGGAGCAAGGGAGGAGGGGCCGGCCAACCTCTATGGTGCGGCTAGGGAGGGGACTCCTACTAGGAATAGGATTGCAATCCTATTCCTAGTAGGATTCACCGAAAGGAAGAAGGGGGAAAGGATTAGGAGAGGTGGCGCCCCCCCAATCCTAGTCCAACTAGGATTCCTAGGTGGGGGCGCCGGCCAGCCCTATGGGCTGCCTCTCTCTTACCCTTTAGGCCCACTATGGACCATCCCCTCTCGTAGGGGGTTCCGGTAACCCCCTCCGGCATTCCCGATAAATCCGAAACTTTTTCGGTATACTTCCGGTGTCCGAATATAGCCGTCCAATATATCAATCTTTATGTCTCGGACATTCCGAGACTCCTCGTCATGTCCGTGATCTCATCCGGGACTCCGAACTACCTTCGGTACATCAATACTCAAAAACTCATAATACCGATCGTCATCAAACGTTAAGCGTGCGGACCCTACGGGTTCGAGAACTATGTAGACATGACCGAGACTCATCTCTGGTCAATAACCAATAGCGGAACCTGGATGTTCATATTGGCTCCTACATATTCTACGAAGATCTTTTATCGGTCAGAACCGCATAACAACATACGTTGTTCCTTTTGTCAAACGGTATGTTACTTGCCCGAGATTCGATCGTCGGTATCTTTATACCTAGTTCAATCTCGTTTACCGGCAAGTCTCTTTACTCGTTCCGTAACACATCATCTCGTGACTAACTCATTAGTCCTTTGCTTGCAAGGCTTATTGTGATGTGTGTTACCAAGAGGGCCCAGAGATACCTCTCCGACACTCGGAGTGACAAATCCTAATCTTGATCTATGCCAACACCACGAATACTTTCGGAGACACCTGTAGAGCATCTTTATGATCACCCAGTTACGTTGTGACGTTTGATAGCACACAAGGTGTTCCTACGGTATTCGGGAGTTGCATAACCTCATAGTCATAGGAACATGTATAAGTCATGAAGAAAGCAATAGCAGTTAAACTAAACGATCATAGTGCTATGCTAACGGATGGGTCTTGTCCATCACATCATTCTCCTAATGATGTGATCCCGTTGATCAAATGACAACTCATGTCAATGGCCAGGAAACATAACCATCTTTGATCAATGAGCTAGTCTAGTAGAGGCATACTAGGGACATACTGTTTTGTCTATGTATCCACACATGTACTAAGTTTCCGGTTAATACAATTCTAGCATGAATAAAAGACATTTATCATGATATAAGGAAATACAAATAACATCTTTATTATTGCCTCTAGGGCATATTTCCTTCAGTCTCCCACTTGAACTAGAGTCAATAATCTAGCTCACATCGCCATGTGATTTAATACCAATAGTTCACATTGTTATGTGAATAACACCCATAGTTCACATCACCATGTGACCAACACCCAAAGGGTTTACTAGAGTAAATAATCTAGTTCACATCGCTATGTGATTAATACCCTAGAGTAATAAGGTGTGATCATGTTTTGCTTGTGAGAGAAGTTTAGTCAACGGGTCTGTCATATACAGATCCCTATGTATTTCGCAAATTTCTATGTCTACAATGCTCTGCATGGAGCTACTCTAGCTAATTGCTCCCACTTTCAATACGCATCCAGATTGATACTTAGAGTCATCTGGTTTTAGTGTCAAAGTTTGCATCGGCGTAACCCTTTACGACGAACTCTTTATTACCTCCATAATCGAGAAATATTTCCTTAGTCATCCAATTACTAAGGATAATTTTGACCGCTGTACGGTGATCTACTTCTGGATCACTATTGTACATCCCTGCCAAACTCTTGGCAAGGTACACAACGTGTTTTGTACACATCATGGCATACTTTATAGAACCTATGGCTGAGGCATAGGGAATGACTTTCATTCTCTCTATATTTTTCTGCAGTGGTCGGGCATTGAGTCTTACTCAACTTCATACCTTGTAAAACAGGCAAGAATCCTTTCTTTGACTGATCCATTTTGAACCTTTTCAAAATCTTATCAAGGTATGTGCTTTGTGAAAGTCCAATTAAGCGTCTTGATCTATCTCTATAGATCTTGATGCCTAATATGTAAGCAGCTTCTCCGAGGTCTTTCTTTGAAAAACTCTTTTCAAACACTCTTTTATGCTTTCCAGAAAATTCTACATTATTTCCGATCGATAATATGTTATTCACATATACTTATCAGAAAGGTTGTAGTGCTCCCACTCACTTCTTGTAAATACAGGCTTCTCCAAAAGTCTGTATAAAACCATATGCTTTGATCACCTCATCAAAGCGTATATTCCAACTCCGAGATGCTTGCACTAGTCCATAGATGGATCGCTGGAGTTTGCATACTTTGTTAGCACCTTTTGGATCGACAAAACCTTCTGGTTGCATCATATACAACTCTTCTTTGAGATATCCATTTAGGAATGCAGGTTTGACATCCATTTGCCAGATTTCATAATCATAAAATGTGGCAATTGCTAACATGATTCGGACAGACTTAAGCATCGCTACAGGTGAGAAAGTCTCATCGTAGTCAACTCCTTGAACTTGTCGAAAACCTTTCGCAACAAGTCGAGCTTTGTAAACAGTAATATTACCGTCTGCGTCGGTCTCCCTCTTGAAGATCCATTTATTTTCGATGGCTTGCCGATCATCGGGCAAGTCAACCAAAGTCCATACTTTGTTCTCATACATGGATCCCATCTCAGATTTCATGGCTTCAAGCCATTTTGCGGAATCTGGGCTCATCATCGCTTCCTCATAGTTCGTAGGTTCATCATGGTCTAGTAACATGATTTCCAGAACTGGGTTGCCGCACCACTCTGGTGCGGAACGTACTCTGGTTGATCTACGACGTTCAGCAGAAACTTGATCCGAAGTTTCATGATCATTATCATCAACTTCCTCACTAATTGGTGTAGGAATCACTGGAACAATTTCCTGTGATGTACTACTTTCAAATATGGGAGAAGGTACAATTACCTCATCAAGTTCTACTTTCCTCCCACTCACTTCTTTCGAGAGAAACTCTTTTTCTAGAAAGGATCCGTTCTTAGCAACGAATATTTTGCCTTCGGATCTGTGATAGAAGGTGTACCCAACAGTCTTTTTTGGGTATCCTATGAAGACACATTTTTCCGACTTGGGTTCGAGCTTATCAGGTTGAAGTGTTTTCACATAAGCATCGCAGCCCCAAATTTTAAGAAACGGCAACTTTGGTTTCTTGCCAAACCATAGTTCATAAGGCGTCGTATCAACGGATTTAGATGGTGCCCTATTTAACGTGAATGCAGCTGTCTCTAAAGCATAACCCCAAAACGATAGTGGTAAATCGGTAAGAGACATCATAGATCGCACTATATCTAATAAAGTACGGTTACGACGTTCGGACACACCATTACGTTGTGGTGTTCCAGGTGGCGTGAGTTGTGAAACTATTCCACATTATTTCAAATGAAGACCAAACTCGTAACTCAAATATTCTCCTCCACGATCAGATCGTAGGAACTTTATTTTCTTGTTACGATGATTCTCTACTTCGCTCTGAAATTCTTTGAACTTTTCAAATGTTTCAGACTTGTGTTTCATTAAGTAGATATACCCATATCTGCTCAAATCATCAGTGAAGGTCAGAAAATAACGATACCCGCCGCGAGCTTCAACAATCATTGGTCCGCATACATCAGTATGTATGATTTCCAACAAATACGTTGCTCGCTCCATAGTTCCGGAGAACGGAGTTTTAGTCATCTTGCCCAAGAGGCATGGTTCGCAAGCACCAAGTGATTCATAATCAAGTGATTCCAAAAGTCCATCATTATGGAGTTTCTTCATGCGTTTTACACCAATATGACCTAAACGGCAGTGCCACAAATAAGTTGCACTATCATTATTAACCTTGCATCTTTTGGCTTCAATATTATGAATATGTGTATCACACGATCGAGATCCAACAAACCAATTTTATTGGGTGTATGACCATAGAAGGTTTTATTCATGTAAACAGAACAACAATTATTCTCTAACTTACATGAATAACCGTATTGCAATAAACATGATCAAATCATATTCATGCTCAACACAAACACCAAATAACACTTATTTAGGTTCAACACTAATCCCGAAAGTATAGGGAGTGTGCGATGATGATCATATCAATCTTGGAACTATTTCCAATACACATCGTCACTTCATCCTTTAACTAGTTTCTGTTCATTATGCAACTCCCATTTCGAGTTACTACCTTTTTAGCAACTAAATCAGTATCAAATACCGAGGGGTTGCTATGAACACTAGTAAAATACACATCAATAATCTGTATATCAAATATACCTTGGTTCACTTTGCCATCCTTCTTATCCGCCAAGTATCTAGGGCAGTTCCACTTCCAGTGACCATTTCCTTTGCAGTAGAAGCATTTAGTTTCAGGCTTGAGTTTAGCTTTGGGTTTCTTCGTGGAAGTAGCAACTGACTTGCTATTCCTTTTTGAAGTTCCCTTTCTTTCCCTTGCCCTTTTTCTTGAAACTAGTGGTCTTGCTAACCATCAACACTTGATGCTCCTTTTTGATTTCTACCTCCGCAGCTTTGAGCATAGCGAAGAGCTCGGGAATTGTTTTCGTCATCCCTTGCATATTATAGTTCATCACGAAGTTCTACTAACTTGGTGATAGTGACTAGAGGACTTTGTCAATTACTATCTTATCTGGAAGATTAACTCCCACTTGATTAAAGTAATTGTAGTACCCAGACAATCTGAGCACATGCTCACTGGTTGAGCTATTCTCCTCCATCTTGTAGGCAAAGTGCTGTCAGAGGTCTTATACCTCTTGACACGGGCATGAGTATGAAATACTAATTTCAACTCTTGGAACATTTTATATGCTCCGTGGCTTTCAAAACATTTTTGAAGTCCCGGTTCTAAGCCGTAAATTATGGTGCACTTAAACTATCAAGTAGTCATCATATCGAGCTTTTGTCAAAAATGTTCATAACGTCTACATCTGCTCCTGCAATAGGTCTGTCACCTAGCGGTGCATCAAGGACATAATTCTTCTGTGCAGCAATGAGGATAATCCTCAGATCACGGAACAATTCCGCATCATTGCTACTAACATCTTTCAACTTTGGTTTTCTCTAGGAACATATGAAAAATAAACGGGGAGCAACATCGCGAGCTATTGATCTACAACATAGATATGCTAATACTACCAGGACTAAGTTCATGATAAATTAAAGTTCCATTAATCATATTACTTAAGAACTCCCACTTAGATAGACATCCCTCCGGTCATCTAAATGATCACGTGATCCAAATCAACTAAACCATGTCCGATCATCACGTGAGATGGAGTAGTTTTCAATGGTGAACATCTTATGGTGATCATATCTACTATATGATTCACGCTCGACCTTTCGGTCTCCAGTGTTCCGAGGCCATATCTGTATATGCTAGGCTCGTCAAGTTTAACCCGAGTATTCTGCGTGTGCAAAACTGGCTTACACCCGTTGTATTTGAACGTAGAGCTTATCACACCCGATCATCACGTGGTGTCTCGGCACGACGAACTTTCGCAACGGTGCATACTCAGGGAGAACACTTATACCTTGAAATTTAGTAAGGGATCATCTTATAATGCTACCGTCGTTCTAAGCAAAATAAGAAGCATAATAAGATAAACATCACATGCAATCAAAATATGTGACATGATATGGCCATCATCATCTTGTGATTTTGATCTCCATCTTCAAAGCACCGTCATGATCACCTTCGTCACCGGCTTGACACCTTGATCTTTATCGTAGCATCGTTGTCGTCTCGCCAACTATTGCTTCCACGACTATCGCTACCGCTTAGTGATAAAGTAAAGCAATTACATGGCGATTGCATTTCATACAATAAAGCGACAACCATATGGCTCCTGCCAGTTGCCGATAACTTTACAAAACATGATCATCTCATACAAAACCGTATAACTCATCATGTCTTGACCATATCACATCACAACATGCCCTGCAAAAACAAGTTAGACGTCCTCTACTTTGTTTGTTGCAAGTTTTACGTGGCTGCTACGGGCTTTAGCAAGAACCGTTCTTACCTACGCATACAAAACCACAACGATGTTTCGTCAAGTATGTGCTGTTTTAACCTTCACAAGGACCGGGCGTAGCCACACTTGATTCAGCTAAAGTGAGAGAGACAGACACCCGCCAGTCACCTTTAAGCAACGAGTGCTCGTAACGGTGAAACCAGTCTCGCGTAAGCGTACCCGTAATGTCGGTCCGGGCCGCTTCATCTCACAATACCGCCGAAGCAAAGTATGACATGCTGGTAAGCAGTATGACTAGTATCGTCCACAATCTCATTGTGTTCTACTCGTGCATATCATCTACGCATAGACCTGGCTCATGATGCCACTGTTGGGGAACGTAGTATTTTAAAATTTTCCTACGATCACGCAAGATCTATCTACCAGATGCATAGCAACGAGAGGGGAGAGTGTGTCTACGTACCCTCGTAGACCGGGAGCGGAAGCGTCAAGTGACGCGGTTGATGTTGTCGAACTTCTTCGCGATCCAACCGATCAAGCACCGAACGTACGGCACCTCCGCGTTCAGCACACGTTCAGCTTGATGACGTCCCACGAGCTCTTGATCCAGTTGAGCTTCACGGGAGAGTTTCGTCAGCATGACGGTGTGGTGACGGATATGATGTGTTCACCGGCGCAGGGCTTCTCCTAAGCTTCGCGACGGTACGACCGAGGTGTGATTCTGTGGAGGGGGGCACCGCACACGGCTAAAACAATTCAACTTGTGTGTCTTTGGGTGCCCCCTGCCCCCGTATATAAAGGAGCAAGGGAGGAGGGGCCGGCCAACCTCTATGGTGCGGCTAGGGAGGGGACTCCTACTAGGAATAGGATTGCAATCCTATTCCTAGTAGGATTCACCGAAAGGAAGAAGGGGGAAAGGATTAGGAGAGGTGGCGCCCCCCCCAATCCTAGTCCAACTAGGATTCCTAGGTGGGGGCGCCGGCCAGCCCTATGGGCTGCCTCTCTCTTACCCTTTAGGCCAACTATGGACCATCCCCTCTCGTAGGGGGTTCCGGTAACCCCCTCCGACATTCCCGATAAATCCGAAACTTTTTCGGTATACTTCCGGTGTCCGAATATAGCCGTCCAATATATCAATCTTTATGTCTCGGACATTCCGAGACTCCTCATCATGTCCGTGATCTCATCCGGGACTCCGAACTACCTTCGGTACATCAATACTCAAAAACTCATAATACCGATCGTCATCAAACGTTAAGCGTGCGGACCCTACGGGTTCGAGAACTATGTAGACATGACCGAGACTCATCTCTGGTCAATAACCAATAGCGGAACCTGGATGTTCATATTGGCTCCTACATATTCTACGAAGATCTTTTATCGGTCAGAACCGCATAACAACATACGTTGTTCCTTTTGTCAAACGGTATGTTACTTGCCCGAGATTCGATCGTCGGTATCTTTATACCTAGTTCAATCTCGTTTACCGGCAAGTCTCTTTACTCATTCCGTAACACATCATCTCGTGACTAACTCATTAGTCCTTTGCTTGCAAGGCTTATTGTGATGTGTGTTATCGAGAGGGCCCAGAGATACCTCTCCGACACTCGGAGTGACAAATCCTAATCTTGATCTATGCCAACACCACGAATACTTTCGGAGACACCTGTAGAGCATCTTTATGATCACCCAGTTACGTTGTGACGTTTGATAGCACACAAGGTGTTCCTACGGTATTCGGGAGTTGCATAACCTCATAGTCATAGGAACATGTATAAGTCATGAAGAAAGCAATAGCAGTTAAACTAAACGATCATAGTGCTATGCTAACGGATGGGTCTTGTCCATCACATCATTCTCCTAATGATGTGATCCCATTGATCAAATGACAACTCATGTCAATGGCCAGGAAACATAACCATCTTTGATCAATGAGCTAGTCTAGTAGAGGCATACTAGGGACATACTGTTTTGTCTATGTATCCACACATGTACTAAGTTTCCGGTTAATACAATTCTAGCATGAATAAAAGACATTTATCATGATATAAGGAAATACAAATAACATCTTTATTATTGCCTCTAGGGCATATTTCCTTCACTTCCCCCCTCCATGATGCGGGAGTAGTTCCTCCTCGGGGCTGAGGTTTCTACCAGTAGCTATGTGCTCAATTCTCTCTCCCATGATGTGATCTTCGTTGTGATCATAGGCTATTTTAATCTAGGGTGATCCCATGATATTTCCCCTTCCTCTATGTATTGGATTGATGTACTCACTTGTCTTTATCTAGTATAATCTCCGAGACCAAGGTGACAGCGGTCTATTGGACATGGATTAGAAGAATATTTTCATGAGTGATTTCCTCTTTTGTGTGTCGATTGAAGATTGAGAGTCTCTTGGTGCTTGTCTTTGACTATCCTTGAGATATGTTGTGGTGATTGTGGTACTCTCTTTGGATGGCCGAGGTGACATTGGGAAATCCATAGATTGAGAACTACGAACTTTGAGGTGTGCTTTTGTAGCCCTACATAATTCTCGTCCTCTCTTGACCACAAAGGAATGACCTCCGAGTGCGTCCCCCTTGCATGTTTTATGGGAAATATCATGTGATTCGATTATGTTAATGTTGTTGGGAGTTGCCACTAGTGAAAGTATGAAGCCTAGGCCTTGTTTCCACCATTGCAATACCGTTTGTGCTCACGTTTACCACATGTTTGCTTGCTGCCATTTTTATTTCAGATTTACAAATACATCTTTTGTCATCCATATCACTTGCCATTTAACATCTCTTCGCCGAACTAGTGCACCTATACATCTGACAAGTGTATTAGGTGTGTTGGGGACACAAGAGACTTCTTGTATCTTGATTGCAGGGTTGCTTGAAAGGGGTACGTTCAACCTCCACTTCCCTGAGTTCGATAAACCTTGGGTTACTCACTTAAGGGAAATTTGCTGCTGTCCTACAAACCTCTGCTCTTGGAGGCCCAACACTGTCTACAGGAATAGAAGCGTGTAGTAGACATCAAGCTATTTTTGGCGTCGTTGCCGGGGAAGTGAGGTAAGTGAAGGTACCTTATCTAGATCTTGCAATTAAATCTTTTTGTTTCTTGTTTTTATTTCACTAGTTTTGCTTAATGGAAAACAACAAAAATATGAGAGAGCTTTATAAGCTCTACCTTGAACTTGGACATGATGTGTTTGAAGAGAAAATTAAAAAACCTTTGGAACTTTATTATTTGCATAACAATCATGATGGTGGTGATGTTATTAGTATGTTTTTTTAATATTAATATTGCTAATGACATGGAAAGCTCTAAGCTTGGGGATGACACGTTTGATGAACATGATATTTTTAGTCCCCCAACTTTTGAAGAGAAAATTTACTTTGATGATACTTTGCTTCCTATATATGATGATTACAATGATAAATGTGAGCTTTTTAGTCCACCTACTATTGAGGATAAAATTTATTATGATTATGATATGCCTCCTAAATATGATGATTACCATGATGGTTATGATTGCTTTACTCTCACTATTCCTAATAAGAAAGATTTTGCTTATATGAAGAGTAATGATACTTCTATGCTTTTGGATCATGGAAATAATGCCTTATGTGATAGTTATATTGTTGAGTTTATTCGTGATCCCATAGAAAATTATTATGAGAAGGGAACATATGCTTATAGATATTTGAATAATATCAAGTTCCCTTTCTTTATGTTGAAGGTTTTGAAGCTGCACTTGTTTTGTCTTCCTATGCTTATTGCTTTGTGCTTCAATGAATTATTCTATTGCAATATTCCTATGCATGGGAAGCATGTTAGGCTTAAATGTGTTTGGTATTTGCTTCTTGATGCTCTCTTTTGTTCTTCAACTCTTATTCCTACGAGAGCATCATTAAAGTCTTAAGCCTATCTTTATGGCTATAAAGAAAGAGCTCTAGGGAGACAACCCTTGTTATCCTTGCTTTCAGTTTGTTCTTTCAGTTTTTAGTGGTCTTGATGTTTGTTACTACTGTAGCAACATCATTGTATCTTTATTTTTCAGCTTTGTGCCAAGTTTAGCCTCCGATTACAAGAAAGTTCAAAAGTTGTGACGTGCAGTCCAGAAAACAGATTCTGTCCTTGGACAGAAAAAATCGTATAAAATCACCAGATCATCTTTTTGATCTGAATTTTTTTGACAGCGTGCTCTATACAATTGGCTTTTGGGCGGCTGTTTTGAGTTTTTTGATTTGAGTTGCAGAAGTGCCCCGAAAAAATTATTTACTACCTGCTGGTCTGTTTTTCACAGATTCTGTCCTGTTTTGCCTTTTCTTCGTTTTGCAAATCTTGAGCTTGCTTTTTCTTTGCAAAAACCTTTTGGCAATCTTGAGAAACAGTAGTTATTCAAGATTATCCTTATTTCCAGTAGGGAAAAATTATTTTATTGTGGGTACTAACCTCGCTAATCAGATTATGATGAGTTATGTATGAAGGGAGTTTTCAAGTGTGCGAGGGAAGATGATAAAAGAAGATTCAGGAGTGTCAAACGCTCAAGCTTGGGGATGCCCCCGTGCACCCCCAAGAAATATTCAAGAAGACTCAAGCGTCTAAGCTTGGGGATGCCCCCGTGCATCCCCTTCTCCATCAACAATTATCAGTTCGTCTTTCGTTCCACTATATTTTAATCACTTCATGCATTATGTGCTATGCTTGGAGCGTCTTGCTCTTAGTTTCCTTTTTAGTTTTCTTTAGCTTTGCTTGCTGTTCATAATAAGTTAGATCCTAGCCTTCATTGTTTGGGATAGAAATACGCTTCACTCCACTGTAGAACACAACATAGGCTTGCATGCGTATCTTCTTGTGTGTGTTCTTTATCTTTTCATAGCTGCTGTCATGCTTAGCTCTTAGTTTTCATACTTATCTTTTTAAGAGCTTTTGTTTAGGTTGTTGCTTCTGGAACTCTCTTGAGTTATCATGCTTATCTTGTTAAGAGAGTTGGCTTCTGTGGCACTGGTTGGTATGTCTATGATAAAAATGCTATGTGCATAATGGTGCTTAGTAGTTCATGTTTTCTTATGGTTAGTCTCAAATAGCTGGGGGTTCTTAATGTGTTATTGAAGTACCAGCATGATTTGTTTGCCTATGATGTGGTATGGTTTAGTGATATCTTCCTCCAAGAATTTATTTTGATTGACTTGGCATATGCTCACGCATATTTGAGACTGTAAAGAAAGTCTATCAAGCCTTGATGATCTTTAATTTATGAGTAGTGATATAACTTCCATGCCCGATTCAATGTTGCTTTGTCGCTCTGCATGATTATGGCCGTCATTGCTCTCTTAGTTGGTCGCTCCCAGTCTTTTGCTAGCCTTCACCTGTACTAAGCGGACTGACTGCTTGTGCATCCAAAATCCTTGAAACCAGTTATGCCATATGAGTCCACCATACCTTCCTATATATGGTATTTACTTGCCATTCCTAACGAAGACTTTCTTGTACCATCTCAAAATTATTCAAAAGCATTTCTCTTTTGTGCCTCTGTTTTAGCTCATGAGAAAGTAGTAGGTAATTCATGATCTTATTATGTTGGACAAATTTTACCCCGGGATTGCATGTCTAATCTGCAAACCCCTAATACGAGGAGGAACTGGCATGAGTGCGCCCGGCTCAAAAAAGATAATACAACAAACGAACCCTCCTTCACGCTTTGTTCATGAGAAATCAGAAAACTTTTGGCGGTGATAAACAAAGGAGATTAAGGGGATGTGATCGTCCCCGTGCGGGAGCCGTTCCTCGAAACTTGTCTAGTTCGAGAAGTGATTGGGTTGTCTACTACCATTCGTTGACGAAATATGCACCTCCCAAAATCATTTTTACCTCTGTTCTCAAAACCAAGAGCTCTGGTACATGTTTAGTCTTTGTTTCCAACCACGAGTTTTCAACCTTGCCATCAAAATCCACGGTTTGAGAGTCTCCACCTTCTTTCTTCAAAGCACCAACTATTGAGAGCATGATTGTCATTCTGAGTGTAATGTGCATTGTCCCAAAGTACCATTGTCTTCTGCATGATTGTGATAGCGCTTATTCTGAAATCATTGTATCTAGTCATCACTTAAACTTCGGAGGTGCTCCTGCATTTATGTTTTGCTTCACTAAAGGGGGCAAGCGAGGTATCACTTTGTCATGTTTGCACGCCATGCTCACTACAAATCTATTGGGTGTTTCAGTATCATATTGTAAACTTTCAGTTCTTTGTGATATTCTCATGAGGCAACTTAATTACTAAAGATTCATTATCTCAATAAGCATTTGTCATGTGATTGTGAAAGACTCTTTGGTAGCATGTCACCACAGAAATTATGCTTGTTATCATTTACCTACTCGAGGACGAGCAGGAATTAAGCTTGGGGATGTTGATACGTCCAAAACGTATCTATAATTTCTGCTTGCTCCATGCTTCTTTTGTGTGATATTGCTATGATATTTATGCACTTCCATACACTTTTGATCATATTTGGACTAACCTATTAACTCAGTGCACCCCAGTGCCAGTTTCTGTTTTCTGCTGTTTTTGTATTTCAGGTTTTCCCATTACTTAAACTGCCAGAAAAATTCCGGGAAAAATATATAAAAAATCAGCGCTCCAGAAGCTTCCACGCGCCAGAAGTGGGGCCAGAGGCAAGCCAGGGGCAGCCCAGGCGGCCTGCCCACGCGACCCCCCTCCTGGCCGCGCCGGGGGGGCGCCTGGGCTCCCCTCTCCGTCTCTGGTGACCCCCTTTGGCATATATTTATCTCCCATCACGGAAACCCTGATTCCAGACCCCTTTTCTCCAGAAGCTATTCCGATCTCCGCCGCCATCGCCACCAAGTTTCGCGGGACCAGAATTCCTGTGCCGGCACCCTGCCGGGACGGGGAAGTGCCCCCGGATTCATCTCCATCGACGTTGCTTCCTCCCTCCATGATGCGGGAGTAGTTCCTCCTCGGGGCTGAGGTTTCTACCAGTAGCTATGTGGTCAATTCTCTCTCCCATGATGTGATCTTCGTTGTGATCATAGGCTATGTTAATCTAGGGTGATCCCATGATATTTCCCCTTCCTCTATGTATTGGATTGATGTACTCACTTGTCTTTATCTAGTATAATCTCCGAGACCAAGGTGACAGCGGTCTATTGGACATGGATTAGAATAATATTTTCATGAGTGATTTCCTCTTTTGTGTGTGGATTGAAGATTGAGAGTCTCTTGGTGCTTGTCTTTGACTATCCTTGAGATATGTTGTGGTGATTGTGGTACTCTCTTTGGATGGCCGAGGTGACATTGGGAAATCCATAGATTGAGAACTACGAACTTTGAGGTGTGCTTTTATAGCCCTACATAATTCTCGTCCTCTCTTGACCACAAAGGAATGACATCCGAGTGCGTCCCCCTTGCATGTTTTATGGGAAATATCATGTGATTCGATTATGTTAATGTTGTTGGGAGTTGCCACTAGTGAAAGTATGAAGCCTAGTCCTTGTTTCCACCATTGCAATACCGTTTGTGCTCACGTTTACCACATGTTTGCTTGCTGCCATTTTTATTTCAGATTTACAAATACATCTTTTGTCATCCATATCACTTGCCATTTAACATCTCTTCGCCGAACTAGTGCACCTATACATCTGACAAGTGTATTAGGTGTGTTGGGGACACAAGAGACTTCTTGTATCTTGATTGCAGGGTTGCTTGAAAGGGGTACGTTCAACCTCCACTTCACTGAGTTCGATAAACCTTGGGTTACTCACTTAAGAGAAATTTGCTGCTGTCCTACAAACCTATGCTCTTGGAGGCCCAACACTGTCTACAGGAATAGAAGCGTGTAGTAGACATCACGCGCCACGCGTCCCGGCAAGGCCCGGTGAGCGACAAGCTCCCGGACGCGACAAGACAACGACCGCGGCAAGGCGCTTGCCGCGGCAAGCTACCACTCTGTACCCGCGCTCCAGCACATCCACCAACGTGTCGCTCTGGGACCCTTCCAGGCGTACATGGCGGGAGGCTGTGCAGCCAGCGGTACGCGGTGGCAAGCGGCGCTGACAAGATTGCCATCGTGGCGAGCGGTGGCGTCCCTGACGGTCCCTTTTTGCACTGTTTGGGCGACGCCGATGGGCATTTAATGCCCTTGTCCCCTGCCGTCAGGGTTAGGTATGATACACTCTACATGTAGTTGTACCAACTACAACACCTTTCCATTTTTACCCTTGTCTACGTTGCCACCTGTCGGTGACCCCTTGAGCATATAAAAGGAGGCCCATGCACAACGTAGAGGGGGGTTCGAGGCAGAAGAACTCTCACGCTCGGTCTCATTAGCTGCTGGTGTGTACTGTAGCACTCAGCGCTCCTGAGCAAGAACTCAATACAAACCACAAAGCAGGAGTAGGGTTTTACGCATCCGTGCGGCCCGAACCTGGGTAAACTGCTCGTGTGCTTCGCCTCGATCTGCTCTTCGTGCGATCTCCGCCCCCGCCGAACCGAAAGTGGCTCGGTCCACCGGTCCCCATAGGTGCTCGTGGATCAGTTTCCCCGACATCTTTGGTGCGCCAGGTAGGGGGCGTCGAGGTTGTGTGAACCTGATCCGGCGTTCACACGAGCTAGTTCTTCATCGTCTTCATCAACATGCCGCCGAAGAAGAAGGCTTCGGAGGCAGCTGCTCCGTCCGCGCCGAACCCACCACCGCCCGAGCAAACGGCTGGTGGGATAGACGCCGGCGGAAGAACGGGCATCGACGAGGGAGCTCACGGTGCTGCCAGGTCCAAGGACAAGGCTGCGCTGCCCATCGGCGGCGTAGCCGGCTCCCACAACGACCGGGCGCACTCCAAGACCTCGGCGTCCGTACATGCACCGCGCCCGTCTCAGGAGGCGCGGGACCGACAGCGTCATGGTACTCACGGTACCATACGTTTGCTGGGCCAAGATCGAGCTGGTGGGTCTCGGAATCCTCAAGACCAGCATGCACGCCAACATGCTGGCACGAGCGAGGCACGGTCGCTTGGACGGGATACTGCTCCTTCTAACATAGTTAGAAGTCTGAGCATATCCCGCTCCTCACATCGTTCGCCACCGCTACCCGCCACTCCAGCGGAAGCTTTGGCGCGAGCTCAACTGCTCTTAGACTATCCTCCAACGGCAGACAAGATCGATGATTGGAGGGCCACCATTCAGAGTCTCATCGGCTTCGCCAACGGCGACACTCCGCGGCAGCCAAGTACATCGCAGCCGCGGCAAGTCAGCCAGGCGCAAGCCGGTGGCGACAAGACCGGTGGGGGTGCAACCACCGTGCACTCTCCGCCCCGAAGGCCAAGATCGCCGACTCGCCAGATCCACCTCGACAGCGACTCTACCGCATCATCAGATCCGCGAGCTCGTCGCGATCAGCGCCAAGTTCTTCACGAATGACAGCAAGAATACGCTCGTACTCGCATCGAGCGCCGAAGAGAAGCGCGGCGTCAATCCGACCAGTGCGCTGGGCCCACTGTCGACATGCATGCGCCAGGGGAACCAGGCGACTTGCCATACGCGGTAGGTTGCCCTGCGTTTACTCGTGAGCTGCGGCAAGTCCAGTGGCCCAGCACGAAGAATTTCAAGCCAGACGTACCAGAGAAGTACGACGGCAAGTCGCATCCGTCGGAGTTCCTCAGCATCTACACCATCGCGGTGCAAGCTGCCGGGGGGCGGGACGACAAGATCCTTGCCAACTACTTCCCGCTGGTGCTCAAGCCCAACGTCAGGTCCTGGCTCATGCACTTGCCGGACAACTCCATATCCTTCTGGGCAGACCTATGCCATCAGTTTGTTGGCGCCTTTACAGGCGGCCACAAACCTCATGGCCAAGAAAGTGACCTTCATCTGCTCGCCCAGAAGGAAGGAGAGCCCCTGCGTAAGTACATTCAGAGATTCAGCCGTGTACAGCACAACATCCCAGATGTCCACCCTGCCGCGGTCATCAGCGCGTTCCATCAGAACGTGCGTAACCGCAGGATGCGGGAGGAGATGGCGATGTGCAAGATCAGAGACGTCAGTGAGCTATATGCCCTGGCCGACAAGTGTGCACGTGCTGAGGAAGGGAGGAAACTCTCCGGAGAGAATACAGGAGCAGGGGGATCTGACAGCGAGGATGCTGCCCCGGCAAAGAAAAAACCGGCGGCGGAACAACAGGAAAAAGAAAGGCAAATATGTGCTAGTCGTTGAGCAGTCCGGCAACGAAGGTGGCGCCAAGAAAGCCAAAGTTGGTAGCTCCGGCAGGGAGATTGCCGCATGCACCAACTGCCAGGCTGTGGCGGCCGCCAACAAGCAGGACGGCACCGACAAGCAGTACTGCAAGATCCACCGCACCAAGGGTCATGACCTCCAGAACTGCAAGAGGGTCGAGCAGCTTGTCAAGCAACAAAAGGCTGAATACGAGCGGCGCGACAAGGAGAAGGCCCAAGGAGGTGCTGGAGGATCCGGCACGAAGCGCCCCGGCCAGGGAGGACGCCGCGGCAAGGCCAAGCAGCGACAAGGAGACAGACCTCCCCGCGGCTGCGACAAGGATGAAGATGATGACGACGACGGAGACATGGATGATGTCGAGACCAGTGAGCAGGAGTTCCAGAAAGCCACAGAGGTCTTGTGCGTTGAAGGCGGTGCTTCTCTGCATACTTCACACCGCCAACTCAAGCAGTGGGTGCGGGAAGTCAATGTGGCAGAACCACCTGTTGAATCACGCAAGCTTCTGAAATGGTCCAGCACGCCTATCATCTTTGATATTGAGGACCACCCTGATCGCACAACTGCGGTCGGGTGCTTGCCGATGTTGGTTTCACCAACTATCCGCAACCTCAAGGTCACTAAGATGCTAGTCGACGGCGGGGCCGGCTTGAACCTGATCTCCTCCGTTGTACTCCAGAAACTCCAGATCCCTGACAGCGAGCTCGAAGAGACCGGCACATTCCAAGGAATCAACCCGGGAAGGAGCAAGCCGATGGGGAAGATCACGTTGCCAGTGACATTTGGCGGCGAGTTGAACTTCAGGACTGAGAGGGTCACCTTTGACGTTGCTGATTTTCCATTGCCTTACAATGGGATACTCGGCCGTCCAGCACTCGCCAAGTTCATGGCAGCCTCTCACTATGCATACAACATGCTGAAGATGCCAGGCCCGATAAGTGTCATCTCTGTCCCTGGCGACAAGAAGGATGCTCTTATCTGCGCCGACAAGATCTACCGGGAAGCAGCAGCCGCAACAGATCGCAAGACACCTGCCGTTGAAGCTCCCGGGGGGAAGAAGAAGACCAAGTCCGGCAAGAGTTCTGATGCCCACTCCGGCAAGCGCACCTCTTCGGAGTGCTACGCTCACTGTTCAAGATATCTTCCGATATGCCGATAAATCGGCCGATTTATCGCTTACCCCTGTCTGACCGATAAGGTAAATCGGTCGATAAATCAACCAATATGGCGATAAATCGGCCGATATGCCGATAAACTGGCCGATTTACCCCTTATCATGGGTTGACCGATAAGTTCCCGATAAGCGATATCCCAACATTGGCCGTGCTACCGTCGAGGACGCACCATCGAGCTCCACCGGCAAGTGTAAGAAGACGATGGCAGCTCCGCCAGAGACCAAGAAGGTGTCTGCCAAGGAGGACGGCACTAGTGGTACCTTCACCATCAGTGCCACTCTTGACCCTAAATAGGAAAGCACGCTCATTGCTTTCCTGCGGGCGAACGTCGACGTGTTTGCGTGGCAACCGTGTGACATCCCCGGTGTTCCCAGGAAAGTAATTGAGCACCATCTTGCCGTCTGTCCTCATGCGCGGCCCGTCAAACAGAAGGTCAGGAAGCAAGCAGTGGAGCGCCAAGAATTCATCACATAAGAGATCAAGAAGTTGGAAGCAGCAGGCCTTGTCAGAGGAGTGCTCCATCCTACGTGGTTGGCCAATCCTGTAGTCGTGCGCAAGGCAAACGGGAAATGGAGGCTTTGTATCGACTTTACCGATGTCAATAAAGCTTGTCCCAAAGACCCATTTCCCTTGCCGCGCATTGACCAGATTGTTGACTCCACGGCCGGATGTGACCTGCTTTCATTTCTTGACGCATACTTAGGATACCATCAGATCTTCATGGCAGAAGAGGATGAGGAGAAGACCGCATTCATCACTCCATGTGGCATGTACTGTTTCATACGGATGCCTTTCGGTTTAAAGAATGCTGGTTCAACATTTGCAAGGGTAGTCCATTATGCTTTTGAGCCACAAATACACAGAAATGTGGAAGCTTACATGGATGACATAGTGGTCAAGAGCAAGGAGAAGGCGACTCTGATTCAAGATTTAGACAAGACCTTTGCAAATCTGCGCAAGATCAGCCTCAAGATCAACCCCGAGAAGTGTGTGTTTGGAGTCCCTTCCGGCAAGCTTCTCGGGTTCTTCGTGTCTCAGCGGGGAATTTAAGCCAACCCCGACAAGATCAAGGCCATTGAGCAGATTGAAGCACCAAAGCGCGTCAAGGATGTACGAAGACTTGCCGGTTGCGTGGCTGCTCTCAGCAGGTTTATCTCTAAGTCTGCTGAGCGCGCCCTGCCGTTTTTGAAAATATTGAAAAAGGCAGGTCCAATGAAATGGACTCCGGAAGCGGAGGCTGCGCTGCAAGACTTGAAGAGATACCTGTCCTCCACTCCAACACTTGTCGCACCTAAGCCACAAGAGAAGTTGCTGTTGTATATAGTGGCAACCAATCAAGTGGTTAGTGCTGCGTTAGTTGCGGAGAGGGAGGCAGATGATGAGCCAGCAACCACGGCAGGCGCGTCCAGCGACAAGCAGGGGGCTTCCCCGAGAAGCTCTGGTCCCGACAAAGATGGGTCTGCGCAGGCGTGCGAGGAGATACAGAAGAGAATGGTGCAACGCCCGTTTACTTTGTTAGTTCCCTTCTGCAGGGGGCTAGGTCAAGGTACTCTGGTGTGCAGAAATTGCTTTTCGGCCTCCTCATGGCCTCGAGAAAGCTGCGCCATTACTTTCAAGCACATGAGATCACAGTTGTCACTCGTTTTCCGCTGAAGAGGATACTGCAGAATCCAGAAGCAACAGGCAGGATTGTTGAGTGGGCACTGGAACTGTCAAGCTTTGGCCTCAAGTTTGAGAGCACTTCAACTATCCAAAGCAGAGCATTGGCAGAATTCATAGCAGAGTGGACGCCAACACCAGATGAAGAAATTCCAGAAACGAGCATCCCCGTCAAGGAAGCAAGCAAAGAGTGGCTGATGTACTTTGATGGTGCCTTCTCGTTGCAAGGCGCCGGTGCTGGCGTGCTGCTTGTCGCACCCACCGGAGAGCACCTCAAGTACGTAGTCCAGATGCACTTTCCCAAGGAGCAAGCAACAAACAATACCGCAGAGTATGAGGGTTTGCTTGCCGGTCTGAGGATCGCGGCAGACCTTGGGATCAAGAAGCTCATTGTCAGGGGTGACTCGCAGCTTGTCGTCCGCCAAGTGAACAAGAGTTATCAGAGTCCGTTGATGGAAGCCTACGTTGATGAAGTGAGAAAGCTAGAAGAGCACTTTGACGGCCTACAGATGGAGCATGTCCCAAGAGCTCAGAACGACATTGCCGATGGCCTGTCGAAGTGCGCCGCACTTAAGTTACCTGTGGAACCAGGGATCTTTGTGCTCAAGCTGACCCAACCGTCTGTAACGCCATCAACTGGATAGAGCAAGAAGAGGAAGTTGATTTCTGGTGGCTATTTTCCAGCAGAGCTTCCCGAAGCCGCCGCCAAGAAGGTCCCCAAGATCAACACCAAGAGTGCTGAGGAGCAGTCTGCTCCGGCAAGCCCTTGGGTTTGTTCCGTTGAAGCAGACGCTCCCGGCGAGTTTTGCTCCGGCAAGCTTGCCGGGGAACGTCAAGCTCCGGCTGAGCCGAAGGTTCTCGCCGTAGAAGCGGATGTTCCCGCAGCAGCAGATGTGCCGTTAGTCCTTGTTGTCGAGCCACAAGCTCCAGCATGGGCACAACAGATTGTCCGCTTCCTTCAGACAGGAGAACTTCCCGAAGAGCAAGAAGAAGCGGAAAGAGTAGCCCGGCAGTCAAGTATGTACCAGTTCGTCGACAACACACTGTACAGAAGAAGACTCAATGGTGTGAAATTGAAGTGTATTCACCGGGAAGACGGACAAAAGCTGTTGGCAGAGATACATGGAGGCATATGTGGTCACCACATTGGCGCAAGAGCACTTGCCGGCAAAGCATTCCGGCAAGGTTTCTTTTGGCCGACAGCCCTCCAGGATGCAACTACACAAGTAACCAAGTGTGAAGCGTGCCAGTTCCATTCCAAGCAGATACACCAGCCAGCTCAAGCTCTCCAGACGATCCCTTTATCCTGGCCATTTTCGGTCTGGGGGCTCGACATCCTCGCCCCCTTTCCCCGAGCAGTCGGGGGCTTTGAGTACTTGTACGTTGCAATCGACAAGTTCACAAAGTGGCCGGAAGTGGAAGCAGTGAGGAAGGTGACAGCACAGTCAGTAGTCAAGTTCTTCAGGTCGATTGTTTGCCGCTTCGGGATCCCTAACAGGATCATCACCGACAATGGTACGCAATTCACGAGCCGCACCTTCATGCAGTACGTCCAAGATCTTGGCGCCAAGGTCTGCTTCGCTTCTGTTGCTCACCCGAGAAGCAACGGTCAAGCCGAGAGGGCAAATGCTGAAGTGCTGCGAGGGCTCAAGACGAAGATTTTTGATAGGCTGCGCAAGTGCAGAAGAAACTGGATCGAGGAGCTGCCGGTGGTTCTTTGGTCGATCAGGACGACGCCAAATCGTGCCACTGGCCAGACACCTTTCGCTCTAGTCTATGGAGCAGAGGCAGTTCTCCCCACGGAACTCGTATACGGGTCACCTAGAGTGCTCGCTTATGATGAGCTTGAGCAAGAGCAGCTGCGACAAGATGACACGCTGCTCCTTGAGGAAGACCATCTTCAGGCTGCTGTACGAGCTGCTCGCTACCAGCAAGCTTTGCGCCGCTACCATAGCCGCAAAGTTAACGCCCGAAATCTCGAGGAAGGCGACCTTGTTCTTCAGCACGTTCAGTCCGCCAAGAATTCCAACAAGTTGACGCCGAAGTGGGAAGGCCCTTACCGGGTGAAACGAGTCACTAGGCCTGGCGCTGTCCGCCTTGATACCGAAGATGGCATTCTGGTGAGCAACTCCTGGAACATCGAGCATCTTCGTAAGTTTTACCCGTAAGGCGCGGTTGCCGGAACCCGTTCCGGCAACCACCTTTTGTACAAGTCTAGCCGCTGTTGCATGTAATCCTTTGTACAAAGCCGGGCGCAGACCCCGTGCATAAGTAAAGCTCATGTGCTCCGCACATCTTGTCAATTTCATGCTTTCTATTTTTTGCATGTGATAACTGACACTTTGTGCAGCACCTACCCCCGGTAAGCAATAACGAGCCGTAAGGCTCCATATCTTTAGTTTCTCTTCTTTCTTTTTCTCAAGGATAGGTAGGTTCCCTCGCCCACAAGTTTGCTGGGGGGAAGGAGAAGATAATGGTATGGACCAGGCGTCGTTCAAGAAAGTTTTGCCTTACCGAGAAGCAAACAACAGAAAAGCTACGTTGCCAAAGCTTGAGCAATCAGATTTTTTAAATTTTTTAAGTTATCTTCCTTGAACGACCGTGCTTTGTATGGAAAACCTGTGTGCGGAGGAACCAACTCGTAGCTAGTTGCGCCCTTACTTTTTTTCGAGTCCGCTCAACAACTTAAGCGAGCTGCGACTAGTTGCGACAAGGTTTCTTGTCGGTAACGGCACCGCCAGCAGGCTGCTGACGTCCCACACTCAGCGCTCGCGGCTAAGGTGCCTGCGCCGGCAAGTTCCCCAAAAGCGTAGGGCAAAAACATACAAAGGAAGGAATCAAGTAAAGGAAATAACATTGCAATCACTACCCAAAATAGAGTTATATTACAAGGTAGCTTGTCGCAGCTCTAACAGATTGTTCTCATAACATGACTAGCAGTGACAAGAAAAGAAGAAAACGGGCGGCCTAGTCTACGCGATCGCCCTCAACCCTCTTGATCCCGCTCACCTTGTCCACAATGGGTGCGACAAGGGCCTTGAGCGCCTCCAGATCGGCATCCGACGGCAGGGTCTTGAGGACGTTGGTGAGGTTGAGGCCCGGGTTGCGGAAGGCCACCTTCACCAACACCTTTTGGAGGGCTCCCGCGCAGATCTTGCGCGACTCGTCGGCCAGCTGCTTTGGGATCTTCTCCCGGAGTCGCTGGAGGGCCGTCGCCACGCCTTTGAAGAACAGAGTGAGCTTGGCGCTGGGTTGGAGGTTCTCATCGGAGGGATACCCGAGATCCTCCATCCCAGCTGTGCCAGCTCCTTGTCAATATCTGTGGCAGCATTCACGAGACCCTCCGTCCAGTGCTCGACGGTCTCCCTGAAAGTGTTCTGGACGGCAGCAACACTCGCCAGCAGCGCCTTCTCGGCCTTGATCTCCTCGTTCAAGGACGCCTCCCGCTCCCTGGCGCCGTCCAGCGTCTTGGTCAAAGTGGTCAGCTTCAACTCAAGATCTGCGTTGGAGTCCTTGGCGGCGCTGAGCTCCTTGCCCTTCTTGGCGAGACGAACCTGCAGCTCTGAGTTGCTGTGGGCGTCCTTCTCCCGCTCATGCTTGAGTGCGGCAAGCTCTTCACCTCTCGCCTTGAGATCGGCCTCCAGCTGCGCCACCTTCGTCTCCAACTCCTTGGCGGCCTCGGCAGCTATGGCAGCGTCCTCTGCTTGCTTGAGAGCTCCGCCGAATGATTGCTCACGCGCGGCAAGCTCCTTGTCAGGACCCCGATCCTAAGTCACACAGGTCTAGCCTGTAACACATCATATCACTTTGCGGCCTCATGCACGGTATCCCCACGGGTGCCACCTTACCTGGCCCGGGACCGTTTGCGCATTTTGGCACACGTATATGATAGTGTCGCTAGCATCCATATGACAGATAACCCGGGCCGACATGACTAGTTATAAACCAAAAGTGGCACTAAATTACAGAGACATGCATACATGACCCAGCAACGAACGTGTCGGTCATCAACGTATGAACCCAAGTCATAGCAAGCTACAAGGACTTAAAGGAACAACGCGTGACATTTCCCCTAAGGGACAGACACAGGAACGAAGGACACATGACGGCCAGCCTAAGTGTTACGGAGCAGTAGCAGGCTACCAAGGCTCAATGGAAGCACTAGGAGAGATTTCCCTGTAAGGTAGGCTACCAAAGGTAAACAACTAGGTGTCGGATCCCACACATAGCAATACACATTACACGTACGCATAACATGCAAGTATGTGTTGTACAACAAGGCATCACAACATAACTCAACAACTCATATAGATAAAGGCCCAGAAGAGCCATCATAGCATTTATTACAATCAGAGGTCACATGACCCAACATACAGGGCATACAGGCAACAAAAACATAACATGTGTGAGTACAGACAACTACAAATGAAAAAGGCTGAGAAGCCTGACTATCTACAAGACCCTCCCAAGGGTACAAGATCGTACCTGAGGTAACAAGCTAAATGTCGAAGTCCACGCGGAACCACTAGCGAGACTGAAGTCTCTCTGCAAAACATAATTAAGCAAACGTGAGTACAAAGGTACTCAGCAAGACTTACATCAGAACTAGCTAGATATGCATCAGTATCAACAAAGGGGTGGTGGTGTTTGACTGCAGCAAGCCAGCTTTGACTCGGTGGCTATCCTGAACTACGACTGCAAGTAACTCTTTTGAGGTGGCGCACACGAGTCCACATATTCACCAATCAATACACCACTATGGATCTGCTCCCGTCTCCCTACGAGAAGGCTATCCATAGCACTCACGCTTATCTTGCGCGTTTTAGAGTATCCACTTACACTTGTCTATGAACTGTTATAGGCAACCCAGAAGTCCATTACCGCGGACACGGCTATTCGAATAGATCATATATAACCCTGCAGGGGTGTACTTCTTCACACACGCTCTCACCACTTATCGCCGTTTACACGACATGTACTCGGCAACCTTCAAGCGGAGGCCCAGCGAGGGTGTCGGCCACGACCTGACTAACCACACAAGTCTCTAGTCCAGGTTTATCGCCTATTTGGGTTCCATCCGTGGGGAGATCCGGCCGGGGTGTCGCTCACGGCCCCAAACGATGTGTACAGGGTTCCCGCATCACCAAACGGGCGACCGATACACCGTGCCCCGTACCTGCCGCGTCACAGCCCACCCCTAGGGTCAGCGCTGCGCACGACCTCTAGTAAACTACAAACACCAGAAACTAGTTGCAACTCCTGGACAGAGGACTAGGGCAGTTAATAAGTCGAGAGGGTCCATTGGTTTCGGGCCCAATGCATGGTAGTAACCGGTCATGGATCAACCAACACAGAACTCAGTTCCTGAGGACGACTGCAATGAGACAACCCACCATGTACTCCTACATGGCCTCTCATCGCTACCTTAACCAAATCGTGTTCACACACTTAGCTCACACACATTAGGACATGTTCATCACCATTCCAATTCATCCCCTATGAATCAGACCTGACACAACTCTAAGCAATATCAGGCATAACCAGAAAGCATGAATGAGTAGGCACAACATGGCTCAAACAACTCCTACTCATACTAGTGGGTTTCAACTATTTACTGTGGCAATGACAGGTCATGCAGTGGAAAGGGGTTCAACTACCGTAGCAGGTAACAGTTGAAGCGTTGTTGTCCTAATGCATTAAAAGAGAGCAAGAGCGAGAGAGTGGGATTGTATCCGAATGCTCAATGGGGTTTTGCTTGCCTGGCACTTCTGAAGATAACATTGGGTCTTCATCGGTGTCATCGATCACATCGTCGGTACACGTCTACTGAAAGGGAACAACACCGGCAACAGAGAAAGAAACACAATCATTGCAATGCGACAATATGATGCATGATCATGACATGGCGATATGCTGTTGATTGAGCTAATGCAACTAGCAACCATATTAAATGAAGTTGGTTTGAACCAAAGGTTCAAATTCAAACTCCATATGTGATTATTCAAATGCCATTTAATTGATTTGACCTGATCAGCAGGTTTAACTTGTTCAAACATGCATGAAAATGCCATAAATAGATTCCTTGCATTTTTCTGATCATTTTTCATATATAAATTATTTTCATCTGAGCTACGGTTGATTTTATATGATTTTTAGAAGTTTAAGGCATTTTCTAGAATTAAATAAATCATTTCTGATTTATTTTAAATTACATAAAATAGTTACTGCGTCAGCATTAGGTCATGCTGACATCAGCAGGTCAACTGGCGGGTCCAGGTCAAACCTGACCAGTGGGGCCCACTGGTCAGTGACACAACTAACTAAACTAACTTATCTAATACTAACCTAGTTTAATTAGCCGGGCGGGGCCCACATGTCAGTGAGTCACAGGGTTACCTAATTACAAATTAGCACTAATCTAAAATTAGCAGGGCACTGGGCCCACCTGTCAGTGACTAACCTATCTAACTAGATTAATTAGCAATTAACTTAATTAACTTAGCTAATTAGGGGCGGGGGGGGGGGG
>LR738710.1:629207103-629240714 GCA_902687465.1 Secale cereale | reverse complement strand
GGGGTCAACTGGGTCAGCCCGGGTCAAACTTGCCGGAGTTGACCCGTGGCTCGTCGCCGGGGAGCCAGAGACGGCGGAGGGCGTCGGGTTTCGCCCTCAGGCGACAAAACGAGCGGCGGAAAGGCTCTACGTGGAGCTGGGACTCGCCCGCATCCATTTATGCCATCGGGAGGGGCTGTCGTCGACCCGCCTCGCCGAAAACAAGCTCGCGGCAGCGGCCAGAATCGGGCCTCGGTGGTTTCGGGGCTGCGGTGCGCTAGGGGAGGGGCTGAGGGGCTAGGTCGCGTCTACGGTTCACCAGGAGCACGCTGGTGCCACGGGTTCGAGCGGAGGGGCTCGAGAGCACGGGGCTCGCCGGCCATGGCGAACGACGGCGTCGGGTGCTCGCGGGGCGGCGACTACAGCTCGCAAACAAGACAGAGGAGAGGGGGGTTAGGGTGAGTAACTCACGGCGGAGTCGAAGAAGGTCGCAGAAGGCTCGGGGACGCAGCGGACGTCGCGAATTCGACGGCGAGGTCGCCGGCGGCTGGAGGTTGAAGAAGGGGCGGGGTCGATGCTGTAGGGCTCCCGCGGTCGCGTGAGCCGACGGAGAGGATGAGGGAAACACGGCGGAGCCCGGGGGCATGTCGGAGAGGCGAGGGGGAGGTTGTGGCCGTGGTAACGACGAGAGGCGGCGATGGTGGCGTTCGTCCGCGCGCGTGGGAAGCGGGGGAGAGAGATAGAGGAGAGGGAAGAAGCACGGGGAGGGTCGTGGGGGTTCCAGGGTGTCGTGGCATCCTCTAGGGGCTTCGGGGCGGCGAGGAGGCAGGCAGGCAATGTGGAGGTGGCCGGTGCACGGTGGCTACGCGACCTCCTGCCCACTGGCAGGAGGTTGAAGACAGTAGGAGGGAGGAGGGTGGGCTGGGCCGGCAGAAGCCGGGCCAGGCTACAGGGAGACCAGGTAAGTGGCTCAGGTGGGCTTCCTCTCTCTCTGTTTTCTATTTTAATTTCTGTTTCTGTTTTTCTTTCTTTGTTTATTTTCTTTTGCCACTGTTTGGAAATTAAACAATTTCAAACAATGCCAAAAACTCCTCTGAATATTTTTATTTTGCTGGATGGACTTTTCCAGAAGCTCATAAAACATTTCAGGGGTATTTGAAATTATATTCTAATTATATGAATATAATTCAAATTCAAATAGCTAATGATTTAAATTCAAAGTCCCAAAAATAAATCCTTAAAAATGTTCCTAATTTTTGGTTTGGTCTCAAAGCCTTGCCCAAAATTATCAAACATTGATGAAGGCATTTTGGGTTTATTGAATGCATTATTAGGTTAAACCTAATTGCTTTGATTAGGTGCTAAGGTTTAGTCATCCCCATTTCAAGTTTAACAAAATTTTAAACATGATGCACAGGCAAAACTATCCTAGGGCAAAGTAAAGCTAGGGACGTGACACTCCTCCTCATGGCTGTCGAGGTTGATCTTCCGCTGCGCCAGCTCGCCCTCCTGCGCATACAGCTTCTCAGCGGCAAGCCGCTGTTGCTCTTCGACGTCAGCCTTCTCGAGGAAGAAGGCCTTCTGCTCCTCGGCGAGCTGCTCCCGCTCCTCTGCCAAGGACCGGAGAGCTTCCTGGTGAAGACCCCGGAGCTCCTCCGCGCGCTTCTCGATGTCAGCTCCCGCCTTCGCGGCAAGCGCCTCTCGGGACTCCAGCTTGGCCTGCCGAGCGCGGTAGAGCGACAACAGCTTCCGCAGGAGCCGCTCCTCCTCGGGCTCGCCGCTGCTGCTGCTCGGCGCGTCCACTAGCGTCAGCCCGGCGGAGGCGAGCACTTCTCCGTCAAAGATTTCTCCTTCGACCGGCGCCCTGGAGCTTGACGCCCAGGGTAGGTTGATGAAGACGTTCTCGCCAGCCTTCAGGTAGACGCCTGGCTGGGGCTCTTCAGAGCCTGACGCTGCGGCAGCGGCGGTGGGATCGGCGGTCGGCGTAGCGCCTGGCGCTCCTGCGGCCTCAGGGCCGTCAGTGCGATCGCCAGACCCCCCGCCAGCTTCTGCGGCGGCAGCTTTGGCGGCCCCTTCGCCGGCGGGATCATCAGCGCCGGCTGCTTCCTCGATGGCAGCGGCGTCGGCGGCGGCTTCGGTGGTTCTCTCCTCACCAGCGACCTCGGTCTCCATCGGCTCCGCAGCAGATGGATTAGACGGCTGGAAAAGGGAGAAGAGTCAAGCAAATATCCAAAAAGAAGATCAAAGTAAGAAAAGCCCAAGGGAAGTTTTGAAGCGAGAGGATGACCTGTGCCGGGTTCTGCAGCCGTAGTCTCCGCCGCCGAAGGGCCACTGGTGTTGCCGCTTGCCGGCATCCCTCCTGCGCGAGCCGGCTCCTCGGCAGAGTCCCTTGCCGGAGAACTCTCCCTTGGCGGCGTAGTCGAAGCAGATGGCATGTCAGGGGCGGTCTCCAGGTGCTCCTGGTGGGGCTGCTCTGCTCCTACACAAACCAAGATCAGATGTCAGCAAAGTAAAGAGTATCCATGCGCGCCTAACAGCGGAAAGCAAACCATATACTTACGCTGGGGGCTGCGGTGGGGGCTGCTCTGGAGAACAGTTGCCGGGTCCGGCAAGGTGGTCTCCGGCAAGGTGGCCTCCGGCAAGGTGGTCTCCGGCAAGGTGGTCTCAGGCGCATCCTCTGCTGTCACGGTGTATTCGTCCTCGACGATAATCACCTCCCTTGGACGCGCCGGGACCTTAGCTCTCTTTGCAGCTCTCTAGGCTAGAGTCCTGAAAAGGAACGAATTCGGAGTAAAGCAAATGAGATACAAGACAAAACAACAAGAATTGAAGAAATACAAATACGACAAGAATCTTACTCTTCTTCTTCCTCGTCGGAGCTGAGCGCGGAGAAGTCGAAGTCTGGTTCACGTCCGGCGCGAGGAGGCGGAGGAGTAGGCTCCCTTGGCCGCTTGGCGTGAGCAGTGGCGGTGGTCTGAGACGACCCCGCTCCGGCTGCCGCCGCGGCGTGAGAAGCGGCAGGAGCAGAAGCAGTGGTCCGGGAAGACCCCGCTCCAGTTGCCGCAGTCGCGCGAGGTGCTCCCGCAGCAACAGTGCTTGCCGCTGTTGTGGGGACCCCGACTTAGAAGTCGAGATCACCGAATGCACGTGTACAGTGATCCCAGAGATCAATGCACACTGAACACACAGAAGCTGAAATAACAAGAGTCTTACATCCATACAAATAGTCTTACACGAATTAAGGCCATTATGGCCAAGTCTTACATAGATAGAGCCTCACGGGCTGAATAGCAAATAACTCAAATAGCGGAAGTCTTCGATAAACGGGTAGAACCCATGCCATCTGCCTTAACCCTACAGGCATTCTGACTGGGATAGCGTCCTAGTTCGCATGTTCGTCTCCAAAGAACTCTTCCTCATAATCCTGTTCTTCCATGCCTGGCCAATTAAATAACCAGTGGCAAGCCAATGAGCACTTTGAATGTACTCGCAAGCAACCCATGATGTGGTTCAAAGTAACAGTGGAATTGAATAATAATGATCAATCTAGCAAGGCTAGGACAAATATTTTACCATCAAGTTTATGCATCAATAACCTCGCGTAACCTCGAAGACAGGTTACCGATATCAACATGAATATGATTCAACTCATCGAGTCAAGTCACCACCTTGACTCACATACTCACGCATGGTTTCACAAACATTGGACGTAGCCCAAGAGCGGTTACCCAACTGTCCATGACCGTGGACACGGCTATTCGAATAGTTTGACACTCTGCAGAGGTTGTACACTTTACCCACAAGATCCGGGGAACTTCCGTGTCATCCACGACCCGCGGTACCTCAAGTACCCGGGGTAAGCACCCGGTCATTATCTCTCCTTAGACGACACTAACATAGAGTCCACTAGTTGGTACACGGCCCTCGGGTACAAACAATAGATCAAGGGACTTGCCCTAATTTTAATGTCACGCGTACCCGAAGGGACCAACAGTGTGTCCGGTGCCCTGTAAAAACAGTCATGGCCGCCTATCCAAGCACGACCCCGTCCCGGGAAAGACCTCAAGTCTTCCCGTCACTAGTAATGCGGGCACCATGCTAGTATCGACCTAAGTAATCAATAAAGCCCCGTCCCATAAGGGGTAGTGTGGTTGCACATGTATGGTTGGAATAACGGTCGCAACTTAAACCAATCCGTTTGAAAAACACACACACTTGCCTTGGCACACCACTTCGTCATCAAGTGGTCACCCAACTCATCATCATCATCTCCCTCGGGCATAAATGGCACCCGACGGGGTTTTATGCAAAAACTTCAACCATGAAGGTTCATGTCACACATGCACCACTAATCATAACCACTAACCATATGCAAGTCATCTAGCACATAGCAAGATCAAGATCATGGCATGCATCATATGGTGGAATCAACTAGGTCACTATCGTAACCCTAACATCATGCATCGGAAACATACGGGTTCCGAAGAAAAAGTATATCATGGTCAAAGGGCTGCTTGCCTGGATTGGCTTGGTCTTCAAAGTCTTCAAATCCTTCTCCTTCCTCTTCCGCAGCAACTTCGTCAAATACGGGATCTATACGTCGCATAATAACCACGGGAAAATAAGAATACAAACAAAACAGAAAAATCAAAGTGCTCAGAAAAATGTCAACTCATTTTTGTAAAATACTAGAGGTATTTCTAAGATGGGGAAAAAATATTAGTTGAAGTTTTGGAGTTACAGAATAGAATATATTGATTTTAGAACAGGAGTATTACTGCCCAAATTTGAATTTAAATTTGAACAGTACAACAAAGTTTCATGGATTTGAGTGAAAGTGGTACCATTAAATAGGTTGGAATATTACAAGATTTTAGGAGTTGGAATTATTTAATTTGGACCATTATTCTTTTCTGTAGAAATGTTTAAAACATTTACAGAAAAAGAAAAAGAAAAAGGGTCCTGTGCACTGGGCCAGAGGAGGCCACAGTGCACGGCCCAGGCGGTCCAGCCCAGCCGCACGGGAGCCTGCGCACGCACGTCAGGTTTTCAAACCTGACGGGCGGGCCCCGTGGGTCTGTGACAGAGAGGAGGGGGAGAGAGGTGTGGGGATGACAGGCGGGGCCCGCCTGTCATCTCCAACCTTGCGGCCACGGTGACGGCGAGCTCACCGGCGAGTTTTTTGGCCACGGCGACGGCAACGGAGGCCAGGGATGGAATCATCGTCGTGTCGCGGATGCAGGGGTGGTGGTGCGGCACGGCGGGGAGGTCTGGTTCGCCGGCGACGAGGTGGGACGGTGGAAGCTCGTCAGGAGGTGGTGGCTGAGGTTGTTTCCGACTGCAAACGGAGGGGGAAACAAGGGGGAAAGGATCAGTGAGGCGAGGGGGTTCCGAATCAGGTGGAAGGAGGGGCAGGGAAGGCCCGTACCACGAGATCACCGGCGGCCCGACGCGGCGGCGCTCCGGTCGATCCCGAGTACTGGGACCTCTTGGGGTCGAACTGAAGATGCTGGGGGACTCAGTGGAGTGTGGTGGAGCTGCTGATGCTGTTGGAGAGGCTCGGGAGGGGCTATTTATAGGAGCTCGACGGAGGCCCGTGGTCCAGTGCGCCGGCGAGCTCTGGCTCGAGGCTACAGCGCACGGGAGGCCAAGGGAATGGGTCTGTGGAGTTCCTGGATGATCTCCACGTCTAGCTGAGGGAGAAAGAGAAGCGGGGGAGCGTCAGGAGTGTGCGCGCGTGCGAGGAAGAGGAGTGGTCGCCGCGGGCGGCCAGCGCGCGTGCAACGACGGCCACTGGAAGGCGCAAGGGGAGGGGGGACAGCGCCGGGGAGGTCGCGGACATCGAGAGGCCTCGACTGGCGCGAGGGGGAGGCCCGAGGCTGTCGGGGGAGGCTGATTGGCCGAAGCTACAGTGCTTGTCTGCACTTTTGCGTGTTCCAGAGCGCGCGTTTGGCTGGCATCGCCGCGCTCTCGCCGTCCTGGTCAAACCCAACGTGTCCAGCAGCGTCTAGAAGGTCAGGGGGGAAGTAAAGAATTGGCCTGAGGCCTTGGATGCCCTGGAGATGCTGAGAGAGAGTGAGAGTGCTGGTGAAATGGTGAAAACCTGCTGTCCAGCAAGGTAAAACAGGGCTTTCACCCCTCAATCATGGAGCTGGGGTGCTGGGGGAGTTACTGGAGGTAGCTGGTAACTCAATGATCATGTGGTAAAAAGTATAGGCCCTGGAGAAGAGTAAAAGTGATCAAGTTGGAGGTTTTAGCAATTCTGCAGAAGGTGTTTGATCAATGTTTGGTCAAGTAAATGACCTCCACTTGACATGGCACTTAACAGGGTTGAAAGACATGAGAAAATAGGGTGCTTCACCAAGTTTGGGCCCATTTGAAGAAACTAGCAAATGTAACTTTGGTGAACCCTAGAAATCAACAGAAACAGTTTCATCTTGATTGAGTCAAGCTAATCATCTCCCCTTGATGCACCACTTGGTGTAGCATCATCATTTGGGGTATTGATCATGCCCACAAAGTTTGAAGCTCCAGATAAAAAGTTGGTAATGTAAAGTTGTTCAAATTTGCATTTGAACAGAGAGGGTTTTAGGGTGATCTGATCAAGTTGCTCTATTCCAATTCTTGTGCCATTTGGTCTAGATGCCTTATTAGGTCATTCTAGCATGTGCACCAAGTTTGAGAGCATTTGGACAAGTTTGGCAATGTAAAGTTGCTCAAACTTCAAATATGGACAGAATGGTTATGAAGGGGTTGGAGGATGTTTTCTTGCTTCCCAAGGCATGGGACTTGGCAAGATCATCAAATATGTCATATATGACATGATAGAATTTCCCTGGAATTTTTGGAGAAAATTTCCTTTGTAAATATTTCAAAAGCTTGAAATATCCAGAAAGGGTTTTAGAGGGTTTAGCCCATTATTTTGAACATGACCAAGTGTTGAAACTCTTATATATGGACAATATATGTCCTCTGAGTCTCTCTGAATTTTGGCAAATATTTTTGAAACAGTTAAATAATTTTCCCCTATTAAAGACCATTTCTGGCCTTAAGAAAAAGCTTTTAAATAAAATAGGAAAATAACTTTTAAAATTATACCTTTGTGGTTTCTGGAAGTCCTATGACTACTAGGTCTCAAATAAACCTTTTGAAATAATTTTCTCACCCTAAATCAAGTACTTGCAGTGCAAATCTCAATTCAGGGTTTTTTGGAAAACTAAATTTATAAAATACTTTTTGGCCAAATTAATTTTGTAAGAAAGTACTATACTATCATATAACACTTGGCATGATCATTGGGCAGAAGTTTTGAGTATGGAGAAGAATTCTACAAGATGTCATAGTTGACTTTAATGAGCACATGAAAAAGCACACGAAGAAAACTCAATTCCAAATAAAGCCAAATGATGCTAAAAATTTTTGCTGGTCCAAATTTTCATGCTTCAAAGATACAAATAACATGTTACAAAATGCAGGGTGTGACAGACCTACCCCCCTTACAAGAATCTTGTCCTCGAGATTCCTAAACTAGGGCTTAAAAGAGGTCGGGAAACTCGGATCTAAGATAGTCTTCTCGTTCCCAGGTTGCTTCTGCTTCGGTGTGGTTGCTCCACTGGACCTTGAAATACTTGATGGTACGGCTCCGCGTACGTCGTTCTGCTTCATCCAGAATGCGAATGGGCTTCTTGCGGTAGGTCAAATCAGGCTGCAGATCAATGGCTTGGTGATCCACATCCTTGTAGAGATTGGGCTTATCCGGAACTTGGAGACATTTCCGGAGTTGTGACACATGGAATACATTGTGCACATCGGATAGCTCAGGTGGTAGTTCCAACTGATAAGCCACTTCTCCTCGTCGGTCGGTGATCTTGAAAGGGCCGATGAACCTTGGCGCGAGCTTCCCCTTGACGTGGAAACGCTTGGTTCCCTTCAGAGGAGTTACCCGCAGGTACACATGATCTCCGGCACGGAAACTCATGTCTCGGCGTCGAGTGTCAGCATAACTCTTCTGCCTTGACTTGGCTGCCTTTAATCGCTCTCTGACTAGTTGGACTTGCTCTTCTGCTGCGCGGAGAATATCCGGTCCAAAGACTAGTCCTTCTCCAGTCTCCGACCAATTGAGGGGTGTGCGGCATCTGCGCCCGTACAATACCTCAAATGGTGCCATCAGAAGGCTTGACTGGTAACTGTTGTTATAGGAGAACTCGGCAAAAGGGAGATAGTCTTCCCACTTGGCTCCATATGCCAGGACACAGGCTCGGAGCATGTCTTCGAGAATCTGATTGACTCGCTCAGTCTGACCTCCGGTCTGTGGGTGGAAAGCTCTGCTAAAAGACAACTTGGTTCCCAAGGCTTCTTGGAATCTCTTCCAGAACCTTGAAGTGAACTGGGTGCCTCGATCTGACACAATCTCCTTGGGAACACCGTGAAGACTTACGATTCGGTTGATATAGAGAGTTGCCAGCTGGTTGCCTGAGTAGGTAGTCTTGACAGGAATGAAATGGGCCACCTTGGTCAAATGAGCAACTATGACCCAGATGGAGTCATGTCCTCTATTCGACCTTGGTAATCCAGTGATGAAGTCCATTCCAATTTTTTCCCACTTCCACTCAGGAACCTTGAGTGGTTGAAGCAATCCAGCAGGTCGCTGATATTCAGCCTTGACCCTTTGGCACACGTCACACCTTGCAACATAGGTTGCAATCTCTCTCTTCATACCGTGCCACCAGAATCGTGCCTTCAAGTCTTGGTACATCTTGGTTCCTCCGGGGTGGATGGAATACGGAGTGTCGTGGGCTTCTTGCAGAATCAGCGTCTTCAGCTCGGTATTGTTTGGTATGCAGAGGCGACCTTGTACCAAACAATCCCGTGCTCGTCTTCGGAGAATCCTGGGGCCTTGCCCAGCTTCATCTTCTTCTTGATAACTTCGATGCTTGCATGTCCATCTTGTGCCTTCTTGACGTCGTCCAACAGGGTCGGTCTGACTTCCAAATGATCCAGAAATCCAGGGGTGACCAATTCCAAACTGAATTGTTTGATCTCCTTAAACAAGGCTGGCTGCCTTTCTTGAATAACGGCATTCAAAGAGCAAGCCTTCCTGCTTAAGGCATCGGCCACCACGTTAGCCTTCCCAGGGTGATACTGAACACTGAGGTCATAGTCTTTGATGAGTTCCAACCATCTCCACTGCCTCATGTTCAATTCCTTTTGGGTGAAAATGTACTTCAGACTTTTGTGGTCTGTGTAAATCTCACACCGTTTCCCTAGGAGGTAATGCCGCCATGTCTTCAAGGCATGAACTACTGCCGCTAGCTCAAGATCGTGAGTAGCGTAGTTCTCCTCATGGGGTCGTAGCTGCCTGGAGAGGTATGCTATGACGCGGCCTTCTTGCATCAGAACGCTTCCCAATCCGGTCCGAGAGGCATCACAATATATCACGAACTCCTTGTGGATATCAGGTGTTGCCAGAACTGGGGCGGTGGTCAATCTCTTCTTGAGCTCTTGGAAGCTCTCTTCGCATTTTGGCGTCCACTCAAACTTCTTGTCCTTCTTGAGGAGCTGAGTCATTGGTCGTGCAATGCTAGAGAATCCTTCCACGAACTTGCGGTAATAGCCTGCTAGTCCGAGGAAGCTTCTAACTTCCTTGACGGTCGTTGGAGATTGCCATTGGCTCACAGCTTCGATTTTTGCAGGATCAACAAATAATCCTTCCTCGGTCAAGACATGACCTAAGAATCCAACTTTAAGCAGCCAGAACTCACACTTGCTGAATTTGGCATACAGTTGGTGCTCACGAAGCTTGTCTAGGACCATCCTCAGGTGCTGCTCGTGCTCTTCCTCCGACTTCGAGAACACAAGAATGTCATCAATGAAGACAACAACAAACTTGTCCAAATATTCCATGAAGACTTTATTCATGAGATACATGAAGTAAGCTAGGGCATTGGTTAACCCAAAAGACATGACCGTGCACTCGTACAGGCCATATCTGGTTACGAATGCCGTCTTCGGAATATCTTGGGGTCTGATCTTCAGCTGGTAATACCCAGATCTGAGGTCGATCTTGGAGAATACCTTGGCTCCGCTGAGCTGATCAAACAGATCTTCGATCTTGGGAAGTGGGTACTTGTTCTTGATTGTAACTTCATTGAGGGAACGATAGTCAATGCATAAGCGGATGGTACCGTCCCTCTTGGCCACAAATAGAACAGGAGATCCCCAAGGGGAGGCACTTGGGCGAATAAATCCCTTCCTTAGCTGCTCTTCTAGCTGCTTCTTCAACTCGGCTAATTCTTCCGTCCCCATTCTATAAGGCTTCTTATAGATGGGTCCTGCTCCGGGCACGAGCTCGATGATGAACTCAATGTCACGGTCAGGGGGCATTCCCGGTAGTTCATCCGGAAATACATCAGGATACTCACATACCACCGGTACTTGATCTAGCCCAACTTCAGACAGACAGTTGACTTTAGCGGCTTGAGCGGAAGAGGAGTTGGGAGCAAACTTGACTTCGACTCCTTGGTCATTGGTCACAGTGACTGTCCGATTGGCACAGTCTAACAAGCCTTGGTGCTTGCTGAGCCAATTCATGCCTAGGATCACATCCAAGCCTTGCGATCTTAGGACGATAAGGTCTGCTAGGAAGTCTACACTGTTAATGGTAATACTGACTCCTTTACAACCTATCTTGGCTCTCATCTCGGCTCCGGGGGTTTGTACCACCATAGGGTTATTCAGGGGTGTAGGGGTCATGCCACTTTTTAATGCAAATCTTTGAGTGACAAATGAATGCGTTGCTCCAGAATCAAACAAGACAGTTGTAGGTGCTGAGTTGACAAGGAACGTACCCAGCACGACGTCCGGGTCTTCCTGGGCTTCTTCAGCAGTGACGTGATTCACACGCCCCTTCCCATAGTTCGGTGGATTGCGAGGAGCTGGGTTCCTTGGTGGCATTCCACGGCCTTGTCCCTGGTTCTGCGCATTGGGGCGCGGGGTATCAGGCTTCTTGTTGGGGCACACCCTTGAGATGTGTCCGGGCTGACCACATCCAAAGCAAGTGACTTGGTTTGGAGTGTTGATCTTGTTGCCACCACTGGTATTGGGGTTGAAAGCTGGCCTGGGGTTGGCACGAGGTGCAGGAGCTCTTGGCTGCTGATAGGTTGGCTTGGCCGGGGCTGACTGCCTCGGACGAGGCTTCTAGTTGCTGGAACTTCCCTTACTGACCAACTTGCGCTTGCGAGTGTCTTCCAGGGCACGCCGCTTGTCTTCAAGCATAAGTGCCTTGTTCACCAGGTCAGGGAAAGATGGGCAGTCCCACACGACAAGCGAGTATTGCAGAGTCTGATTAAGGCCTTCCATGAAGCGCTCCCTTTTGGCAGCATCAGTGCTGACATCTTCAGGGGCATACCTTGACAGAATACTGAACTTTTGCATGTACTCCTTGACAGTGCCGCTTCCTTGCTTCAGGGCTCGGAACTCACGCTTTTTGATAGCCATGATTCCGGAAGGAATATGGGCCTTGCGGAATTCTGCCTTGAAGTTAACCCAAGTGATGTCTTGCTCAGCATGCATGACCTTGAATCCATCCCACCAAGCTCTAGCAGTTCCCCCGAGGAAGTGGGCTGCATAAGCCACCTTCTCGCGGTCTTCGGTGCATCCGACTAGTTCCAGGATCTCCTCAATGGAACGGACCCAGTCGTCTGCATCCAGGGGTTCTGCAGTCTCGATGAAGGTTGGCGGTGCATGCTTCTTGAACTCTGCCAATGTGGAACGTCCATTGCCATTCCCCGTCGGCTGGCGGTTGTTGGTGACAGCTTGAGCAATCAGCTGAAGAGCTGCAGTGTTGGCTTGGCGTTCCTCTCGGAAAGCCTGGAGAAGCTGAGCCATGTCCATGCTTGGAGGAGGTGGTGGTGGAGCTTGGTCGTTGGTTTGGTCGTGGCCTGCCTCTGGCTGAGAGGATGCTCCGGCTTCAGGCTGCTGGGTAGAGGTACCAGTACGAGTTACAACAGGCATCCTGTTGGAGTGGTAAAAGGTCTCATGACTTGGAAGAGGGAAGCAGGATAGATAGGTTCCTAGTAAGGGGGTGGGTGTGACACTAAATCAAATCATGCAAGGGCCATGAGGCCAAAACACATTCATTAAAATCCAAATGGGTGATGTAGTCGTTTACACATTCCCGAAGGAAGAATACGACATACATCCAGACACAACAAAAGCAAACACTAGATGGTTTCATATTAATCATACAAGGACTCGACTGCGCATAGGGGTTACACGACCTATCCTACCATAGGGGTTACAACTGGCATATCCGAGTAGCGAATAATGCCTAAGCGGCGGAATGCTCGGTCGCGTATTCCGGCTCTTCTGGGTCTTCCTCCTTGTCTTCATCTGTCTGGGCTCCCTTGCCACTAGAGGGTGTGGGGGAGTGGAGGAGTTGGATACGATGGTGCTTCGTCGGTGGTGCAGGGAAAAGCTTGCGATATTCCCTTGCTGTCATCCGGCGTCGCCGAGGTGGTTCTTCACCCTTGGAAGATACATCCTCGGAGGGCCTTCCGCCTCGATATGCGATAGCGGATTGTCCAGAAGGTGCTCCTTCCTTCTTGATCCTGTTTGCCTTCTCTTGAGCTCGACGAAGAAGTGCCTTGGTCTTGTGAAGTTCTTCTCGAAGCTTCATTGATTCCGAGGCCAAGTCTTGTGCCAAGCTGTCGGCACACAGACTGAAGTAGGTCTGGAACCGAAGCGAGAGTCCTTCCTTCAGTGGAGGGGCTAGTGCGCTGCTTTCTTCGTCACCTTCCTTCCGGTAAGGTAAGACGCGAGTTGCCATCTTGGCTGCCATCTCCGGAAGAAGCTCGCGGAGACGGGTTAATGCCTTGAGTGCAGCAGCCTCGACATCGAGTGGTAGTGTTGCCATCTGGGGTCCCTCGAAGAACCAACTTGTGGGAGGATCGTTTGCCCTCACGATCACTTCCACATGGTACTCCACCTCAGTATCGCTCACCCAATGCTCAAGGTAGGTGAGGATGGGTGCTCGGTGGAACTGACACTCCTGGAGGCTATCCTCGAGAAGTAAGGGAAACCCAGTGGTTAGGTGCTCTTCGGGTACAGCGGCCATCTACAAAGGTGGAATAGGAGGGGTTAATAAGCTGAGGAAATCTCAGGTTTAGAAAAGAAGAGAGGTTCAGAAGGTTTTTGAAAATGGGTCTCATCTAACTAACGCCCATGCTAACTAAGGCTTCCTACAGTCAGGATGGCTCTGATACCAGCTCTGTGGGGACCCCGACTTAGAAGTCGAGATCACCGAATGCACGTGTACAGTGATCCCAGAGATCAATGCTCACTAAACACACAGAAGCTGAAATAACAAGAGTCTTACATCCATACAAATAGTCTTACACGAATTAAGGCCATTATGGCCAAGTCTTACATAGATAGAGCCTCACGGGCTGAATAGCAAATAACTCAAATAGCGGAAGTCTTCGATAAACGGGTAGAACCCATGCCATCTGCCTTAACCCTACAGGCATTCTGACTAGGATAGCGTCCTAGTTCGCATGTTCGTCTCCAAAGAACTCTTCCTCATAATCCTGTTCTTCCATGCCTGGCCAATTAAATAACCAGTGGCAAGCCAATGAGTACTTTGAATGTACTCGCAAGCAACCCATGATGTGGTTCAAAGTAACAGTGCAATTGAATAATAATGATCAATCTAGCAAGGCTAGGACAAATATTCTACCATCAAGTTTATGCATCAATAACCTCGCGTAACCTCGAAGACAGGTTACCGATATCAAAATGAATATGATTCAACTCATCGAGTCAAGTCACCACCTTGACTCACATACTCACGCATGGTTTCACAAACATTGGACGTAGCCCAAGAGTGGTTACCCAACTGTCCATGACCGTGGACACGGCTATTCGAATAGTTTGACACTCTGCAGAGGTTGTACACTTTACCCACAAGATCCGGGGAACTTCCGTGTCATCCACGACCCGCGGTACCTCAAGTACCCGGGGTAAGCACCCGGTCATTATCTCTCCTTAGACGACACTAACATAGAGTCCACTCGTTGGTACACGGCCCTCGGGTACAAACAATAGATCAAGGGACTTGCCCTAATTTTAATGTCACGCGTACCCGAAGGGACCAACGGTGTGTCCGGTGCCCTGTAAAAACAGTCATGGCCGCCTATCCAAGCACGACCCCGTCCCGGGAAAGACCTCAAGTCTTCCCGTCACTAGTAATGCGGGCACCATGCTAGTATCGACCTAAGTAATCAATAAAGCCCCGTCCCATAAGGGGTAGTGTGGTTGCACATGTATGGTTGGAATAACGGTCGCAACTTAAACCAATCCGTTTGAAAAACACACACACTTGCCTTGGCACACCACTTCATCATCAAGTGGTCACCCAACTCATCATCATCATCTCCCTCGGGCATAAATGGCACCCGACGGGGTTTTATGCAAAAACTTCAACCATGAAGGTTCATTTCACACATGCACCACTAATCATAACCACTAACCATATGCAAGTCATCTAGCACATAGCAAGATCAAGATCATGGCATGCATCATATGGTGGAATCAACTACGTCACTATCGTAACCCTAACATCATGCATTGGAAACATACGGGTTCCGAAGAACAAGTATATCATGGTCAAAGGGCTGCTTGCCTGGATTGTCTTGGTCTTCAAAGTCTTCAAATCCTTCTCCTTCCTCTTCCACAGCAACTTCGTCAAATACGGGATCTATACGTCGCATAATAACCACGGGAAAATAAGAATACAAACAAAACAGAAAAATCAAAGTGCTCAGAAAAATGTCAACTCATTTTTGTAAAATACTAGAGGTATTTCTAAGATGGGGAAAAATCTTAGTTGAAGTTTTGGAGTTACAGAATAGAATATATTGATTTTAGAACAGGAGTATTACTGCCCAAATTTGAATTTAAATTTGAACAGTACAGCAAAGTTTCATGGATTTGAGTGAAAGTGGTACCATTAAATAGGTTGGAATATTACAAGATTTTAGGAGTTGGAATTATTTAATTTGGACCATTATTCTTTTCTGTAGAAATGTTTAAAACATTTACAGAAAAAGAAAAAGAAAAAGGGTCCTGTGCACTGGGCCAGAGGAGGCCACAGTGCACGGCCCAGGCGGTCCAGCCCAGCCGCACGGGAGCCTGCGCGTGCACGTCAGGTTTTTAAACCTGACGGGCGGGCCCCGTGGGTCAGTGACAGAGAGGAGGGGGAGAGAGGTGTGGGGATGACATGCGGGGCCCGCCTGTCATCTCTAACCTTGCGGCCACGGCGACGGCGAGCTCACCGGCGAGTTTTCCGGCCACGGCGACGGCAACGGAGGCCAGGGATGGAATCAGCGTCGTGTCGCGGATGCAGGGGTGGTGGTGCGGCACGGCGGGGAGGTCTGGTTCGCCGGCGACGAGGTGGGACGGCGGAAGCTCGTCGGGAGGTGGTGGCTGAGGTTGTTTCCGACTGCAAACGGAGGGGGAAACAAGGGGGAAAGGATTAGTGAGGCGAGGGGGTTCCGAATCAGGTGGAAGGAGGGGCTGGGAAGGCCCGTACCACGAGATCACCGGCGGCCCGACGCGGCGGCGCTCCGGAGCTACAGTGCTTGTCTGCACTGTTGCGTGCTCCAGAGCGCGCGTTTGGCTGGCATCGCCGCGCTCTCGCCGTCCTGGTCAAACCCAACGTGTCCAGCAGCGTCTAGAAGGTCAGGGGGGAAGTAAAGAATTAGCCTGAGGCCTTGGATGCCCTGGAGATGCTGAGAGAGAGTGAGAGTGCTGGTGAAATGGTGAAAACCTGCTGTCCAGCAAGGTAAAACAGGGCTTTCACCCCTCAATCATGGAGCTGGGGTGCTGGGGGAGTTACTAGAGGTAGCTGGTAACTCAATGATCATGTGGTAAAAAGTATAGGCCATGGAGAAGAGTAAAAGTGATCAAGTTGGAGGTTTTAGCAATTCTGCAGAAGGTGTTTGATCAATGTTTGGTCAAGTAAATGACCTCCACTTGACATGGCACTTAACAGGGTTGAAAGACATGAGAAAATAGGGTGCTTCACCAAGTTTGGGCCCATTTGAAGAAACTAGCCAATGTAACTTTGGTGAACCCTAGAAATCAACAGAAACAGTTTCATCTTGATTGAGTCAAGCTAATCATCTCCCCTTGATGCACCACTTGGTGTAGCATCATCATTTGGGGTATTGATCATGCCCACAAAGTTTGAAGCTCTAGATAAAAAGTTGGTAATGTAAAGTTGTTCAAATTTGCATTTGAACAGAGAGGGTTTTAGGGTGATCTGATCAAGTTGCTCTATTCCAATTCTTGTGCCATTTGGTCTAGATGCCTTATTAGGTCATTCTAGCATGTGCACCAAGTTTGAGAGCATTTGGACAAGTTTGGCAATGTAAAGTTGCTCAAACTTCAAATATGGACAGAATGGTTATGAAGGGGTTGGAGGATGTTTTCTTGCTTCCCAAGGCATGGGACTTGGCAAGATCATCAAATATGTCATATATGACATGATAGAATTTCCCTGGAATTTTTGGAGAAAATTTCCTTTGTAAATATTTCAAAAGCTTGAAATATCCAGAAAGGGTTTTAGAGGGTTTAGCCCATTATTTTGAACATGACCAAGTGTTGAAACTCTTATATATGGACAATATATGTCCTCTGAGTCTCTATGAATTTTGGCAAATATTTTTGAAACAGTTAAATAATTTTCCCCTATTAAAGACCATTTCTGGCCTTAAGAAAAAGCTTTTAAATAAAATAGGAAAATAACTTTTAAAATTATACCTTTGTGGTTTCTGGAAGTCCTATGACTACTAGGTCTCAAATAAACCTTTTGAAATAATTTTCTCACCATAAATCAAGTACTTGCAGTGCAAATCTCAATTCAGGGTTTTTTGGAAAACTAAATTTATAAAATACTTTTTGGCCAAATTAATTTTGTAAGAAAATACTATACTGTCACATAACACTTGGCATGATCATTGGCCAGAAGTTTTGAGTATGGAGATGAATTCTACAAGAGGTCATAGTTGACTTTAATGAGCACATGAAAAAGCACATGAACAAAACTCAATTCCAAATAAAGCCAAATGATGCTAAAAAAATTTGCTGGTCAAAATTTTCATGCTTCAAAGATACAAATAACATGTTACAAAATGCAGGGTGTGACAGCTGTGGAGCGTGTCGCGCGGCGCGGCGGCTGTTGACTCGCCTGCCGCTCCGCTACGTCCCCGGCCTTGCGAAGACGCCTTCTTGGTGGAGCTGGGGGCTTTGCTTGCGGCGAGCCGTCTGAAGATGAGGAGGAAGAGGAGTCGATCTCCAGCGAGCCGCTCGTATCCTCAGCGGGCTCGCTCGACTCGATGTCATGCCCGGCACGGCTTGCCGCCTCTGCTGCCTCTGCCTCCTCCTCGCCGGCAAGATCCTCTCGCTTGGCACGGCTTGCCGCCTCTGCTGCGTCTGCCTCATCCACGGTGAATCCAAGCTCGCCCGCGGCTGTGGCTGCCGCCGCCTGTTCCAGTCTAGTGGCGATGCGTTTCACCTCCGCATCGGTGGTGTCGCGGGTGAGGCCTTTCTTTTCGTCAGAGCGAATCGGCACTTCTTCCAAGCCGTCAAAGAACTCCTGCACGGTGTCATCTGCAGGCTCTTGCCAAGTTGGGTCAATCCCATGCGAGTGGCACAGTGGCATCACTGCGCGAATGCGGCTGAGCGCGGAGTTGTTGCACAGCGGAACGACACCCTTCGGCAACCTGAACACTTCGGGATGTTGAGGGTCGTATTTGAACAGCTCCCGGAGCATTGCGTCAAGTTCCATAACAGTGAAGTTGAAGTTGAGGCCCGGGCGCAGCCTCATGATGTCCGCCGCATTCTCGAACTCCTAGGCGGGTCTCCTCCTCTCCTGCAGGGGGCCGATGCAGCGGCTAAGGAAATCTGCGCCAACCGCACCTACAGTGAGCCCGGCAAGCCTGAGGCGTTGGATCCGGGCGACGGCAATCTTCAGCCTATCGTCTTCCGGGGCCACGTTGCTCCAGTCGGTGCCGCGCACTACTGGGGTTTAGCGCCGGGCGGTAAATGGCTGTGGGTTCTGCTCGACAATCCAGCACCAGTTTGCTCTCCACTCCTCCCACTTGTTGCGAAGCTCTCCCTCCAGATAAGCGTCCTTCTTGCCGGCCCTCAAGATCCATGCGATTCCGCCGGATAAAGGCTCTCCTCTCTCAACTCGAGGCATAAAGAAGTGGCGGAAAAGGGCTACATTGCGATAGACTCCGACAAAGTTTTCGCAGAGGTGTGCGAAAACTGACATGGTCAGAACGGCATTGGGGGTGAAGTCAAGGAGGCGGAACCCGTAGGTGTTCATGATATCGCAGAAAAATTCGGAGAAAGGCGGGCAGAGCCCGCAATAGAAGAACAAGGCGAAGAAGGGATATCCAGTTGGGGCCATTTTCCAAGCGACGGCTGGAAGTATCTTCGTGCGCGGATGCGCCCGCGTCTCCCCCGACCAGAAGAGGTAGTAGTACTCCCTCAGCTCCTTCGCGGCAAGCTTGGGGGGGAAGATTGCCCGCTCTTTTCGCAGCGCCGCAAGCCGCTGCGCCTCGGCCGACTTCGCGCCCTTCCCCTTGTCGGTTTTCGGAGCAATGGCAGAAGTGGTGAGGGAGGTCGACAGCGTTTGTGGTGCTGGTGGTGATGGGAGGCGGAGCGCTGCTCTCTTTCAGCTTTGGGAAGAAGGGGAGCGGCGGAGGTTTTCGAGGTTAGAGTGGCAACTAGCGGACGGGCGAACTGCCCCTGTTTCCCCTGCTTATAAGGAGGGAGGGGACGGACGTTCCTCCTTTCCGAATAAAGAAACTGCCCACGATCTCTCCCACGACGCCGCAATCAACGCGTGCCGTTCGGAGAGGGCGCGGTGGATACGGAGTGAGATACGGCGTAACCCAGGCCGCGCGTGCCCGTGCCCTGTTTTGGGCCTGGCCTAATAGCGCTCGGCACCGTGTATGGCCCAGGCCCGGGGGCTCCTGTCGGTGTACTAGAGTAGGGGTACCCTAGTATCCCGAACTTGTGCACGGGCAGTCGCAGCACCCCGCGGCAAGGCTTGCCGGGTGACCGCCAAGGTCCTCCGTGGTTCCTTTTGAGCCATTCAAGAACAAAGTATACAAGCCAAGGAGACAAGGCCCCGGCAAGAGGAGCTTGCCGGGAAGGACACTCAAGGCACAAGACCCCGGCGAGAGGAGCTTGCCGGGAAGGCCAACCAAGACATCTCAAGGAACTTGCCACGACGCGCCACGCATCCCGGCAAGGCCCGGTGAGCAACAAGCTCCCGGACGCGACAAGACAACGACCGCGGCAAGGCGCTTGCCGCGGCAAGCTACCACTCTGTACCCGCGCTCCAGCACATCCACCAACGTGTCGCTCTGGGACCCTTCCAGGCGTACGTGGCGGGAGGCTGTGCAGCCAGCGGTACGCGGTGGCAAGCGGCGCTGACAAGATTGCCATCGTGGCGAGCGGTGGCGTCCCTGACGGTCCCTTTTTGCACTGTTTGGGCGACGCCGATGGGCATTTAATGCCCTTGTCCCCTGCCGTCAGGGTTAGGTATGATACACTGTACAGGTAGTTGTACCAACTACAACACCTTTCCATTTTTACCCTTGTCTACGTTGCCACCTATCGGTGACCCCTTGAGCATATAAAAGGAGGCCCATGCGCAACGTAGAGGGGGGTTCGAGGCAGAAGAACTCTCACGCTTGGTCTCATTAGCTGCTGGTGTGTACTGTAGCACTCAGCGCTCCTGAGCAAGAACTCAATACAAACCACAAAGCAGGATTAGGGTTTTACGCATCCGTGCGGCCCAAACCTGGGTAAACTACCCGTGTGCTTCACCTCGATCTGCTCTTCGTGCGATCTCCGCCCCCGCCGAACCGAAAGGGGCTCGGTCTACCGTCCCCATAGTGCTCGTGGATCAGTTTCCCCGACAGGGCGTAAAACAATAGCGCTTGTTGGGAGGCAACCCAATTTTTATGTTTTTTTTTCTTTTGTTGCTGTTAGGGAACAAACATTGCATCTAGCCTCGAATTATATGTGTTTTCATGTTTTGTTTAGTGTTTGTGCCAAGTAGAACCTTTGGTAAGACTTGTGTGAAGTTTATTTGATCTTGCTGTGAAAAACAGAATCGTTAGCGCTCACTAAAGTAGTCTTCAGAATTTACTGGAGCATGCTTTTTAGTTGATTCTTATTGCTGCTGATTGCTAGACACATTTCGCAAATTTACCAATTTAGTTTGAAGTTTTTGGAGTTCTAGAAGTAGGCAAACCCAAGAGATTACTACAGACTGTTCTGTTTTTGACAGATTCTGTTTTTCGTGTGTTGTTTGCTTATTCCGATGCATCTATGAGTAATATTGGAGGATATGAACCATAGAGAACTTGGAGTATAGTAGGTTTAACACCAATATAAACAAAGTATGAATTCCTTGCTGTACCTTTGAGTGGTGGTTTGCTTTCTCTTACTAACGGAGCTCACGAGAATTTTTGTCTAAGTTTTGTGTTGTGAAGTTTTCAAGTTTTGAGTATTGCTTTGATGGACTATGGAACAAGGAGTAGCAAAGGCCCAAGCTTGGGGATGCCCATGGCACCCCAAGTAAATTCAAGATAATCAAAAGCCTAAGCTTGGGGATGCCCCGGGAAGGCATCCCCTCTTTCGTCTTCATCCATCGATAACTATACTTGGAGCTATATTTTTATTCGCAACATGCTATGTGTTTTGCATGGAGCGTCTTGTATAATTTGAGTCTTTGCTTGTTAGTTTGCCACAATCATCCTTGTTGGACACACCTATTTGAGAGAGTTAAATATGGCCTAGAAATTGTTAGAACACTCTATGTGCTTCACTTATATCTTTTGAGTTGAATAGTTTTTGCTCTAGAGCTTCACTTATAATATTTTGTGGAAATTTTTGAAATCTCATGCTTCACTTAGATCTATTTGAGAGTCTATTAAAACAACATGGTAAAGTGTTTAGGCTAAAGAAACTAGTCTACACAAGATAAACATCTAATGTCAATGTAGTAAAAAAAATCACATCTAGTGCATTGAGTAGAAAGAGATGTTGGATGCTTGATAAATGTTTTGAGACATGAGAATAGGGATATTAGAGTCATGCTAGTGGAGTAATTGTGAAATTGAGAAATATTTGCGTTAAGGTTGGTGATTCTCGCAGCATGCATGTATGGTGAACCGTTGTGTGACTAAGTTAAAGCATGAGGTATTTGTAGAGTGTCAATCTTTGTGTGGAGGTCGGGGGTGCGCGATGGTTAACTCCTACCAACCTCCCCCTACGGGCATACGTTGATTGCTTTGTTTTGATGTCTCGTAGATTTTTGCAATAAGTATATGAGTTCTTATGACTAATGTTGTGTCCATGGATTATACGCACTCTCACCCTTCCACCATTGCTAGCCTCTCTTGTACCGCGCAACTTTCGCCGATGCCATAAACCCACTATATATCGTTCCTCAAAACAGCCACTATTTTGTTCCTCAAAACAGCCACCATACCTACCTATCATGGCATTTCCATAGCCACTCCGAGATATATTGCCATGCAACTTTCCACCGTTCCGTTCACATGACACGCATCATATTGTCATATTGCCATTGCATGATCATGTAGTTGACATCGTATTTGTGGCAAGGCCACCATGCATAATCTTTATACATGTCACTCTTGTTTCATTGCACATACCGGTACACCGCCGGAGGCATTCATATAGAGTCATACTTTGTTGTTGTAGTATCGAGTTGTAATCTTGTATTACAATGAAAGTGTGATCATCATCATTTATAGAGCATTGTCCCATGGGAGGAAAGTCTGAATCTATAAAGCCCCTCTACAAAAAAAGGCCAAAGAAAAAAGAAAAAAGGGACAATTGCTACTATCTTTTTCCACACGTGTGCTTCAAAGTAGCACCATGTTCTTCATTGTAGAGAGTCTCATGCTTCGTCACTTTCATATACTAGTGGGAATTTTTGTTATAGAACTTGGCTTGTATATTCCCACGATGGGCTTCCTCAAATGCCCTAGGTATTCGTGAGCAAGCAAGTTGGATGCACACCCACTAGTTTATTTTGTTGAGATTTCATTCATATTTAGCTCTAGTGCATCCGTTGCATGGAAATCCCTACTCACTCACATTGATATCTATTGGTGGGCATCTCCATAGCCCGTTGATACGCCTAGTTGACGTGAGACTATCTCCCTCTTTTTGTCTTCTCCACAACCACCTCTATTCCACCCATAGTGCTATGTCCATGGCTCACGCTCATGTATTGCGTGAAAGTTGAAAGGTTTGAAAAGATAGAGCATGAAAACAAATGCTTGGCTGAAATCGGGGTTGTACATGATATGAATATTTTGTGTGATAGCAAGGGAGCATAGCCAACACTATATGATTTTGTAGGTATAACTTTCTTTAGGCATAGTATTTTGAGAAGACGTGATTGCTTTATTAGTATTGCTTGAAGTATTGTTATTTCTTATGTCAATATATAATTTTATCTTGAATCCTTCAGATATGGACATTCATGCCACAATTAAGAGAATTACATTGAAAAACTATATTGGTTAGCATTCCACATCAAAAATTATTTCTTTATCATTTACCTAATCGAGGACGAGCAGGAATTAAGCTTGGGGATGCTTGATACGTCTCCAACGTATCTATAATTTTTTATTGTTCCATGCTATTATTTATGAAGTCTAAGATGTTTAATGGGCTTTATCATTAACTTTTATATCATTTTTGGGACTAACCTACTAACCCAAAGGCCCAGTACAAATTGCTATTTTTTTGCCTATTTCAGGGTTTTGCAGAAAAGGAATATCAAACGGAGTCCAAACGGAATGAAACCTTCACAAGAGATATTTTTGGAGAAAATCACGCGAGATAAACTTCGGGGCCAAGCTAGAGGATAGGGGGCCCACCCTCGAGGGTGGGGGGCGCGCCCCCCTTCCCAGGGCGCGCCCCTGCCTCGAGGGCAGGCCCGATGGCCCCTGGTGCCCCTCTTCCTCCTATATATGCCTACGTACCCCAGAAACTCCATACACAGAGAGAAAACCCTAATTCCACCGCCGTAGATGCTGTTCCCATGGTGATCCCATCTTGGAGCCTGTTCCGGGAGGGGGATACATCATGGAGGTCTTCATCATCATCATCATCGCCCTCACCATGAGTTGTGAGTAGTTTACCACAGACCTTCGGGTCCATAGCTAGTATCTAGATGGCTTCTTCTCTCTCTCTGGATCTCAATACAAAGTTCTCCTCGGTCTTCGAGGAGATCTATTTGATGTAATCTCTTTTTGCGGTGTGTTTGTCGAGATCCGATGAATTGTGAGTTTATGATCAAGGTTATCTATTAAAGATATTTGGTTCTTCTCTGAACTTTTTATGTGTGCTCATAATATCCTTGCAAGCCTCTTCGAATTATTGGTTTGGTTTGGCCTACTAGATCTATAGTTCTTGCAATGGGAGAAGTGCTTGGCTTTGGGTTTAATCTTGCGGTGTCCTTTCCCAGTTACAGTAGAGGCAGCAAGGCACGTATTGGATTGTTGCCATCGACGATAAAAAGATGGGGTTTTCATCATATTGCTTGTGTTTACCCCTCTACATCATTTCATCTTGCTTAAGGCGTTACTCTGTTCGTATGAACTCAATACACTAGATGCATGCTGGATAGCGGTCGATGTGTGGAGTAATAGTAGTAGATGCAGGCATGAGTCGGTCAACTTGTCTCGGACGTGATGCCTATATACAATGATCATGCCTAGATAGTCTCATAATTATTCTCTTTTCTATCAATTGCTCGACAGTAATTTGTTTACCCGCCGTAGAATACCGCTATCATGAGAGAAGCCACTAGAGAAAACTATGGCCCCCAGGTCTATCTTTATCATATTACTTTCCCGTCAATTTCTATTTCCGTTGTTTATTTGCTTTCTGTACTTTCTGTTTCTATATCAAAAATACCAAAAATATTATCTTATCATCTCTATTAGATCTCACTCTCGTAAGTGATCGTAAAGGGATTGACAACCCCTTATCGCGTTGGCTGCGAAGTTCTTATTTGTTTGTGCAGGTGCGAGGGACTGGCGCGTGGTCTCCTACTGGATTGATACCTTGGTTCTCAAAAACTGAGGGAAATACTTACGCTACTGTGTTGCATCTCCCTTTCCTCTTCGAGGGAATACAACGCAAGCTCAAGAGGTAGCAGCATCACACAATCTCAAATTCATCTATTCAACCAACACAAAGTACTTCAAAGAGTGCCCCAAAGTTTCTACAGGAGAGTCAAGACGTCTACGTGTGCCAACCCCTATGCATAGATTCCCAAGGTCACGGAACCCGCAAGTTGATCACCAAAACATACATCAAACAGATCACATGATATCCCATTGTCACCACAATTAAGCATGTGCAAGACATACATCAAGTGTTCTCAAATCCTTAAAGACTCAATCCGATAAGATAACTTCAAAGGGAAAACTCAATCCATTACAAGAGAGTAGAGGGGGAGAAGCATCATAAGATCCAACTAAAATAGCAAAGCTCGCGATACATCAAGATCGTGCCATCTCAAGAACGCGAGAGAGAGAGATCAAACACATAGCTACTGGTACATACCCTCAGCCCCGAGGGTGGACTACTCCCTCCTCGTCATGGAGAGCGTCGGGATGATGAAGATGGCCACCGTGAGGGTTCCCCCTCCGGCAGGGTGCCGGAATGGGGTCAAGGTTGGTTTTCGGTGGCTACAGAGGCTTTCCGCGGCGGAACTCCCGATCTAGGTTAATTTCCGAAGGTTTCAGTATTTATAGGATTTTTTGGCGTAGGGCACAAGTTAGGGGGCCCTCCGGGCCGTCCACGAGATAAGGCGGCGCCACCACCTACCCAGGGCGCGCCCCCACCCTCGTGGGCAGCCCGTGGCTCACGTGGCCCAACTCTTTTACTTCGGAGGCTTCTTTTGGTCCAGAAAAAATCATCAGAAATTGGCACGTCAATTGGACTCCGTTTGATATTCCTTTTCTGTAGAACTCAAAAACAAGGAAAAAAAGAAACTGGCATTGGGCTCTAGGTTAATAGGTTAGTCCCAAAAATCATATAAAAGTCTATAATAAAGCCCATAAAACATCCTAGAAGGATAATATAATAGCATGGAACAATAAAAAATTATAGATACGTTGGAGACGTATCAGCATCCCCAAGCTTAATTCCTGCTCGTCCTCGGGTAGGTAAATGATAAAACAGAATTTTTGATGTGGAATGCTACCTAACATAATTTTCAATGTAATTCTCTTAATTGTGGCATGAATGTTCAGATCTGAAAGATTCAAGACAAAAGTCGGCTTGGCGACTTCAACAACACAACAAGCGGCAGCTGACTCCACCCCGCCACCTCCCAACCTAGCCGCCCAAGTAACAGTGGCCGTGGTGACAGTGGATGAAGTCCAAGCTCCATCATGGGCCCAACCTATCCTCAGCTTCCTGGTGAACAGAGAGCAACCGGCTGATGAGATCTCGGCCCGGCAAGTGCAGCGCCGGGCAGGAGCTTACACGATAGTCAACAGAGAGCTTGTCAGACGGAACATGACTGGAGTCTTCCAACACTGCATAGAACCAGAAAAGGGCAAGGCAATCCTCGAAGACATCCACCAAGGCGAGTGCGGCCACCACACGGCCTCCAGATCCCTTTTCGCCAAAGCTTTCCGACATGGTTTCTTCTAGCCGAACGCTTTGGAGGATGCCAAGGATTTGGTCAAGCACTGCAAGGGATCCCAGAAATTCAGCTCCAACCAACACCTGTCGGCTTCTGGACTCAAAACCACCCCCTCACTTGGCCCTTTGCCGTGTGGGGGCTGGACATGGTGGGCCCATTCAAGACAGCACGCGGGGGCGTGAACCATTTGCTCGTCGCTGTGGACAAGTTCACCAAGTGGATTGAAGCAAGGCCAATCAAGAAATTGAATGGGCCGTTCGCTGTGACCTTCATCGCAGATATCACCGTCTGGTACGGTATACCTCACATAATCATCACCGACAATGGCACCAACTTTGCCAAAGGCACCTTGGCCCATTTCTGCGCGACACAAGTCATCCAACTGGACTTAGCGTCCGTTGCCCATCCGCAGTCTAACAGCCAAATCGAGCAGGCAAATCGGCTCATCCTCTCCGGTATCAAGCCTCGACTGGTCGAGCCACTAGAGCGTTCGGTCGGCTGTTGGATCGACGAGCTGCCGGCCGTCCTCTAGAACCTCCGCACCACTCCAAACAAGTCAACTAGCTTCACCCATTTCTTCCTCGTGTACGGGGCCGAGGCTGTCATCCCAACTGACATTGAGTTCGACTCACCTCGCATCACAATGTACACGGAGGTAGAAGCAAAGGAGGAGCGAGAAGATGGTGTCAATCTACTAGAAGAGGGCTGGCTGTTAGCACTCAGCCGGTCCGCCATCTACGAGCAGAGTCTACGCCGCTACCACAACCGGAAGGTCAAGACAAAATCTTTCCAATAGGGAGACCTTGTGCTCCGACTAATCCAGCGAACAGCCGTCCAGCACAAGCTCTCGGCCCCTTGGGAAGGCCCCTTCAGCATCAGCAAAGCCTTGGGCAATGACTCCTACTACCTAATCAATGCCCAGAAGCCTAGGGCACGCAAGAGAGACGACTCCGGCAAGGAAATAGAGCGCCCATGGAACGCAAATTTCCTCCAAAGATTTTTACAGTTGAACGCAGTATGTATCACGCTACCTTTTGTACTAAACGCAAAGACATCGGGTCCCTCGAGGAGCACTCGGGGGTTCCCCTTTTTATCTATATGATAAGCTTTTCCACCTATGAATGTATTGTTTCATTCTTCTGCCTGGCACCGGGTTCGACCAGTCGGCCCGGGGGCTTGCCGCCTTATACTATGTCAGTGCTACCCACAGTCGGACAAGTAGTGTGCCGGCATCTAAGCCCTCTCCTGCCGCAAGCCGCAGCTCGCAGAGCGACTGTTCGGTTAGCAAGAGCTAAAGGCAAGAAAGATGCCCACATGAAAAATGGCTAAGGACCAAAGCACTTACATAGGCTAAGAAGGCCCCTCGCCTTACCAACCGGCTGTTGAGCAGCCAGCCGGCTGGCTTCCTACTCAGCTTGCTACGTTCTAAGAGGCAAAGTACTTCTCTCCCTGTCATGGAATTGCCACGACAGATGTCCTAGTGTGAGGACTTGTCGTGAGGCCAACGCAACTAGGTAGTAGCTTGAACGGGGTTGATGGGAATCGAGAGACGCAACACAAGACAAGGGTTTAGACAGCTTCGGGGCCCAGGAAACATCATCCGGTAATGGCCCTACATGTTGTTTGTGGCTAGGTCTCATTATACTCATGAGGGAGTTGCTGCAGAGGCCGGCTCCCATCTTCTTGTATCTAGCCTTCGAGATTATTAACCCCCCTCTTGGGTGCCCTGCCCCTCCTCTTATAAGTTGAAGGGGCGGGTTACATGACTAGTCCTAGTAGGATTAGGATTACTCTATTACAAGTGGAGTCCTAGTCTTGCTTCCTTTGTAAGGGAATACTCCTTACGCTTTCCACTTAAGCAGGCCCACCATAACATGAGCCGGACTTCTGGGCCTTGGGCCTAGTCCTCTATCTGACCCGCCGTCGGGGCCATCCGTGAGTCGCCAGGCTCGTGAGTCGTCAGACCAGTGAGCCGCCAGACTCGTAAGTCGCCAATCCTCTGGCGGGTTAGCAAAGAAACGCTAAGTCCCAGTCGGGTCATATATCTGGCTGGGTCATACTGCAGGGTATATCCCCGACACTCCCCAAAGCGGCCAAGTGCTGGACCCAACCACAGACCGCAGAGTGGCTGTTTGGCCGACAAGGCGGCCGCTAAGGGAAGACAGCAAAGGAAAATAGCCAAAAAGAACAGAGAAGCAAAACAAGTTGGAAGATAGCAAAGCACAGCTCGTGCGAAATTTAATTTACATAGCAAAAAGGCCCTTGGCCGGCGTTCAACAAAGTTTGAATACACCCAGCGGGTGGAACTGCGCAAATTTAACAAGTTTGTTCAAAAGGAAACTACAAGACAGGAAAAGCTAAGATAAAACTGGCCGCCTAGGCCAGAGGAGCAGCAGGCGGGTCCGGTAGGCTGGTGGAGTCAGTGGCGCCGGCTGGTGGAGTGGCCGGCTGACGAGTCTTGGCTTGGTTGTCTCCAGCAGCAGCCGACGCACTCGCGCGTGGCCCACTACTCGAGGCACGGTCGAGCCGAGGTTGGTCGTCTGCTCCGTCTTCCGGTGCGTCATCTTGACCATCCTCACCCTCCTCGTCCTCACCCTCATCCCTGGAGGCGATCTCCTCCATTGAGTCCTCGCTGTCCTCCGGGTTCAGTCCAAACCAGTTCAGTGGCACTTCAGCACCCTCCTCGTCCAGCTTGGGGATGAAGAAGCCGGTCTCAGTGTACTCGGCGATTGCCGCCGCGCTCTGAGTAAGCTCGCGACACACCAGCATCAGCTCGGCGTTGGCCTCTTGGCGGAACGTGGCCAACTGGGCTAAATCTAGCGTAGGATACCACGCCTTGGTGAACTCCAAGGCTCGCCGTGCTTCTACCCGGGTTGAGGAGCCCTTCCACGCCTCGAAGCGACCGACTGCCGCTTCCAGCCAGTCGGCAGTCTACCTGGGGGTGAGCGGGGCCTAGAAGCTTAGACAGAGGGTGGAGACCACCTGGGCCCGGACACACTGCAGGCGATGGAGCATCCGATGCGCCGGCTGGAGATGAGCCTGGATGGCGAAAAGCTACTCGGCGAGAGTCCAAGGCGCGATGGGCACGATCTCCTTCCCAACCCGCCTTTGCTCGTCACGGTGGGCTTCGATGGCCAAACCGACGGTGACGTCGTAACCAGGGAGAAGTCTGCAGAGAAAGAAGGAAGGAATCTGAATCAGAAGCCGACCCCTATAACAAAGGGCAGCAGAAAGAAGGGCAAGACAACTCACCATCGATCATGTCTTCGATCACGCCGTAGCCGTCATTCAGGGCGCTCTCCGTCTTGGCCCAGCTTGAGCGTTCAGTCTCGAACTTGGCAAGGAGGCAGACCTCGTTGTCCTTTGCCGCATGGAGCTCTGCCTTGTGCCGGTCCGGCTGGTCCTTTAGCTCCTTGACCAGGTGGTCGCGCTCCTATGCCGCCTTGCTACACCCCGCCTCCTTGGCACATAGTGCGGTCTGGGCTTCGCCCAAGCTCTGTTGCAAGGTGGCGTTGGCTCCTGCAAGGACAAGAAATAAAAAGACAAGTCAACAAAAGAAGAGTGGTTGCTAGAAAGATCCGACCCGACTGCTCAGCAGTCGGCCCGAATCTCGGGGGCTACACCCAGCGGGTGCACTCGCGCGCCCCCTCGAGAGAAAGAAGACGGAAGATGGAGTGCTTACTCCGGCTTTCGGTCAAGTCGGCAGTCCGCTTGACCAACGCCCGTTCCTGAGAGTTGAAGGCAGCCACGCGGATGTTGTGGTAATTCTACAAGAAAGATGGCAGAACGGAAGAAGGATTCAGCACCCGAAACATACCTTTAAGTTCCGAGCTATCTGCTCAGCAGTCAGCCCAGAACTCGGGGGCTACACCCAGCGGGTGCACCGACGCGCCCTCGCAGAAGATTATAGAAAATAAAAAGCTAATTGCAAGAAGCTTACCCGGACGGCCGTCCGTGACTCCAGGAACACCTTTGTGTAGTTCTGGAGGGCGGTGCCTTGGGCCTGAAGCAGGGTCTGAACCTCGTGTGCATCCATGTTCAGGACTCCCGTCCCGCCACCAAGCGTCCACTCTGGTGGGGCGGCGCTGGAGGCCTTTGCCTCAGGGGCCGATGAGCTCGCGACCCCGATCTCCTGCCGACGTGGCGCTGATGCTGCCTTCGCCGCGCGACGACGCCCTGGAGTGCAACCCCCGGGGATCGTCCTCACCACCAGCTCACCACCGATTGGCGGCACTTGCGGCGTCTTAGGCTGACTGGCCTGAGCGCCGGTAGTTGGCGCTTGCCGGGGCAGCTCCGTCCTCAAGATGGCGGTGTCGCCCCCTTCCCGCCCCATGACCGGTTGGTCACTGCCGGCTCCTCCAGTCGGCTCCGGGACCTCTAGCGCTGGCGGCGCAGAGCGCAAGGGGATGATGACTTGCGGAGCTTAGCCGCATGCGGCCTCCTCCACCTGCGCCCTAGCGGCGGCATCCACCCGGGCCTTGGCGGCATTGGCTGCCGCGTTCGCTTCCTCCTGCACCGCCTTGGTTGCTTTCGCCTTCTCCTTCTCCACCCTCTCCCGCTCCTCGCGCGCCTCCCACATGTTCCGCTCCGTCGTCGCCTGGATCTCGGCGCGCTGGTCTATGTGGCAGGTGTTGGTGGAGCCCTTCGTGGTCCCGATCACGGACGCCGAGTCGGACCGCTCAAGGGAAAGCGGGGCCCTAATCAAAGCAAATAAGCATAAATTCAGAAAGAGATTGCAAAAAATAAGAGAAGGAAACACTAGAAGTAGCAAGCCCTTACACTGACACCATCAGCGGTTGCTTTAGGCCTTTCTGAAGCCGGGCCACCTTCGCGGCGGCCTCCTCCTGCCTAGTCGCGGCGGCCTCCTCCTGCCTAGTCGCGGCGGCTAAGCTCTTGGGCTTTTTTGGCCGGCTGCCGAATAGCAGCGAGCCAGCTCGGCGCTTCGATGCGCTGCCTGGTGCAGTCGGCGCGGCTGAGGAGCTCATGCCCGCCTTGACGGCGACCGGAGGACGACGCAGCTCAGTCTCCTCCTCGTCGTCATCCGGCCACTCCTCAAAGTCCCCCTCCTCCAGAGCCGCCTGCTCCGCTGCCGCCACATGCGGCGTCATCTTCCTCCAGGGTGGCCGCCCCCAAGTCAGGGTCGTCCACATCGCTCATTACCCGGTCCGACAGGTACTCCTAATCCTGCTCCAGGGCGTCAGCTGCCAACTAGGACGTGAGGATCTACATCATGACCAACTGATCAGGCGGCAAAGCAGATCCCGACAAATAAAGAGAAAGAAAGTTAAATAACTCACCGTAGGCGGCGGGTGAGCGCGAGAGTACGGAGGCTTGCCGAACTGCCAGTTCGATTTCGAGAGCTTGCAGTTGGAGATGTAATTCACCAGCCAGGCCACCTCAGCACCCGGCATCTCCTTGGTGCTCATGCGGCATGGGTCACGATGCCCGCTCATCCGACCTATCAGATGAGGCCGACCTTGGAGAGGGAGCACCCGGCGCACCACGAATACGGTCAGCAGATCTGCACCCATGAGGCCCTCTGACTCTACCATCACCTTGAGCCGGGCGACGGCGGCAGTGGAGGCGGCTGACAGCGTCTTCGGCTTGAAGGCCTTGTTGGAGCGAGGTTCGGTGTCAGGCCCATAGATGCGATTCTATCCCAATCACGTGACACATTCGTGATTGGGGCACAACCGCATTTCAGGTGCCTAGCAAGATGGATATCATTATTTCATACCATTACATACATACATGGGAATACAACAATTCATAAAAGTCACATGATTACAACAACATTAATACAAGGCATCCGACTACGGATGCAAACAAGAGAAGCACAACGACATCCATCTGCTATCCCAGGCTGCCGACCCGGAACCTAACCCAAGACTGACGAAGAAGAAAAAGAAAGAACTCCAACACAAAGAACATCGATGTCCCGTCAAGTCATCGGATACCTGCACCTGCACCTGTTGTTGTAGTATCTGTGAGCCATGAGGACTCAGCAATCCCATAACCATGGGTAACAAGACTAGCAAAGCTTGATGGGTAGGAACAGGTTAAGTGGTGAGGTTGCAGCAGCGGCTAAGCAATATATGGTGGCTAACTTACGAGTACAAGAATAAGAAGAGCATCTACGCAGACTGTCGCAAACTAGTAGTGATCGCTAAAGATCCTGAACTACCTACGAGTCAAACATAACCCCACCGTGTTCTCTTCTCAAAGTGAAAAGATACAGTCACGGTTACTCACGCGGTTCGTGTGTTTTTTTGGATCCTCTGTCAAGTTTTCTACAACCGGACATTTACAAATTCAAATCTGCCACATAACCGCGGGCACGACTTTTGAAAGATCATAACCCTACATGGGTGTCCCAACTTAGCCCATCACAAGCTCTCACGATCAGCAGAGATAATAATAATATTACCCCTTATCTTAGGGAAGGCCTGATCAGACTCGGAATTCCCGGTGCACAAGACATTTCGACAATAGTAAAACAAGTCCAGCAAGACCTCCCGACGTGCCGACACCCTGATAGTAGCCGCACGTATCTCGTATCAGGCCACGACCGGATGGGATATCCTACGGGAGCCAGATACCTCGAGTTTCCCCGAGGCAGCCCCGTAGTCCGCCTGTTTGGGACCAACACCATCAGCACTGGCCGCCCTGTATGTAGAAGAAACCTCGGGTAGCGCTAACTCCCTATGCAATTAATTAATTACGTTTTTATTATGTTGCAAATTAAAACCAAAGTTGGGCCTTGCTGGAGGAGTTTTATTCAAAGACGAACTATCAAGGGGTCCCCATATACCCAACCGCGTTAGGAACGCAAAATGAAGGAACATAACACCGGTTTATCATCTCCTAAGGTGGCATGAGTGGAACAAAACACCGGGCAAAAGGCCAAGCCTTCGACCCATTGCCAAGTATATAGGTGTGTTAAATAATAATAATAGATATTGTGATATTCCAACAACAAGTTCCAACATGGAACAATCTTCATCTTCACCTACAACTAACAAAGCTATAAGAGGGGCTGAGCAAGCAGGTAACATAGCCAAACAACGGTTTGCTGGGAAGGTGTCAAAGGTTAGAGGTTTCATGGCAACAAGGAGAGGCTGGCAATAAATGATGGGTAGCGCGACATATAACGATAGCATCGAGAGAACTAGCATGGCAATGATAGTAAAGGTATCCAAGGGGATGGTCATCTTGCCTGAGATCCCTCAAGGAAGAAGAACGAGTCCATGAAGAAGACGAAGAAGAAGCCATGAAGACGAGCCAAGTGTAGACGAACGAATCCTCACGATCGCAACGGAAAAAGAACTAGCGAGAAGAAGCACACAACAAGGTAAACACACCACTCTAGAACATGACAAGATGCTCAACCAAGTATGATGCAAGACAAGTCTATATGATGCAATTCATGGCACGGGATGAAGCACTCAAGAACAACACAAACCAACAAGTTTAAATGAGGCCGGAATCAACATATAACATTTCCGGTAAGTCCTCATATGCACATTTCGAAATTGGTCCAAATCTGAACAAACATTAAGTTAAAGTTTTTAAATAGCAAGTTAACATGCACCATGATATCATCACCACAAGCATGCAACAAAATTATAGTTATCAGTAGTTTTAAACATTTAGCACTCTTGCAAGGATGATTAGTGCATCAAGATTAACTCAAACAAGCATGCCATAGTACAACAATATGAAGAGCATATCACAACGAACATTTGGACACATTATTTACTCAATTTGGATAAACACATAAAAAGTTACAGCACCACAAAGTATGCATCATGATTACATATACTTGGGACTTAGAAGAAAAACA
>LR738710.1:629185236-629207043 GCA_902687465.1 Secale cereale | reverse complement strand
GGGACTTGTCCGGGACCAGACGGACATGTCCGTCGGCGCAGGCTGACGGTGTCCACCTGTGAGGGACACACGCGACGGGGAGGAGTCGGACATGGCCGGCTCAGCGAGCCTCGTCCCGATCTGAGGAGAGCGACGACGGCCAAGACGACGACGGCGGGGTCCGATCCGGCCCGGACCTCGCCGGATCCGGGCGCGGCGGCGGCGGGGAGGGGCATGGAGGCGGCGTCCCGGTGAGCTAGAGGCTGGAGGGGCGAAGGAGCTCCGGCCGCGGGCGGAGCTCGTCCCGAAGGCGGCGGGGCTGCGGCCTGGGGCGGCGAGGTCACACGCGGAGGCGGTTGGCGACCGGCGGGCGGTGGCTATTGGCGACGAGCGGCTCTGGAGGAGCGACGGGGTTCGGTGGCCGGAGGTGAGCGAGGCGCTCGACGGCGAGGACACGCAGGAGGTCGAGCAACAGAGCGGCGGTGGAGGTTCGGCGCGGGCGTGCGGGCGCACGGGCCCACAGCGACGGGGCGGACCGGCCGCACACACCAGGCGGCGGAGGGATCTTGGCCGGGCGGGCCGGCGATGGGCTCCCCCAGGCCGCGGCGACTGGAGGCGTGGGGAGGACGCGTGGCACGGCCAGACTGGCTGCGGGCAGCGGGGACGGCGTTGCTGGCCCGTGTAGGCGTGACAAGTGGCGGGGCATGAGCGGCTGGGCGCGGAAAATGATGTGGGGGCGGCGGCTGGAGGTTAGGGAAGGGGTGGGCTAGGTTAGGAGTGCCTTTTTTGGACGTGGGGGTGTCCATTTATAAGCAGGAGGGGTTAGGGCTAGGGTTTTTGGGAGTTTTCGGACCGTACGATCTCCATCAGACGGTCCGTAGTGGAGGGGGTGCCTAGGTGGGCTGCAGATGGGCTGTGAAGAGGCATTGTGCTGCGGGGAGAGGAGAGAGAGGCCCGTCGGGGGTTTTCAGAGACCGAAAACGTCTGAGGAATTAACCGGCCATATTGCCGCTATAGTTTAACGGTTGGGCTATCAAACGAGCTCTGAATGCGACGAAACTTGACAGGCGGTCTGTCTACACTATTATAAGACCACACACCAAGTTTCATCCCATTCCGAGAACATTTTCCATCCACTCATAAAATAAATATTCGGAGGTGTCGCGGGCGCGTGTGAGTGTGACTGGGCTCAGAACGGATAACAGAGAGGACGGGCGGACTCGGACGGATGCAAGTTTCGAAAACATGCTGATGCAATGCACATGATGACAAGGCAAAGTGCAACACTCAAGCAGATGACATGGCAACGACGATGAATAACTGGCTGACACCTGGCACATCGGTCTCGGGGTATCACAACACTCCCCTACTAACAAGAGATCTCGTCCCGAGATCTTAGGAACGAGACGGAAGGGAAAAAAGAAGAACAAAGTTCTTCGAGGACAAAAGAGTGAAACCAAAGAACCTTGAGAGGTTGAGCCACTCAAAAGGAAGAATACAACGGAGATGATTGAGATTGAGAAGCTTCGGTAAATTGAGGAAACATGGCATCCAACGAGAACCAAGAGCTTAAGTGACAAAAGAGTCAATGAAACCACTCCGGTTAATAGAGATAGAAAAGAAATTCGAATGAAGGAATTTAAGCAGCACTCCGGCTGAAAATGAAAGAAATAGTACACCGGTTGAACATGAATGGAATGGAACAAGAAGTTGAAAAGATGAAATGATACTCGACGAGAGCAACAACACAATGCCTCCGGAAGAATTAGAATAATGGAAAGAAAAGAATGGAGAAGAAGATGACAACTTGAGCATGAGTGACATGAACGAGAATTTATAAGAGAAAGACTTGAACGGAGTTGTTAAGATGATCAACAACAAAAGAATAAGCTTGTTGTGGACTTATGGAAATCATCCCAAAACTTGAGGTGAATTATGCCACAAATAAAAGATTGAATAGATGAGATGAAGGAAGAAATGCAAAACTCCAATTCAAAAGAATACGGAGGATTATTTGCATCTCGGAGCACCAAAGAATAGAGCTTGCACTTGATCCAAAAGAATTTAATGAACACTTGAAGAATGATTTGACCTGTGAAGAACCACCATGAAGAACTCCGGTAACAAAACGATGATGAGATAGAAATGAGGATGGTAGAACAAGATTAAAGCCTTGTGATGATTTAGATGAAGGTACCGACGAGATAGCCGAGAAAACTTTGAACTCCGGGGAAGAAAAGATTAAAGCACTTGGAACTAGAATTTATTCATCAAGAACAAATTCCGAAGGAAGGGATTTAACAACTTGATAAAAAAGAATAAGAATTATGTTATGCTTATCTTTCATCACGTCAACTTAATGAGAAATAATGGATTTGCATACTACTTATTCTCATTGACAAGATTAAAGAGGGATATATCACGAAATTGCGAGAATCTTCATGAAACACTGGTAGGGTTGGAAAGAACGAATGAATTGATAGGATAACGCTGAAAAAGAACTCTCGAGCGAACCACCGTAAGAATGGAAGCCGAGTGAAGAAAAAGGAACGAACCACCGTAAGAAATTGAAATTGAGTGAATACAAGAGAATGAATCGCCGAGAAGAGTAAGCACTTGGGGAAATTTAGATACAAGAGAACAAAGAGATCGCAAACTGATTAGAGAATACTCGGATGAAGCACCGGAAAAAAACATGGAGACGAACGAAGAGGCATCAATGAAGAATATTTGGAGGACGAAGTTGAAAACTGAGAACGAAGAAATCTTCTAAAATGATGGCCTTCGGAGGATCGAAAATGAAAAGAATTCATGAAATGCTCTGGATGGGTAAGGAAAAGAATTTATGACAAACGGAATAATTCAAGAGGATAGCATTAAGCTAGAAGCACAAATCTTCAAGAGAACGGACAATAATTTTGTGGGAAACTCTTCTGCGGTCTTCAACTGATGACGAGAAACACAACCAAAATTATTGAGATACTCCGGAAGAATGAAAAGAGGAGATGTTGAACCCATGATGGAAAAGAATTTGAAAGCGGTCTTGGAGAAGGCATGCGACTCATGGAATACATTCTTACGTCACACTTTGAAAAGAATTTTGGCACACTCCGGGAAATTAGAAGAGTCAGGTAAGATCCTGGGAAAAGCCATGTGGGTTATGAGCCCACCGAAGAGAAAACACCAGTAGAAAGGATCGAAAACGAGATGACGCACAACGATTGAAAAACTCGAATGTGATGACAACCTCGAATTAATTGGAACACAGAGAAATCTCCTGAGATTTCTTTAGAACTCCGGAACAATTAAATGGCGAGAGGCGAACGAGCAAGAGGAAACATCTGAGCCGAGGGAAAAGAATATGATGAACACCGAATACTTGAATTGAATCCACCGGAAAGAAAAGAGATGAAGAATGATGAACTAGGCGAGAATTCACCAGCTGAAATAATTGAGGAAAGAATTCAAAACTCCACTCGAGTAGGATGGATACATGATTGAGGACTCCGGCTCCGAAATAAAAAGGGTGGGTGGGTGGGAAAAAGAAAGTCCACTTCGGACGGGGAAAACGCTGTCGGTTGTAAAGAACTGAGGTTTGAATTTGCAAAGAAGAAGAAGGTAGAATCCACTTGACGAGAGATGCACCAGATGAAAAGAACTGACAACGCAACGAATGAAAACTAACCACGTGATCCTAAAAAAATGAAGGGGAAGATGAGTAATTCAAAACACCTACGTCAAGATTCCTCACCAAAGCGACGAAGGGGCAGGGGAGTAAAATGAATTCCTACTCTCCGATATAACTAGACTCCAAAATAGTTTTATTCTAGACTCAACAATGGCCAAACTACGATCAATCAAGGGGGCTCCTATGGTCGGTTGAGGCTCTGATACCATCTTGTCAGGCCCATAGATGCGATTCTATCCCGATCACGTGACACATTCATGATTGGGGCACAATTGCATTTCGGGCGCTTAGCAAGATGGATATCATTACATCGTACCATTACATACATACATGGGAATACAACAATTCATACAAGTCACATGATTACAACAACATCAATACAAGGCATCCGACTACGGATGCAAACAAGAGAAGCACAACGACATCCATCTGCTATCCCAGGCTGCCGACCCGGAACCTAACCCAAGACTGCCGAAGAAGAAGAAGAAAAAACTCCAACACAAAGAACATCGCTGTCGCGTCAAGTCATCGGATACCTGCACCTGCAACTGTTGTTGTAGTATCTGTGAGCCACGAGGACTCAGCAATCCCATAACCATGGGTAACAAGACTAGCAAAGCTTGATGGGTAGGAAGAGGTTAAGTGGTAAGGTTGCAGCAGCGGCTAAGCACTATATGGTGGCTAACTTACGAGTACAAGAATAAGAAGAGCATCTACGCGGACGGTCGCAAACTAGTAGTGATCGCTAAAGATCCTGAACTACATACGAGTCAAACATAACCCCACCGTGTTCTCTTCTCAAAGTGAAAAGAGACAGTCACGGTTACTCACGCGGTTCGTGTGTTTTATTTCGGATCCTCTGTCAAGTTTTCTAGAACCAAACATTAACAAATTCCAATCTGCCACATAACCGCGGGCACGGCTTTCGAAAGATCATAACCCTGCAGGGGTGTCCCAACTTAGGCCATCACAACCTCTCACGATCAGCGGAGATAATAATAATATTACCACTTATCTTAGGGAAGGCCCGATCAGACTCGGAATTCCCGGTGCACAAGACATTTTGACAATGGTAAAACAAGTCCAGCAAGACCTCCCGGCGTGCCGACACCCTGATAGTAGCCGTGCATATCTCGTCTCAGGCCACGACCGGATGGGACATCCTACGGGAGCCAGATACCTTGAGTTTCCTCGAGGCGGCCCCGCAGTCTTCCCGTTTGGGACCAACACCATCAACACTGGCCCCCCTATATGTAGAAGAAACCTCGGGTAGCACTAACTCCCTATGCAATTAATTAATTAAGTTTTTATTATGTTGCAAATTAAAACCAAAGTTGGGCCTTGCTAGATGAGTTTTATTCAAAGATGAACTGTCAAGGGGTCCCCGTATACCCAACCGCGTTAGGAACGCAAAATCAAGGAACATAACACCGGTTTATCAGCTCCTAAGGTGGCATGAGTGGAACAAAACACCGAGCAAAAGGCCAAGCCTTCGACCCATTGCCAAGTATATAGGTGTGTTAAATAATAATAATAGATATTGTGATATTCCAACAACAAGCTCCAACATGGAACAATCTTCATCTTCACCTGCAACTAACAACGCTATAAGAAGGGCTGAGCAAGGAGGTAACATAGCCAAACAACGGTTTGCTAGGAAGGTGTCAAAGGTTAGAGGTTTCATGGCAACAAGGAGAGGCTGGCAATAAATGATGGGTACGCGACATATAACGATAGCATCGAGACAACTAGCATGGCAATGATAGTAAAGGTATCCAAGGAGATGGTCATCTTGCCTGAGATCCCGCAAGGAAGAAGAACGAGTCCATGAAGAAGACGAAGAAGAAGCCACGAAGACGAGCCAAGTGTAGATGAACGAATCCTCACGATCGCAACGGAAAAAGAACTAGCGAGAAGAAGCACACAACAAGGTAAACACACCACTCATGAACATGACAAGATGCTCAACCAAGTATGATGCAAGACAAGTCTATATGATGCAATTCATTGCAAGGGATGAAGCACTCAAGAACAACACAAACCATCAAGTTTAAATGAGGCCGGAATCAACATATAACATTTCCGGTAAGTCCTCATATGCACATTTTGAAATTGGTCCATATCTGATTAAACATTAAGTTAAAGTTGTTAAAGAGCAAGTTTACATGCACCATGATATCATCACCACAAGCATGCAACAAAATTACATTTATCAGCAGTTTTAAACATTTAGCACTCTTGCAACGATGATTAGGGCATCAAGATGAATTCAAACAAGCATGCCACAGTACAACAATATGAAGAGCATATCACAACGAACATTTGGACATATTATTCACTCAATTAGGATAAACACATAAAAAGTTACATGACCACAAAGTATGCAGCATGATTACATATACTGGGGACTTAGAAGAAAAACAATCTTCGGGGGGTGGACATGTCCGGGACCAGACGGACATGTCCGTCGGCGCGGGCTGACGGGGTCCACCTAGTAGGGACACACGCGACGGGGATGAGTCGGACATGTCCGGGCTCCTCCGGACATGTCTGGCTCGGCGAGCCTCGTCCCGATTTGAGGAGAGCGACGATAGCCAAGACGACGACGACGTGCTCCGATCCGGCCTGGACCTGCCGGATCTAGGCGCGGTGGCGGCGGGCAGGGGCACGGAGGCGGCGTCCCGGCGAGCTAGAGGCTGGCGGGGCGAAGGACCTCTGGCCGCGGGCGGAGCTCGTCGCGAAGGCGGTGGGGCTGCGGCCTGGGGCGGCGAGGTCACGCGCGGAGGCGGCTGGCGACCGGTGGGCGGTGGCGATTGGCGACGAGCGGCGCTGGAGGAGCGGCGGGGTTCAGTGGCCGGAGGTGAGCGATGCGCTCGACGGCGAGGACGCGCAGGAGGTCGAGCAGCAGAGCGGCAGCGGAGGTTCAGTGCGGGCGTGCGGGCCCATGGTGGCGGGGCGGACGGGCCGCTCAGACCAGGCGGCGGAGAGATCTGGGCCGGGCAGGCCCGCGTTGGCTCCCCCGTGCTGCGGCGGCTGGAGGCGTGGGAAGGACGCGTGGCACGACCAGACTGGCTGCGGGCGGTGGGGACGACGGCGCTGGCCCATGGAGGCGTGACAAGTGGCGGGGCATGAGCGGCTGGGTGCGGAAAACGATGCGGGGGCGGCGGATGGAGGTTAGGGAAGGGGTAGGCTAGGTTAGGGGTGCCATTTTTGGACGTGAGGGTGTCCATTTATAGGCAGGAGGGGTTAGGGCTAGGGTTTTAGGGGGTTTTCGGACCGTACGATCTCCATCGGATGGTCGAGAGCGGAGGGGGTGTCTAGGTGGGCTACAGATGGGCTGTGAAGAGGCATTGGGCTACGGGGAAAGGAAAGAGAGAGCCCCGGCGGGGGTTTTCGGAGACCAAAAACATACGACGAATTAACCGGCCATATTGCCGCTATAGTTTAACGGTTGGGCTATCAAACGAGCTCCAAATGCGATGAAACTTGACAGGCGGTCTGTCTACACTATAACAAGACCACACACCAAGTTTCATCCCATTCCGAAAACATTTTCCAGCCAATAAATATTCGGAGGTGCCGCAGGCGTGTGTGAGTGTGACTGGACTCAGAACGGACAACGGAGAGGACGGGCGGACTCGGACAGATGCAAGTTTCGAAAACATGCTGATGCAATGCACATGATGACAAGGCAAAGTGCAACACGCAAGCAGATGACATGGCAATGACGACGAATAACTGGCTGACACCTAGCGCATCGGTCTCGGGGTGTCACATTTAGCCGGCCGGCCGGCTGTATAAGCCGGCAGGTTGATGAAGTCCGCCGTCGGGTGGACTTTCTTGACATAGAAGTAGGATTTTTGCCATAGCTTGACTGACTGTGTCAAGCGTATGGAAGGGAAGCTGTTCCCGGTGCCCGAGCGTCGCACCGTGACAAAGGCCCCGCACTGCACCGGCTCCCCCTTGACGGCGGTGCCGAGCTTCGAGTACAAGAACACCCCCCAGAGCTCGAGGGTGGGGAGGTTGCCGAGGTAGCCTTCAGAGAGTGTGATGAAGGCGGACAGCAGCAGCACCGTGCTCGGCGTGAGGTGGTGCGGCGGGAGACGGTAGAACTGGAGGAAGGCATGGAGGAAGCCACTGGCCGCAAACCAAAGCCGCAGAAGAAATTCTACCGGAAGACGACGCATTCTTTGTCCTCCGGCGCCGGCGAAATCTTCGTCGCGGGCGAAGCGCGTACCTGGACGAAGCTTTCGCCGGGCAGCCGCTACATTTGGCAGAGGAAAGCAAGATGGTCGTCGTCGACGTTGGAGTCGTCCCACGCGCTGGCGTTTGCCTTGTCATGCACCATGGAAGCTCGAAACCCACGGCGAGGCAGTGACGCTGCGGGGTGGATGGGCTCAGCGACGACGGACGACGACCACACTTCGGCAAGGCGCGGGAGTGCGGTGGCTGCAGGTGGAGGAGAAGAATGGCGAGAGGAGAGGAGAGCACGCGTGCGACTGCGGGTCCCCTCCTCCCCCTACTTATAGCCTAGAGGGGGCAGGATGTGGGATCATGGGATTTACTGCGCCCACGACCCCACGGCCCCGCGATAACCACGCGGTAACGGCGCACAATTACTTCGCCCGGGAATCCCAACCTCCCGCCTCAGCCACAACGGATCCGCGCGCATGACGAGGCCTGGTGATGGCGGGCCCCAGCCTAAGGCCCTTTCCTGTCACACACGTGGGCTCGCAGGCCGGCTAGGCTAGCTGGCGCCGCGTGGCACGCGAGCAGTGGGCGACAGGCCTGGCGCCTGGCTGGCGAAGACACCTAGCTCCCGCCACAGCATTAAGAAATCACCAGGCGGCCTGCCTGGTCCCGGCCGACTCCTAGGTGTCGGCGCCCTAGAAAATGGAGGAAGCATGATCACCAACACTCGGGGTAGGAAACTGCCGAGGCCCCTCGCCCATTTCACCGCGGCGCCTCACCAGCTTCGGGGACTAATGTCGGAGTAAATGACCATGGGTAGCCTCATCAGCCTCCCCTCGTATTTCAATACATCGGGGCTGGCTGCGCCCCTCAAGCATCAGAAGAAAAGAGCCGCCTTTTGGAAGCCGGCTGGTCCAAGCGGCCGGCTGGCAGAAGGCGGCAAGACCTAAAGGACGATCATGAAGCGGGCCGGCTCCCGGCAGGCGGCCTCCAGAGAGGCCGGCTCCCGATAGGCGGCGCCTTGCGCCCTCAGTGTTTTCACCCACATAAACATGACGAGACAGGGCGTGGCTACAGTATATCACACTACCCCCGAATCCAGGGCAGAGTGTGGCCACATTGTAGCGTACTGGGTGTACGTCCTTCACCCGGTGCAGGACTGTAGCCATACAGCCCGTGACATCATCCCTGACAGAAGGAGCCATGCTCCCACGATGTATTGTCAGTATGACCCCCAGGTGGCGGGCCCAACCTGCCTATGAGACGCCAAACGACAGCGAGCCCGGATCAGTCGGCCAAGGGGAAGGCCGGCTCCTAACTAGGCGGCCCTCCCCTGCCTTGAAGATTGTGCGCCATTAACATGAAGAGACAGGGAGTGGCTACAGTGAACACCCACCAGGCGGCGGCACTGTAGCCACGTCCTCCCCGACAAAGCATGCGTCATCAGCAACACTGCTACAACCCTGAGCAGCCGGCGGGAGCCACCAGGCGACGAGCCCCAGCTGCCGGCGGAGAAGCCGGCCACCAGAGACACTGGCAGCCGAGTCCTACACCCGGCCCGATTACCATTGTACCCCTGGGGGGTAGGCCTATATAAACCCCCAGGGCAACCATGCAAAGTATTCAGACACAGAGATGTCATACACACCACGTAGAGAAAGGAGTAGAGCTAGCCTTGCCCTTCTTCCTCCTCTACCCAAACAACTCTAAGAGCACTTGCAGTCACTGGTTGATTAGTGATCATGCGGAGACCCCGCAGAGCAGGACTAGGGGTGTTATCTCCTAGGAGAGCCCCGAACCTGGGTAAAGTTCGCCGCCATTCATGTATACACCTCATCCCGTTTCCCACAATAATTAGCCATCCTTTGGCATATGTCGCACCAACCACCCGACACCTCACATGCACAATAATACAAAATTCTACCCACAACAATTGGACATCGCATTGCAGAATTGAACCAAGTAGTTAACTAAACACCACAACAAATGAACCAAACATTAATTGAGCACCACATTGCACAATATAACATACTCCTAATAGAAGTTCAGACAGGTAACCAAACCAAGCATGCTTAACAACTTGGAAATATAGCAATTGTATTTGTTTCTCATGTATTTAGTACATCCAAATTCATTTTGTTCCTCACATGGTATACAATAACAGAATACACCCTCGACAATTGAACATCGCATTGCAGAATTGAACCAAATAGTTAACTAAACACAACAACAAATGAACCAAAGATTAACTGAGCACCACATTACTCAATATAACATACTCCTGATAGAAGGTCAGACAATTAACCAAACCAAGCATGCTTAACAACTTGGAAATATAGCAATTTGTATTTGTTTCTCATGTATTTAGTACATCCAAATTCGATTTACTTCTTACATGGTATACAATAACACAATGCACCCACAACTATTGAACATCACATTGCAGAATTGAACCAAAATGTTAACAAAACACCACAAAAAATGAACCAAACATTAACTAAGCACCACATTGCACAATGTTTAACCAAACCAAGCATGCTTGACAACTTGGAAATGTAGCAATTGTATTCATTTCTCATGTATTTTGTAAAGATAAATTCGATTTATTTCTCACATGGAAGACAATACAAAATTGCACCCAGAAGAATTGAACATCACATTTGCAGAATTGAACCAAACGGTTAACTGAAGATGACAACTAATTAACCAAACAGCTAATAAGTGAGCACCACACTGCATGACATATAGATCATATACACTAGAGCCACAGATTGCATGGTAAAATTAGATAGGACAATTCACTATAATTTGTTAAGGAAAGGCAGGAGCAGCACACACAACGGGTAAACCGAGCATGCTTAACGGGCATAGCTAGCAAATGGCAAGGTGTTGCTCTAAGATTTGGGGGATCGGCACGAATGGCAGCCATCACGACCACATCCGCGCGTGCTACCATGATTTGCTTCTCCACTTCCAAATGCTCCTTTCATGGCCGTACTGCATGCACCTTGGCTTAGGGCGGCACTTATTTGGTGGAGGGGTCGGTGATTTGGGTGAAAGGTGTCGCGCCGGCGGTCGGGCATGTGGGATGTGGAAGGAGGAGGAGGATGGGGGTCGGGTGTGGATTACCTGCCTGGATATACGAGGCCGAGCAGTGTGAAGGAGGGTCGCCGGCGAGGAGGCGACACTTAAGCAAGGAGTGAAGGTTTCAACTTGGAAAGGAAGGCGGAAACATGGGAAATGTGGCTTTTGGTGAGGGGGGGGGCAGGGAGGTAGATATTTCCACGGAAGTCAAAAAATTTGAATCAGTTTAGCGAAAAATCTGGCGCGCAAAGTGTCATCAGACACGGTCCCTTATTCAGAACTATGTACGATATGTGAACATCGCAAACTATTCAGATAGCTTAACCTGTGTGTGATGAGTTTGAACGTCAAAAATTTTGGTTCGAATTTCCCTGGTTATAGTGGTCATCCACGTCATAATTTGGGTACGCAAAGGAGACTACAACACACCCACACTTCTTAATTGAGAAAGTTTAGCAATTAAATAGAGCTAGCTGACCTAAACATTACTCAAACAAATTAAATATTGGCGCTCTTAACTAAACAAAACAAGGAGTACTACTACGGCTGGTGCTCGTCGATCTCCGCCGCCTCCTCCATGTCCAGCTCGCGCCCGACGGTATCCCGGGGAAGGGGCTCCATGGCATCCATTGCACCATACTCGGCAAGCATCTCGCCATCTGCGTCCACCATCTCTTTGGAAAAGGCCGCTCTGAGATGGGCGTGGGCGGCCGCGATATGGGCTTGGACTGGCTTCGTCGTGGCAAGGTATGCGGCGGAGGAATGGACGGCTGCTCGGACGCTCTCGGCGATTGCCAACTCTTCGGCCGTGGGTTGCCGGCCATTGTTGGAGAAGCTTTGTTCGATTTGTGCGGTGACCGCCATGAGCTGGGTGTGGGCGGCCTCGACATGGTCGTGGGTGGCCTCCATCAAGGCTAAGGCCACCGCTGCGGAATGGACAACTGCTATGCCGCTCTCGCCAGTTGCTATCCCCGAGGCAAATGTTGCTGCCACCACGTGAGAAGCAACAGTGGCCGTTTGGGCTGCCTTGGTCGCTCGGTCACAGATTGCAGCCGCGCTCATGCACCTTGTTAGCACGCGCATGGCGGCTGCGGCCGCGCTCTCGCCGAAGTGGGCCGCCAAAGTTGCACTCACGACGCGGGTCCACGTCCCCATCTTTCACCGGCGACGATTGAACAGTGAAATGATATTTGAGGAGCGAGCTAGTGTGCTTGACACGCCGACTGTGGACTGTAGCCGACGCACCTTTTCGCTTAAGCCATATGCATACTATACACTGGCGGTGCTCCAGGATATTTTGTACTGCATCTCACACGGTTGGTGATAATAAACTATGTGGGATCTACTTGTTTTTTCATCTTGATTTGAATTGCATAATGGGGTCACAGCGGCAATGGACGGTGTTTGAATTGCTAGAACTTGTATCTACACTGAACATGCAACAATATGTATGTCGTAAAAAATTGGAATTATTCAGGGTTCGTTTGGACATTTTATACATTAAATTGGGGTTCTAGCCATTCCAGGTGCACAATTCAAAATTAAACTACATGCACATGCTCCGGTGCACCAACATGGGTGTAAAATCATATATGTGTCCATGGGTTTATGCTTATGTCCCATGCAAGAAATGGGGATGAATTTAGAACACCATATCACCGTGGCTCTCCGACAAACGTTGAGGTACTTACTTTTGTAATTCTAGTAAATCCAAAACCCGTCTGAAATTCATGAACCTTGGCATTATATCATGGAATGGCATCAACATGCCGGGGTAAAAACTATTGTCCCATTTGGGGAAGGTTATGGTATAAGCTTCTCACAAACCAGAGCTTCTCAGAAGAAGCCTCAAGGTTCCATTAGGGAAACGTGTCACCTTTGTGGACAAAACAATATTCGTCGCCTCTTCTTCCTTTCAATTTTTTTCCCGGTGTCAGCATAGAACAACAGGAGTGTCGTGTTAAATTCTGGATTTTTTCGGGGATCGTTTGAACAATTTTATACGTTAACTGAGTTTTCTAGGAATTTATGTGGATAATCCAAAATTGAACTACATGCACATGCTCCAATCCATAAAAATGGGTTGCAAAATCAAATGTTTGTCCTTGGTTGCAAGCTTAGGTCACATGCAAGAAATGAGAATGAATGTCAAACACCTTGACAATGTCGTTCGGCCGCTAACATTGAGATACATGGTTTTAAAATTCTAGTAAGTCGAAAACTCGTTTGAAATTCATGAAACTTGACATGATATCATGGAAGGACATCGACATGCCATGGTAAAAATAGTGTCCCATTTGGGGCAGGTCTGGGTATAAGATACTCGCAAACCAGAGCTTCTTTGACAACAAGCCCGATGGTTTCGGTAGGGAACGTGCCACCTTGGGGGACGAAACGATATATGTTGCCTATTCTTACTTTAAATTTTTTTCTCGTGTCAACATAGAACAACATGAGTGTTGTGTCAATTTTTGGGATTTTCGGGGTTCGCTTGGACATTTTTATACATTAACAGAGTTTTCTATGCATTCATGTGCATAATTCAAATTTGAACTACATGCACATGCTCCAATGTATATAAATTGGTTCAAAATTGGAATGTGTGTCCTTGGTTACATGCTTAAGTCCCATGCAAGAAATGAGAATGAATGTCAAACACCTGGCCACCGTCGCTCGGCCTCTAACATTGAGATACATGGTTAGTATATTCCAGTAAATCGAAAATGCTTCTGAAATTATGAAACTTGACATGCTAGCATGGAACGACATCAACATGCAGTGGTAAAAATATTGTCCCATTGGGGAAGGTTGAGGTATATAAGCTTCTCACGAACCAGAGCTTCTCACAACAAGCCTCATGGTTACGGTAGAGAACATTTCACCTTTCTGGACAAAACGATATCCGCTGCCTCTTTTTGATTTTATTTTATTTTCTAGTGTCAACATAGAACAACGTGAGTGTTGTGTTAATTTTAGGAATTTTTCGGGGCTCATTTGGACATTTTTATACATTAACTGAGTTTTCTATGCATATATATATATATATATATATATATATATATATATATATATATATATATATATGCATAATTCAGATTTGAACTACAGGCACATGCTCTAATGCATATAAATTGGTTGAAAATTCAAAGCCGTTTCCTCGGTTGCATGCTTATGTCCCATGCAAGAAATGGAAATGAATGTCAAACACCCTGCCACCGACACTCGGCCGCAAACATTGAGATACCTGGTTTTTAAATTCTAGTAAACTTAAAACTTGTCTGAAATTCATTAAACTTGGCATGCTATCATGGAGCGGCATCAACATGGCGTGGTAAAAAATATGTCCCATTTGGGGCAGGTTTGGGTATAAGCTTCTCACAAACCAGAGCTTCTCACAAAAAGCCTGATGGTTTCGGTAGGGAACGTCCCACCTTTGGGGACGAAACGATATCCGTTGCCTCTTATTACTTTCAAAAATATTGTAATGTCAACATAGAACAACAGGAGTGTTGTGTTAAATTTTGGAAAAAATCGGGGTTCGTTTGGACATTTTTGTACATTAACTAGGTTTTCTAGGCATTTTATGTGTATAATTCAAATTTGAACTACATGCATATGCTCCAGTGCATATAAATTGGTTAAAAAAATGAAATCTTTGTCCTTGGGTGCATGCTTAGGTCCCATGCAGGAAATGTGAATGAATTTCAAACACCAGGGCACTGTTGATTGCCGGCAAAATGTTGAGATACTTTGTTTTTAAATTCTAGTAAATCCAGAACTCGTCTGAAATTCATGAAACTTCTCATGCCATCATGGAATGGCACCCAACATGCTGTGGTATTTTTCGTGTACATTTTGAGAGAAGGCACACTCAAATAAGATCCAACAAAGGCATTTTGAAAAAATAGCTGCCACTTTAATATCTCAAACGTTTGTATAATTCAAATCGTATGCGTTCTGTTAACCATTCAGGTGATGCCACGTGTCTTGGTTTTAATGGCTATAGGAGGTGCCGTGCGGACAGCTGCTTGACTGAACGGGAGGCGTGCGAGCGCAGTCCGGCGCGCAGGCTGACCCAGAGGAGTGCAAGCTGTCCTCCAAAGCACAGGCTCACCGAGAAGCATGCAAGCTGTACGCCGCGCATGCTCATTGGGAAGCGATCCCTTTCACTTCCATGGCCGCCCGCCCTCCTCACCATTAATGGCGCCTGAGCCGTTGTTTAGTACGCGCGGCCTTACTGTCTGCCTCCCATTCCCCTCCCTCCCGCACACCTCCACCAACGCCATGGAGCAAAAGGATCATCTGCCACTAGTCTTCAAGTTTGGTGACGTCGACTACGAGCCGGGGGAGATAGAAAATAAGGAGGAATGGGGCCTCATGGACATGGCCCTAAACAAGTTGGACGTGGTGGTTGCTGCCCCCGCTCCCGTCCCAGCTCCCATCCCCGCGCCCATGCCAGCGACCATCCCCGTAGCATTGACAGGCTGGTTGCCGGGCACTATCGCATAGCTGGAAGCCGCGGGCGTTAGCGAGGTCTTCGTAGACCCGCGTGAGCCTGTGTACATGCCAGCGCAAGCGCCCATGCCCGTGCGCGCCCCTCCACCCACCGCGGCGCCAGTGCCCGTCTGTTTGGCCGCACCAGCCGCGCCCGTGCCCGTGCGCGCGCCCCCATCAGCAACATGGGACACCGCCATCGACCGCTACCTCTCAGCGCTGACAGTTGCCGTCCTCCCGTGCCCCGCCCATCGATCGTGCTACGACATCATGTTTGATTTAGAAGTGAAGAACATTGTGTGATGCCTCTGAGGTGGGGTGTGTGCCGCGGCCACGGCGGCGGTAAGCCTCTTTGCATGCTCGACGAGGTGCTGCTCCTCCTCCCGCAGGAACTCGGTGTAGCGTGCAAGGTCACTGACGCACGTGCGGGCCTCCACCTCCGCCTCCCGCCTTCGGGTAACGGTGGCGGAGCGGGTGATGACCCCGGCAGTCGACGGTGGGCTGGCGGCCACGGCGGCCGACGATGTGGTGGCGGCCACGACCACCACCTCCCGCCTTCGAGCCACGGTGGCGGAGCGGGTGATGGCCACGGTTGCCGGCAGTGAGGTGGCGGCCATGAAGGCCACCTCCTGCCTTCGGGACGCGGCGGCAGAGCAGGTGATGGCCCTGGCTTTCAACGGTGGTGTGGCGGCAACGGCGGCAACAGCTGCTGACGGGCAGCGGCGACAAAGCATGAGGTGGTTGTTGCGCCCACTACACTGCGCCACCGCCGCGGTGTAGCCTCCCAGCTAGAGCTGTCCTCTGATGACGGTGGAGTGGCTGAGCGACGATGATGGACCGGTGCCATTGGCGATTGTGGGAGAAAGAGATGAGATAAGCTACATGGAGGGAGGGGAAAATGTGACGCGGGACTCACCAACCATGAGGGTTTATATAGCAGGCCGGTAAGCATTGGGATTTTGGGGGATTTCACCGAGTTGGGCGGGAAGCTTGCGCGGGAACCTATGAGGTTACACGGGAACGGGATGACCAACGATTCATTGGCGCCACTTTGAGCCACCGTTTGGCCAAAACAACGCCCCCCCCGCGCGCCGCGCAAGCTTGCGCTGTAAGCTGTCTGCGGCAGCGGGGTGACAAGATGTGCGAGAGGAGGACGAAAGGACGCGTACACATACGGTTAATAAAAAAACGTTTGCAATTTAATTACCTACTGTACCCCCGTCCTGGTTTATAAGTAGGATTTAACTAATAAAATACGAATGCATGTCGCCGACGATTTTATAGTTGGATTCGTATTTGAACATAGTTTCCAATTATATAATTTTTATAACATGCATTAACATTTTGTTGGTTAAATTTAAGGGCAAATTATGGCACAGAATATAAAGGGGACTCTAGACCAAGACGGAGGTAGGAGCACACGGCCGCTATCTACGCAGCGACACAACTGTCGGCCGGCTTGTAGGCGACCATTTCCTGTGTGTTTAACTGGTCTATGCGTGTGGTTGCTTGCGGTTGAGGTGGCCACGACGCGCTCTTCTCGCGTCCCACCGCACACGCTCTGCTCTTGCATCCCTCCGGGTGCTCTACCCTCGTCCCTCCATGCATGCTGCCAGTGTTTGGGGCGCGCACGATCATGCATGTTCGTGTGCATGCGGTTGCACTGGGCGTGGCGTGACAATGCAGTTACCCGCTACAAAAACTGCCATGCGGACACACCGAGAATCCAGGCCGCCCAACCCCCATTTATTCCTACAACTATTTACCTTCATCTCCAGCGTCACACGACACAATTAGCACACCCACGACGAAACATATAGAGAGGACATCCATCGGTTCCAATGGTGCTCCCCGTGGCTCCAACGGCGCTCCCAGCGGCCGCCGATGACAACGGCGGGCAGTTCACCATGCATCACGTAGTGGACACCCACGTGAGGGGAAAGGCCATCTCAGTGGTGTACATGAATGATCTAGTCTCGATGGAGAGCTCCATCCAAACTATGGAGCAGTTCCTTGCCGAGGACAAGAACCAAGTGGTCGGCTTCGACCTCGAGTACACCATCGGTCGTGTCGGGCATGATCAGAAGGTTGTCGTCACCCAGTTGTACGTGCGACATGACATCCTCTTGTACTACTACCACATGGCCATGAGACCTGGCGAGTATTTCTGCAGGTTTATCAACAGCTCCAACTACAGTTTCTCTACAGTGGACACCACCAACAATCTAAAAGCGCTCAAGGTTTCGGGCTTGAAATTCCAGAATCTTGTCAACATCCGGGACCACTACAAGGTCCGGGGCGGCGACAAGAACAAACTGAACTCCCTGGTTGACCTCGCCTCGGCCATCATCGACCCCTATTACATGAAGATGAAGTATGAGATAAAGAAGGACAAGAATGCCTGGCACAATGTTTGGCATGAGAGACTGGATGAACAGCACGTCAAGTACGCGACCAAGGGCGCGTACACAAGCTACGAGATGTACACGCAGATCATTGACATGAGGAAGTGTCTTCTTCCTGCCCCAGACGAGGGATCGAGCCACGGAGTAGTGGTGGGAGCATCACAAGAATTAGATGACTAGACGACCATTTCTCCTACTTTAGAATGCATGCAATTGTTTATTGAGGTGTGCGCGAAAGATTTGTATAGTCACTTATGTAATTGGATGTTTATTTCAGTTATATATATACATGTTATTCTTCTGTAGACAGAGCAAGTAACACGGCTTATTAGCAGCAATCATCTGTCTTATTATTGGTCTTTTCAAACATTTCTGATTACAGACCGTTTCCATTGTGTTGCCTAATCACACACAGTTGATCCTAGTGAACTGTATGTCATATATCGCAGACACCCTCATCTGGCTGCCAGTTTCTGTTGTTCTGCATCATCGCAAACAGTTCTTCTGGATTAACCATTTGCCACTCATCGCACACGCAATTCTAATATGAACCGTGTTTGATGTCGCCACCATCGCAAACATTTTGTATCTTTTTTATGGTTTTATTACATCACCATTTGCGATTGATGCATCACACACAGATTCGTCGAATGGTCTCTGATTAGACTGTCGGGTTTGGACCATCCTGCAATAGTGTGTATGTACCCAATTCTTATAGCCAACCACCAAGTAAATCAAGCGAAGCGGAGATGAATGATACAACCATAGTAATTCAAGACCCGAAGATTAATGCTATTGCTCATGTTGATGATGATGATGCTTATGCGAAAGAAGAAGAGATTCATTACAATCCAATAGGTAACTTGGATGTAATTGTTCGTCAACAAGACATGGATCGTAGCCTCCCCTATAACCATATCTGTGGTTATGACTTGGATGATGAGGGTCCTGAGGAAGAATTGGACGAGGATGGATTCACGGTGCAAGAAAATCAATTCTTAAAGGAGGTGCACGACAAGGAAAGAGGACCCCCATTGTTTCATGATCTTAGCCTTGCCGACCATGTCATTGTTGACGGTGGTATAAGACTGGGGTTGGTTGAACCAACACCGTGCTCGAGAATTAGCGATCCAAGGCCAAAAGATGATGACGAGAATGCTCATTTGAAAAAAGGCATCAAGTTCGGGTGCTTCCAAGAGTTCAAGATGTGGTTGAGTGACTATGACATTCAGAACCATATGCCATTTGTTGTTGGTCACTCTAACCAAGAGGTGTGTTACACCATGAAGTGTGACAAAGAAGGTTGCCCATGGAAGGTTTGCGGAAGAAAAATTCATGAAACGAGGCAATGGGAGTTGAAAAGTTGTGTAGCTACTCAAGAGTGCATACCGCCAGACAAGGCTGGCCGAAGCAAGGGCCACCGTCAACTCACGTTAGAGTTTCTCGGCTACAAATTATTGAATGAGATATCACCTGACCCAATCATGAAGGTGAAGTTTCTCATGCGTATTGCTGAAAAGATGTACGGATACAAGGTCAATTATGGGAAGGTATGGAAGGCCAAGGAAAATGCTATTAGGATGTTGCATGGTGATTACGCACCTGCATACAATATTCTTCCGAGGATGTTGGGAGCCATTGCACATAAGAACCCAGGCATGCGGCATGGGGTTGAGGAAATTGACAGAGTGTTTCATCGTGCCTTCTGGAGTTTTGGGAAATGCATCGAGGCATTTAAGCATTGTCGTCTAGTGTTGTGTGTAGATGGCACTTTCTTGACCGGCAAATACAAGGGCACACTAATGGTGGCAATGGCTCATTCGTTCAATGATAACGTGTTGCTGGTGGCCTTTGCTTTAGTTCCTTCAGAGCATGATGACAATTGGGAGTGGTTCATGGGGCATGTGAGGACCAAGGTAACTGGGAAGAGGGAGGTATGCATCATATCATACTGGCACCATGGCATTCTCAAGGCCATAGAAGTTGTCATTCTTGGGCTTCCAAAGCTTCATCACCGATGGTGCATGAGGCATTTCATGGTGAAATTTTATCGGGCATGCAAGAGCAAGGAGTTTTGCAAAGACCTTACCCATGATTGTGTGGCATTCACCATCAATGCATTCGAAATCCGTTATGATAAACTTTTCAAGGCGTTGAAAAAGAACAACGGGGGAAGAGCCTTCGTGGAAAGGAATTATGGGGACAAGCATAAGTGGCCATGCGCTTATGATGATGGAGGTTGGAGATACGGTGACCTGACGAGCAACATGGTTGAATGCTTCAACAATGGGCTTAAGGGTGTTCGTTCTTTGCCGATGACTGCAATACTGAAATACACCTTTTTCAAGCTGAACTAGTATTTTCTTAGGCATTCCCAAACCACCGCCAAATGGATAGGTGAGAAAAAAGAGTATCCCGACAAGGTTGATGATTGGTTGAGGTTTCAAGCAGTCAAGTCCTTGCATCAACAAATCATTTGATTCAGCAACAAATAAATGATATACCAAGTGGACGAGCCAGGTGGCACAATATGAGGCGGTGTGGATTAAGGCAGTACTACGTATGAGGTGCACCTCAATAACTAGTGGTGTCGGTGTGAGAGGCCTCATAAGTATGACTGGTCGTGCTCGCATTTGATGACGGCGGCCAAGGCGAGAAACTTGCTTGTTTCTAATGGGAGGACCTTGCGGTTGCACAAGTTCACATTGGAAGCCACGAGGTTGACATGGGCGCCTCGATTGCATCATTTCCTTGCCAGTCATAGTGGCCTGAGTATGATGGCCCACATATCGTCCCTGACCCTGAACTCATGGTGCCTACAAAGGGAAGAATAAGAAAGAAGAGGTTTAGGAGTGACATGGATGATCTAACTGGATATACCGGAATGAAAAGTTTGGTAATGGTCATTTCATGGAGCCACCGGACATCAACAACTGTGGGCAATATGACGATCCGGGACACAATGTTAGGAGATGCACCAAAAATCCAAGGACCGATTCCAACATGAGCTATAGCCAAATGGGTGTTCGTAGAGGAGGTTCCGGTGGCACACGAGGAGGTAGGAGTGGTGGCAATGGAGGACGGACTAGTCTTAGAGGTAGTGCACGAGGTGGGACTACTATTGGTGGGCGTGGAGGACGGGCGAGTCTTAGAGGTGCTGGTGGAGCTGGTCGTGCTTCCGGTCTTACTAGGACGAGGAGGATCGATAGAGGATGGCCTATTGACGTTTTGCTTAATACAGATGGTTGAAATAATATGAATGGTACTTGTTGTTTTTTGTAATCACTCTTATTTCATTTCCTCTATTTATTATGTTGATATCTTTCACTAACAACCACTCTTATTTTTGTAGGCATGGCTTCATCCAGTTCCATGACGAGGCTGCCGTGTGCTGACCGTGAAGACATGCTGAACAAGTGGGAGAACGCCAAACTAGACGAGGTGAAGGAAAAAGATAAGAAAGCCCCATCATGTTGGTGTGGAGATGTTTGCAAGGTGAAGGTGTCCACCGACCGCAAGAAGTCATGGACGGAAGGGAGAATATTTTGTGCGTGTCCCAACTATGCACATGATCGGGTGCTTCCAACAAACGCCTATGACGTACCACTGGTATGGTCAAAGAGTAATCTCATTTTTTTGTCCAACTTCAACTCATAATGCTAACAACAAATCTATTTTTCCTATGTACCGCCTCCTCTTTGGAAGTACTTCACATGGATAGATCAAGATGTTCCAGAAGATGTTAAAAAGGACCAATCGAGATTTTATTAGGAGGCAACGGTTGTTCGAAGAAGCATTTCAGAGAGGCTTGGATGAAGAGCGTCGTCAGAAGGAGAAGATGGAATGAAAGAAACGCGAGCACAGGGGGGCACGCAAAGAGAATACCGTTCGTGAAGAAGAGAGGGCAAGAAAGGTTGCTAGGGCCCATGATGCACAAGAGGAAGATGTTAAAAAGGACCAATCGAG
>LR738710.1:629169508-629185226 GCA_902687465.1 Secale cereale | reverse complement strand
TCCTCTTTGGAAGTACTTCACATGGATAGATCAAGATGTTCCAGAAGATGTTAAAAAGGACCAATCGAGATTTTATTAGGAGGCAACGGTTGTTCGAAGAAGCATTTCAGAGAGGCTTGGATGAAGAGCGTCGTCAGAAGGAGAAGATGGAATGAAAGAAACGCGAGCACAGGGGGGCACGCAAAGAGAATGCCGTTCGTGAAGAAGAGAGGGCACGAAAGGTTGCTAGGGCCCATGATGCACAAGAGGAGGATGAGGCACGTTACAAGAAGGGAAAAGGGCCCATGTTTCCTTAGTGATCTTGTGATGCATCTAGTGAAATTGTATGCGTGAGACTATTCTATGGTATTTCGTATGTTGGAAAATTTACGATGTAGCGATCCATGAGACTATTTTATGCCATTATGCATGTTGAACTTTAGTGTTGAACTATTTGTGACTCAAATATTGTCAGGAATATGTTGAACAAATTTGGCCTCAAATATTGGCAGGTATATAGCAATGTTGTTTGCATACTTTGTCTAACATGTTTTTTGTTTTGCAGATATTGCAGGCCTACCGCCACTATCTATGGCGGTAGGGTGTGGAAAGCTACCACCGGAGGCAGTGGTGGTAGGCCCTGCATATAGCTCCAGACACATGTCTAATGAGGCGCGCGAGATCCAAGGCCTACCGCCACTGTCTCCGGCGGTAGGCTTCCACATCGACGGCGGCACACGCTTGAACTAAAGAACAAACGGTAGGAGACCGACACGCTCAAAGTATGGCTCATAGCACACGTCATATAGCATTGGGTTTGCTGACGTGTGGCTCCTAAATAGCATCACATGAAGATTCTATAAAAAATGAAGAAAAATGTCAGAAGCTTCCTTCATTAAAAAAACAATAACATGAAAATGTCAAAAGCACGTCTATCAAAATTGTTACCTCTCCACACTCGATAGCACGGGCACGATGATTCTTGTGAAAATCAAGGTCAAGTCCCGTATACAAACGCCCATTTTCCTCATCCTCGACCATCCTAACATGTATAATTTTTTCACTTATTAGACAACATCTTCTATACATATGAATAGAAAAAAAACTATATCCATACATCTTCAATTGTAAACTGCAAAATGGGGAAAATAACAATCAATTAATATGCATTCTACATCACAACATTTGCAACTATATGAAATACACAAACTTTCACACTATACATTAACCACCTACCAATTTTGCAACAAATTCATCCTCACAATTTTGCAATGCATTCATCCTCACAATCTTGCATTCACCATACAGAAAAATTTCTCATAGAATTCATATATACATAACAAAAAAATTGACCAACATATATGCATTCACCAACATATCCTCACAAATCTTGCAATGCTTTCACCCACATGTCCTTATCAAGGTTGTCAGAATCGCGATTATGTTATACGATCCTACGACTTTACGATCCAAACTAACCACTATGATTCTACGACTTTAGTTCATAGAATCTACATTTCTACGATCCTAATAGTGAAGATTCCACGATTTGCGATCCTACCATCGGGGCTCCGATCCGATTTAAAATCACGATTCTGACAACCTTGGTCCTTATGCCTACTACAAAAATCATATTCTACTAAACGACTAAGTCCACAACAACAAAACAATTTACTTCAAAACCTAGGTTGCACCTAGTGCCAAAAATAGCTTCAAAAATACAAAATCATTGCAAAAAGTGATTGGAGGGATTTGAGGAGCTTACCGGCCTCTTCGATTTCCCCCAAAGATCTGCGAAAATGGTGGAGGGATGTGGGAGATCAAGGGGGGGGGATCGGAAGGAGGAGAGAAGCGCTTCTCGGCCTCTTTTCGCGAGGAGGAGATGAGGAAGAATGGGCTGGTGGGTGGGTGGGGCCCGCCCGCGGCCACACGCAAGGAAAAGCCTGTTTGGCACCCTACCGCCACCCACTCTGCGGTAGGCTGGAACGCCCTACCGCCTCGGGATCTGGCGGTAGACACTTATCCATGTCAGTGAGGCGGACGTCGCCGTCTATGTTGACCCGGTCCCTACCGCCAACGCCTGTGGCAGTAGGACGTTTTAGCCTATCGCCAGCTCGGCTAGCGGTAGGAAAAGGGTCAGATATGTCTTTTTTCCAAGCGGGGGTCATATGCGGCTAGAAGATGACAAAGGGGTCAAAACAGTGAATTTGGCCGCGTGTCGTCGCATTTTGATCGATCTTCTCACAGCAACTAGAATTGTTTGCAGTGCATGCAATCTTACCCCCGAAGTGCATGCATTTCTCTCCTGCCAGATCACTCATAGGATGATCAGAATTAGAAACCTGACCCCCTTTCTGAATTCCAGCCTTTGCCCCCTTGATCATGGTGGATACGATGCTAGAGTAGTTGATCGTGTTTTTGAATTCCAATCCGCGGGGCTGAAAGAGTTGCATCCTATCTATCAAGCCGCCACCGACCAGACAATGACATAGATTGTGCACTGCCATAACAGATTAACAAGCGGCAAGACAATTCCAGATTCAGGAAGCAAAACTGGCAGAAATATCCATTCGTCCATCCTCTTCTCTACCGTGGATCGTTGCACCATAGCCTATTTTTGTGTAGCTCCCACACAAAGATCTTCACGTAGCCTTGTCGGCGTCCTGAAAACCAGGGTACCCAGACTTGCCTGTCTGCGGGCCGCGACGCGCTCCTACAAGTGACCTGGTACGGCCCAGCTGATCGACCAGCTAATCAAGACCCTCGCGAGGGGCCAGGCCTCGCGAGGAGAACGACGCCAAGACCACCTCGGGAGCGGCCTCGGCAAGACGTTCCGGAGGGGCAGAGAATCCAAGGCCAAGCCTGCCTCAGGAGGAGGAAGTGATGTCAGCAATGACGCACCGCGCCAACAAGTGCCAGCATCCGCCAGCGGCAAAGTTGCCATTCCGGTGCAAAGGAGGCAGCGTAGCCGTTGGTTTCCAAGGAGCGGGGCAAAGGTTTCCTCTTTGGTGCAACAAGACCGAAGACCGCAAGGATGGTAAGGAGGATGTCACCGTCGAGCCCACCATCGTGTCACTGCCTGATCCTTTTGCAGGCGAAGACTATTTTTGTCAGGGTAGGAACATCCTTGTGTTCCCGCTCAAAAATGGCCGTTGTGGAATCCCTTCCCGCCTAAACATTTCGGGGGAAGAGGACCGTGGCCGCCTATATAAGTAGCTAGAACCTCCACTGCAAGGAGGAGGAGGATTGACTCACACACTTGACCACCACACAAGGAGCAAGATCACTAGCCTCCTGACCCTCCCGAGCTCGCATCCTGAGCCCAGGAACCCTTGTACCAGTTCATATTCTAGCTGACCCGGAGCCAATCCACCAAAGCAGGAAGTAGGGTCTTACACCACACGGTGGCCGAACCTGAATAAACTCTTGTGTGCTTGCCCGTTGTTTGCTTGAATCCTTTCACCGAGACGAGAGCGAGGCGATAGGTAGACGTGAGTGGTAGAGATCTTCGTTCAAGCCCCTGTATTCGAACTTAACGGGTTTTGCGGAGCCCTGAATCTAACATTTGGCGTGCCAGGTAGGGGGCATGTCGAAATCTCGCCTCTCCGATGAACTTGTCGCGTTCTCGTCACTGACCCTGCTCCACAGCCATGGTGGACACATGCCGAGCTCGCGCCGCCCGCCGCGCTACGAACGTCGCTCAGATGGCGCCCGCCGGCAACAGCGCACCGCTCCGCCCCAACTCGCCTGTCGCCAACGCCGCCACTGACCCGGCTGTCCACGAACAGCAGGACTCCTCGTTGCCGCTGTACGTGCGGCGGGACGGCCGCACGGCAACACCTTCACCCTCGCCGGCTGTAGCGTCGTCCTTGCTGGTACGCCGTGGGCCGGTCTACCAGCAGCCTGTGCTTCTGATGGCGCGGGAGCTCTTGCGTTACCGCCCGACAAATGATCTCTATGACGAGTGGCTCCATCGCATCACCGAGCTCGTCAACGCCGCTGGGGAAGCGCCTGCACCGACACACTCCTCACGTCCTCCGTCGCCCCCGGCGACGAACGAGGGCCGTGGGGTCCCGGCTCTGCCTCCCCTTCACCCCGCCGGCCAGGAGGGCCGGCGCGAGGCCCCTCGATGTGAACAACCCCGCAGCGCCCATGCCCGCGACGAAGAGAGTTACCAGGTGATCCCGCACCCACATGCAGGGGCTCGTCGCCCCCTTGGCCCACAACGCCCAGACCGCGCGCCACATGAGGTGGTGGCGCCTGCACCTCAAGAACCAGTGTCACAGGTGCAGGGGGCGCTTGTGATCATGACGGTGCGCGGGTGTGGCGCCATAGCTCCTGAGCTACGGCGCCTCGTCTGGCCCGACAAGTTCAAGCCGGACCTGCCTCCGCGCTACGACGGCACCACCGACCCCACGGAGTTCCTCCAACTCTACGAGCTGAGCATCGAGGCGTCCAACGGCATTGAGCAGGTCATGGCGAACTGGTTCCCCATGGCTCTGAAGGACGGCGCGCGCTCCTGGCTCCTGAACCTCCCGGTGGGATCCATCTCCTCCTAGGGAGAGCTTCGCGAGCGTTTCGTCACTAACTTCCAAGGCACCTGCGACCGAGCCCCGGCAACTGCTGACCTGCGTCGCGTGAGGCAGCAGCCGGGAGAAACCCTGCAAAAGTACATCCAACGCTTCAACACCATGCGCCTCCGTATCCCTAGGGTCTCGGACGAGGCCATCATCTCCGCGTTCTACGATGGCGTCCGTGACGTCAGGATGAGGGAAGAGCTCGCCATGCACGAAGACCTGTGCACAGCCCTCGAAGTGCGCCAGAGCGGAGGAAGGCTGCCTCTCCCTTCAGGAGCTGCCCGAGGCGGAGGCAGGCGACAAGAAGACCAAGGCCAAGGACTCGAAGCGCAAGGGACCCGCCGTGCTGGCTGCTGAGCCAGAAGTGAAGCGTGGCTGCGGCTACGATGATCTCCCCAGAGACAACTGACCGTACTGCGTCTTCCACAACGTCCACAACCACAACACCAACGATTGTCAGGAGCTCAGGGCGATGCGCGGTGGGCGCGTCGGGCAGCACCCTGAGCGCGACAACCGCGGCTCCGGCCGTGGAGGAGGCCGAGGAGGAGGACGTTGGGACGGCAGGAACTCGCGCCAAGGGTGGCATGAGCAACCTCATGAAGACCGCTGGCAGGAGCAGCCTCGTAATGCCCCCTGGCGTGACCAGCCTCGTGAGGGTCGCCCTCAGGGCAACGGAGGCCTGCCTCCGCTGCCACCACCGCCAAAGAGGAACGATGACGACCGCTAGTGAGACGGGGCAGTGGGCTTCCAGGAACCGCGTGTACTCGCGTGCATTCTGGGAGGAGCCCGTGCCCCGGCTTCTCACCGCATCTTCAAGCAGTTCTCCCGTGAGGTGAACACGGCGCTTCCTAGGCCTGACGTCGCGTGCAACCTTAGGTGGACCAAACAAGTCATCGCCTTCGACCCCAAAGACCAGCTCAAGTGCACTGCGGCCCCAGGCGCACTCCCGATGCTCTGCACCCCGACCATCAGCAACGTCCTCATGACCAAGACCCTCACCGACGGCGGAGCAGGGCTCAACCTCCTCTCCGTCTAGACCTTCGAGACACTCCAGGTTCCCTACGATTAGCTCCACCCCACCAAGCCATTCTACGGAGTCACGGATGGCTCCATGCTCCCGATGGGGCAAGTACGCCTCCCCGTCACCTTTGGCGACCGCGACAACTACCACACAGAGCTCATCGACTTTGACGTCGCCAACATCCACCTCCCGTACAACGCCATCCTGGGGTATCCTGCCCTTTCCAAGTTCATGGCGGCGACCCATCACGGCTACAATGTCCTCAAGATGCCCGGGAGCGGCGGAGTCATCACGATCGCCTCCGACGAGAAGGAAGCGGTGTGTTCCCTGGAGCGTGCCTACCAGACCGCGGTGGTCGAATACCCCGATGAGGATGAAGCCGTCCTCGCCCTGCAGACCGCCCCCAAGAAGAAGAAGAACCTACCCGTCGACGGACCTCAGGACGCGGGGGCTCCCGACGACCTGGCCTCAGGACTCGCGCCTGCTGACGAGGCGCCTTCCACCCTTGCATAGGGAGGCGCGCTCGACGCCCCTCTCGTGATGGGATCGGGGTCTCTCCTCTGGAGTGTCCCCGAGCTGATCCCTGCCTCAAGGGAGGTGTTCGAGCACCACCTGCAAGCGTATCTTGATGCGCGTTTTTGTGAGCCCAGCGCGGGGGGCTCAGGACTTCATCGACCAAGTTATAGAGGAACTTCAGTATGCAAGACTCATCCGCGGTGGGCGTAACCGCACGATCCCAAGTGCACCTACTCGCTGGCCAAGCGGCTGCTTCCGCGTCTGCATCGACATCACAGGTCTCAACCGAGCCGCTTCTCAGGAGCCCTTCTGGCCGACGGCGGTCGGCCGGAGGACGGCCCTCCCCTGCAGCTACGTCTGCACGCTCTTCGGCTTCCGCAACACAGCTGCCACGTTACAGCATCTCGCGCAGCAGGCCTTGGGGGCTTAGGAGGCTCAGTGGCAGGCGGTCCGAACGGAGCGGGAGCCGGACCTGCGCGACCACTGAGAGCCTCAGGAGCCCGACTATCCTCGGGAGCGACCCGCACATCTCTTGTCTTCAGCTACCCCAACTTTCCTTCGGCAGGTATCAGGTGACACTTCAGGTATCCAAACGAGGGCGCCTCTCGGGCTGCATCATCCTCGGGCCGCTGGGGGCTGTTCCCCCGCGGTTGTCTCCCTTTTTGCATGATCAAGGCCAGATATTTCTTTCCATTCACATTATCTATATGCTGGGCATCCTCACTGCCACTAAGGTCATGAGCCCTTGTGAGACCACTCGCGACCGCCCCATGATTAAGGACTGGCACGACGTCTGTGCTCGGGTCCGTCCCTGCAGCGTCGATAAACCAAAGGGCTGAGATCTACCTAGCGAGCCATTTCTGTGACGGCACCTCCCATGGTCCTTGGTGCCTTATTCTCGCATGGGATAATCATGGATGGATAAGTAGGGGCCCGTGGCAGGTGCCTCGCTCATGCGGGAACCGCGTGCCGGCTGTTTTTCCTTTGGATCGTGGCATGAGAAGACTGGGCACGGCGTGTGTGCTCGGGTCCGTCCCTGCAGCATTGACAAATCCAGTGGCTGAGCTCTGTCTCACGGGTTGACCCCGTGACGTCACCTCCTGGGGTCACTGGTGTTGCGGCCTTCTCATGCAATATCCCCTGGAGATGCACTCGGTGCAGGTCGACACAACACCTCTCTTTTGACATTTTGCAGAAGAAGACGCAGGCGCAACCCGCCTCAGGGTAGGGTCTCGTGAGTGATGCATAAGCTCGCGAAAACTTCCTCAGAGTCGTTCAGCTCGTCCTGAGGAGGGCCCATATACACCTTGGCTATCGTACCATTCTAGCTACACGTCAGGACGGGGCTGTACACGGCTCGGAGTCTCTCCCGGTGGGAGGCTCCCTCCCACGGTCCAGTGGAAGTACCAAGCTCCGCGCTGGTAGATCCAACCGAGGAGCGGTTATGCCCACGAACCAGTGGAAGCACCAAGCTCCGCGCTGGCCGATACGACCGAGGCGCGGTTATGCCCACACTCCGCACAAGTGTGGTAGCTCTATGCTCCACGTTAGTTATAAACAACTGAGGGTGGCCCCCAGTGGTCGCACCAACCTCAGGGAGCTTTTCAGCTCACGACGCTCACAGCTTCTCCTTGGATGGGTGTCGCGAGGGGGGTTAGGCACGGGGGCTATGCTCAGGTCACGCCTGGCAGACGCCACCCTACCAGGTGCCCAGAAACCTGGCCTTCTCGTGCCCCCATCCCAAGCGAAGGCTCGTGGGCAAGGTATGGTGCTTGTTCTCCTTCATGAAGAGCCGTTCGTACGTCAAGGGGGACCCTTGGGAATCACGACCCAGGGGCCTAACTGGCCACGTAGCCCCTCATCCCTTGAGCCTAGTTATGACGATAACCCCGGTCCTCCGGAGGGCTCAATGGCGATCGAGGTATGCGCGGGGTTGGGCCCTGCCGATGCAGAATGAAAACAGGATCGCTTGAACGTCAAGGGGGACCCTTGTGCATCGCGACCCAGGGGCTTCACTGGCCACGTAGCCCCTCATCCCTTGAGTCTAGTTACTACGGTAACCCTGGTGTCCAGAGGGCTCAGCAATGAGTCCAGTTATTACGGTAACCCCGGTCATCCAGAGAGCTCAGCGGCGGTCGAGGTATGCACGAGGTTGGGCCCTGCCGACGCAGAGCACCTAAAGCAAACATGAAAGGAAGCAAGCATGGAATCATCTAGCTATTACAATAACGTCAAGTTTTTTCAAATTCAACCAAGTTCTTACGCCTCCCCGAGGCACTCGCACTTCTCTCACTAAATAAGACGGATCAAGCATTGCCAGGTGCAGCAGTACCAGTCGTCTCCCCTTCGGCCGCAGTAACGGTAGACCGGAGGAACACCTCCACCAGCGACGTGACCTTCGCCCTCAAGGCCTCGGCAGCCGAGTTCTCCATGACTGCGGTCACGGGCTCGGATAGCGAGGCCAGGTCAAGGGTGGGGTCGCGAAGGCTTAGGTGGCTGCACACCTGCGTCAGGACCAAGGTAAGCAGCGTACGTCCTTCAGCATCGGCTAACTGGACAATCGCGGCCGTAACACCATGCAGGGACTCCACGAGCGCAGCAAGAAGCCCGGCGGGGCCTCCCTCAGGGGCGGCCAACGGCTCCTTGAACCCTTCCACGTAGGCAGCATCCAACGCCTTGCAGGCCTCAAGGTCAAAGGCAGTAAGGTCCTCGAGACTCACCGTCGCCAAGGCCGCGAGAGCTTCCTCCTGGGCATGAGCGGCTTGGGCCGCCCTGGCCTGCTCAACTTCAACCTTCAGCTTTTCTAGGGCGGCGCGGTCAGCAAGCTGCTCCTGTTGCAGCTGGGATGTCGCGGCCTTCTGCGCCTCGAGCTCCTTCTCCAACCCTTTGAGCTCCAGGGCGCGCCTAGTGTCTTCCTCGCGGAGGGCCCCCAGCTCGCTCTCTGCCTTGAGGCGGCGCTTCTCGAAGGACGCGGCGTCACGAGCCAGCGTGGCCGCCGCAGCTTCCTCTCGACCTTTGGCAGCAGCCGCCAAGGCCTGATCCCAGGAGGTCCGTGCAGACTCATCTGCCAGGAGCCACCCGTGGATCAGCCCCAGGCGCCCTTCTATCAAGTGGTCGTCATTGTTTTGCAGATCAGCGCGAAGATGACCCAGCGCGGCGGAGGCAGCATCCAAAGCCTCAGGACGAGGCTGCGCCGGCCGGCGCACGGGCACCAACGAGACCGGCTGCTTGACTAGGGGCTCGGGGGCTCCGGCCTCCCTCACCACAGCAGCCAGAGCAGAAGCCAACTCCGCAACCTCGCGGGAGACGGGGACGTGTTCGGATGGCACCTTCACCGCACTCACGGTGGCCTGGCCGTCTGGGGCACCCAGCGCCGCGGCATCCTTCCCCGAGGTTGCACCAGTAGCCGAAGGAGCAGGGCACCGCGGAATGACCTCCGCCTTCACCCTCTTCATCACACCTCCCAGGCTGCAGCATCAACGGAGAGCGCATCAGGGGCACGACAAATAAGAATGAATGAGAAATTGCACACTTACTCGTCGGAGGCGAGGCACGCCCTTCTCTTCACCAGCGAGTCAACAGCAGCCCCTGGCGCACCGGGCGTGCCGATAGCCCGGGCCTGGGTAAGGCGCGAGGCCACGGACCTGGGCGCGGCCGCGGTCGCCAGGTTCGCTGGCATGGTGCTCTTCAGCGGAGTCGTCACCTTGCTTCCCCCGGACGCGGTGCCTCCGGACCGACACAGAGTGGTCGCCTGGGACTGTCTGGCGGCACCTGCGCCTGACGCCATTGCCCCGGCGAACACTTCGAAGGAGTCCCCTTCGTCGTCCAGGGTATCCTCCGAGACCCTCTCGTCGCTCTCATCGTCATCACCGGAAGACACGTCGAACATGGGCGGAGCACCCATGGGCGCACCAAGGTCCGGCATGGCCTTCAGCAGCTCAGCCTTGTCAGGGCGGCTGTATAGCGGCAGGTAGGGCCCACCAAGATCCTCCAGAACCATCCCCAGGAGGGCCCTCGAGGTGAAGTCTAGATCGTCTTCGGCCAGCATCCCTGGGTGCAGCCGGAGCCCGTCGTCGTCACCCATCAGCTCCCACATGGGGCATGAGTGAGTCTGCAGTGGAGCCAGACACTGCCTCAAGAACTCCTTCACGATCTGGCCGCCTTCGAGCCTCGAGCTCAGGTCAGCCTCAATCTTCGCCAAGACTAGCCCAGCAAGAGGGCCGGTGAGCTTCGCGTGGCGCCAGCCGTCAAGTTTTTTCGGACGGGCAATAGGCAGTGCCAACAGAGGATGGGTGCGCTGGGCGTCTAGATAGACCCACCTCTTCCGATGGGACTCTATCTTCTTGCCGGCCATCATCAGGCGACAGCCCTGGCGCTGGAAGACAAAGGAAATGCAGCCCGAGCACGGGCCATCGTCGTATTGACGCATGTAGAAGAAGTGGCGAAAGAGGGCGACCGTTGGCCTCACCCCCACAAACGCCTCACAGTAGAAGGCGAAGAGCGACAAGACGAAGATGGAGCGGAGTTGGATATGGAAAGCGTGCACCTGGTAATGCTCCAGGATGACGTAGAAGAACTTGGAGAAAGGGGGCACGAGCCCCACGGAGATGCTGCGGACGAAGAAGGGGTAGCATGACTTTGGCAAGGTCCGCACCATGGTGGATCCAGCCCAGATCTTCGTCGGGCCGTGCTCATTGTGTGAAAGGTGGACCTCTGAGTAGTGCTCCTCCCTGATGATGGAGGACTCCTCGAGCACCGCATCAAGAGAGGAAGCTGATCTAGACGCCGGCGCGGTGCCCTTGTTGTTCTTCGCCATGGTCAAGGAGGGCTGAAGGGTGCAGAGAAGCAAGAGGCGCAAAGGGAAGAAATCCAAGCAGGAAGGAAGGAGGGCGATAACTCCCCCAGCAGAGAAGGGCCCTTTTGTCAAGCCACACGGTTACCGAGACGGCGTGGGGAGCAGAGTCACTCGCGTCCCATCCAACCGTCACGCGCCAGCCTGGCCTGCGGCCTTTTTGGGGCCTGCGACCTTTTTGGGGCCTGCGACATTCGTCCTCGACTAAGGCTTCACCCTAAAGCCAACTCCGCGCGCGCCTTGGGCCCGGGGGCTACTGTCGGCGTCCTGGAAACCAGGGTACCTGGACTTGCCTGTCTACAGGCCGTGACGCGCTCCTACAAGCGGCCTGGTACGGCCCAGCTGATCGACCAGCTGCTCAAGACCTTCACGAGGGGCCAGGCCTCGCGAGGAGAACGACGCCAAGCCCCCCTCGGGAGCGGCCTCGGCAAGGCGTTCCGGAGGGGCGGAGAATCCAAGTCCAAGCCTGCCTCAGGAGGAGGCAGTGATGTCAGCAGTGATGCACCGCGCTAGCAAGTGCCAGCGTCCGCCAGTGACACAGTTGCCATTTCGGTGCAAAGGAGGCAGCGCAGCCGTTGGTTCCCAAGGAGCGGGGCAAAGATTTCCTCTTTGGTACAACAAGACCAAAGACCGCAAGGACGATAAGGAGGATGTCACCGTCGAGCCCACCACCGTGTCACCGCCTGATCCTTTTGCAGGCGAAGACTACTTTTGTCAGGGTAGGAACGTCCTTGTGTTTCGGCTAAAAAATGGCCGTTGTGGAATCCCTTCCCGCCTAAACATTTCGGGGGAAGAGGACCGTGGCCGCCTATATAAGTAACTAGAACCTCCACTGCAAGGAGGAGGAGGATCGACTCACACACTTGACCACCACACAAGAAGCAAGAGCACTAGCCTCCTGACCCTCCCGAGCTCGCCTCCTGAGCCCAGGAACCCTTGTACCAGTTCATATTCTGGCTAGCCCGAAGCCAATCCACCAAAGCAGAAAGTAGGGTCTTACACCACAGGGTGGCCCGAACCTGGATAGACTCTTGTGTGCTTGCTCGTTGTTTGGTTGAATCCTTTCATCGAGACGAGAGCGAGGCGCTAGGTAGACGTGAGTGGGAGAGATCTTCGTTCACGCCCCTATGTTCGAACTTAACGGGTTTTGCGGAGCCTTGAATCAGACAAGCCCATCGAGCAAGCTCCTGAGAACAGCTTCCTGCAACAAGCCTTCATCGATCATGTTAACAACACTCTAGTACATAGGTTAATTTCTCAACGATTTGAACTACAAACCATGGATTCGCCAAGATTTAGCCATTACAGAGGAGGAGAGAAACATGAGAGAAAGATGATACAGTAGCGGAGGAGGCTGAAGCTGCCAATTCCTAGCCGACTTGCAAGCAACTGTTGTTTCATGTTTCTTTTTTTCACCTATTTTCTTTTTCTTCTTTTTTTCTTGCTTTTGTTTATACTTTAAAATATTCTAAATACGTATATTACAAAAACACTATCACAAAAACACATTTGAAAAAATGTTGAATAGAGATTAAAAAATGTTGAACAAGAATTTGAAAAATGTTGAATGAGTTTTTAAAAATGTTGAATAAGTATTAAAAATGTTAAGCACATATTTAACAAAATGTTGAATAAGTACTAAAAATGTTGGATGGATATATGAAAAATGTGAACAAGTATTTAAAAATGTGAATTGAGTATTTAGAAAATGTTGAACAAGTATTTGAAAAAATGTTGAACAAAGTATTTTCAAAAAGGTTGATCATGTATAAAAAATGTTGAAAAATTATTTGAAATCTTTTGAACAAGTATTTGAAAAATGTAGAACAAGTATTTGAAAAGTGTTGAACAAATTATTTGAAAAAATACTGAACAAGTATTTAATTTTTTTATCATGTATATTAAAATTGTTGAACAAGTATTTGAAAAATGTCACGTATTTGAAAAACATTGAATAAGTATTTGAAGAAATGTTTAACATGTATATAAAAATGTAGAATGAAAAAGAAAAAGGAAATATAAAATGGAGAATAAAAATGAAAAAAAGAAAAAAATGGATAATAAAAAAACGGGAAACAGGAAAAACCAGAGAAGACTGGATTTGGTCACCTCTAGTAGGGGTCACGATCCTACAACTAACGAGTAAGTAATTGCGGGCGGGCTGGTTAGTCATGCAGGGAATAACCCTGCACACCAGGGTTCGATCCTTGGCCGCGCTCATTTTATTCCCCCTTGCTTAAACCACCGCGCGCTTAAAATGGGCCGGCCCGACGCCGTTTCCTCGATGCGATAGTTCCCTCGACAATCGCTGAATGTGATAAATAGACCTCACTACTAGGAAAAAGCCTACTTGTAGCACGGGGTGCCACCCGCACTACTACTATTATTTTCAAAAACAAAAACAAAATTCCCGATCCCATGCGTGTTGTCACAAGCGACAATGATTCGATCTAGCGATGGCAGGGGTCGCCAATGGCGTGGACGGGCAGCGGCAGACCAGATCCGGCAGTGGGTGCTGGAGAGGGACCGGATCGAGGGCAGAGCAAGGCGGCAGCGTGGGGCTCCTCTTCACGGCCAAGGTAGAGAGCTCCTGGTCTTCCATGGCGAAGACTTGCACGTGGATGGACATGGGAGGGTGAGTCAAACCAGAGGGGAGAGGGAAAAGGAGAAACAAACAAGAGAGGAAGGAGATGGAGGGAGCACCGGGGCTAGTCATCGGTGGTGAGGTGCTCCGGTGCGGCGGCTTGGAGGTGAAGGGGATGATCAGAGAGCTCCTGGACGTCAGTGGCGCAAGGCAGCGGCCTTGTTGAGCGCTATTGAGGATGAGGTGCGCATTGACAGGAGCGCCATGGGAGAGCCTATGGAGAGAGAGAGGGACGGGGGAGAGGAACGATTTGGAGGAGGAGATGGGGATTGCAGGGTCGTTAAAAAATTCAGTATCTAGTAGTAGTGTGGGTTTATATCTCACGCTACTACTATCAACTTATTTGTGGCGTGGGTTTATAACCCTCGCTACTACTATGGCATGTCCTGGGGGGCACGGTGGAGACCACTTAGTAGTAGAGCAGGTTTATAGCCCGCGCTCCTACTATCAACTTAGTAGCAGCGTGGGTTCATAACCCTCGCTACTACTATGGCATGTCCCGGGGGCACGGTGGAGACCACTTAGTAGGAGCGTAGGTTTATAGCCCACGCTACTACTATCAACTTAGTAGTACGCGAGTTTATACCCCTCACTACTACTAATTAGCATCAGCACGGTACATATGCCCCTCGCTACTATTGTATTTCCTAACAGTGCTTGGCATCGACTTGTTCGTAGACATCTCGTGTATATTTGTAGTAGCCCTTCTCGAGGCCCACTTCGGCACAAGCCCAACAGCCCATGGCCCAACATAGGTTGATGGCTAACAGATCCTTGGAACTGGATCACGCAGGCCGAGCTTGTAGGGTGAGTGCCATTGGTTGCATTCCTCCACTTGATTAAATCATGGCCCTCGTCATCAAGGTGGGTACCCATCACCGCACCTCAAGGAACTTCGGCAACAACATCATCCAGTCGCCATGTGGGAGGTCAACAATCCATGTAACACTATTCTGCGTGGCCATGTCTGTCTTATTCTTTCCTGGAGTGCTTAAAAAGGAACGGGAACGGGTAGGCCACCCGTAGAGTTGTAGAGCCTCTCCGTGATTTATTATAGAATGAGGCTGTCTCATGGTTCCAAATTGTCAGTGTGGTGGCCGTGTTGAAACAACATCTTCGTCTTCATCCACGACCAGTCAGGGTTTTCCCAGGTGTACTATAACCATCACAGGCACAAAGCTCGATTAAAGCGATGTAGATCGAGGATGCTGAGGCCGGCATCCCCCCTTCCGGTTAAGGATGTTGCCAACTTTATTGAGATGCATGACAACTTTGAGATCAACACATGCACATGTTTTTTTGGAAAAGGAGGTTAAGACCCCCGGCCTCTGCAACACGTGCACATGCTACTTTTCATTAATCTTATGGAGCATATATGGGTCCATGCTGGAAAACAATAAGCTATGTATTTTCTGTTTCAGTTATGCAATGTGAACAAATTTTATGTTCGGACTATGTATTGTTATGTACGAATAATTTTTATTTATGTGCACTATTCATTGTTTGTGTGTATGATTGACATACATGTATTACATGGATTTGAGGTTTAAAAATAGGCTTGTGATTATAGGGACATTTGAAGAGAGGATGGTATAGGCCCCCAGATTTGTCCAGTCAAGTAGTGATGCTAGGGATGATTTCAGATAGTACTGCATCCGACACAACAATGAGCATCGAGCAGGAAGGTCTCCCTCTACGCGAGAACTATATCTCGCTTATAGCAAGAGTACCTACATCTTGCGTGAATCCTTTTCCCGCATGCTAATATACTGGATCGGCCCTACAGGCCAAATTCGACCTCAAATGGAGATGAGCCAAAACATACTTTTCTATTTTGATGAGACGAATAACTTTCATGTTGAATGTTTCCTGTTGGAGTTGGGGATCCGCGGTCCCGAGAAGGTTCGAACACAGGGGCGTGCATGAAGGACTCCTGCTCTCTCTCAGCCAATCAACACATCGCCATGCCCATGGTTCACCGTGCACGAGCTAGAGCGCAATGGTGGGAATGGACACGATGGTTTACCCAGGTTCGGGCCACATTGCGGTGTAATACCCTACTCCTACTTTGGTGGTTGGATTGCCTCGCGAGGTGGATGAGGATGAACTACTACAAGGGTGATGCCTCG
>LR738710.1:629154883-629165539 GCA_902687465.1 Secale cereale | reverse complement strand
ATATATATATATATATATATATATATATATATAACATTGTCTTAGCCGTGTGCGGTGCCCCTCTCCATAGTTTCATCCCACGGTCCTATTTTCGTAGTGCTTAGGCGAAGCCCTGCGGAGATGACTTCACCATCACTGTCACCACGCCATCGTGTTTCCGAAACTCATCTACTACTTTGCTTGTCTTGCTAGATCAAGAAGGTGAGGACGTCACTGAGCTGAACATGTGCTGAACGCAAAGGTGTCATACGTTCGGTACTTGATCGGTTGGATCATGAAGAAGTTCGACTACATCAACCGCGTTGTCTAACGCTTCCGCTTACGGTCTACGAGGGTACATAGACACACTCTTCCCCTCGTTGCTATGCATCTCCATGGATAGATCTTTGCATGTGAGTAGAATTTTTTGTTTTCCATGCAACGTTTCCCAACAGTGGCATCAGATCCAGGTCTATGCGTAGATGATATGCACGAGTATAACACAAAGAGTTGTGGGCGGTGATCATCATACTACTTACCACCAACATCTTATTTTGATTCAGCGGTATTGTAAGATGAAGCGGCCCGGACTTACCTTACATGCACTACAAAAAAGACACATATGTGACATTTTGGCCCGAACGAATTTTTTGTGTCATGCTTATGACACTTCTATGTCAATAATTGTGACAAAAACTCATATCATCATTGCTGTGGTGGGCTCATACTTCTATGAAAAAATGGGCTTTTCGTCCTGGGCGGGCCGAGGACGCACCTGCATGACATTATTTGGGACGTCCATGACAGAAAAAATCATGGTAGAAGCTAGGGCGAGGAAAATTTAAGGGAGTTCCCGGTAACGGTGGGTGGTCGGGGCGGAGCGATGCACGGAGGTTTGCACATTTCTCTCGTACACGTCGCGTGTATATATGTGCGAGGCGTTGGGATCTAACTGAACTCGAGCGAGGTGTTCACTTACTGAACCCGAGTGATTGCACTAGCTAAGTTACTGAACCCGAGCGATCGATCCCTGGCTTCTAACTGTACCTGACCGATTCCTTCGCTAATGCTGCTAATTGAAGACGATCGAACCTGCGGCTGCCTCTTGATGAACAGTGACCGTTTTTTGGGGGTTGGATGAATAGTTCCCGATGGGGGTTGGATGAAGAGGACCCCTTGGTAATAGAGGCCTTTGCCGCTGGATGAACAGGACCCTGATCGAGAGGAGGTGATGCGGAGCATCCTAAGGACATCACCATGTCAAGAGTCCGTTTGGCAAGTGACACGTGTGACCTCTACTTCTCATACATAAAGGTGAATCATCTCCTTTACACGTGTTCACTTGACCCCTTCAAGGATGGTATACTACTTGACACTTCTCCCGTGTGCATGCATAGGTATTGTCGGAGCTTCACGGACGATGAGGAGGAGTGCAAGCGCCGAGGAACACCTACACCATCCACGAGGGAAGCGTGGAAGAGAAGACGGAAGAAACGGAGCTGCTGCAAGCTACAGGCTCCGGAAGACCGGCGTTTACCGGACGTCCGACGCGTCCTAGGCGACCGGACGACCGGCAGCCACCGGACGTCCGTGACATCCTTCACAGAACCAAAATAGCGGAAGTCCGAGAGCTACCGGACGTCCGGTCCCTCCCGAGCCACCGGACGTCCGGTGCCCAACGGACGTCCGCTCCCTGCCTGTGCGCAGCCGCGGGCCTTTTAGCCATGTACCCCTTTCGCCCCTCACTTACCCCTTCGTGGCCTTCGACTATATATACTCATCCACCTCCACCATTTTAGGGTCAGCAATGTGATAGCTCATTTAGACTAGAGCTTTGCTCATCTTAGTGGTTCTACTCCTAGGAGAGACTGCGGCCCCTCTACGGAGAAGATCCACGACGGATTCAAGACCCCTAAACGGGAAGATCCTTCACGGATTCAAGACCTCCTCTCGGAGATGAACTTTACCATGTATCTTTCCCTTTGTTGTTCATGTACCTTGTGATCTTGTGTGTTTGGTTGTCTAGTGGATGTGTGATTGGACTTGTTCTTGAGTGTTTTCCCTCGTGATTCCCCTTTGTATTCTTCGTGTTCATGGCGGGATCCCTCCATTTCGTGAAAGATCGGTCATCTAGGGTTCCACCCTACATCATTATGGTATCAAGAGCCACAGTTTCTCACGAATTTGGAGGCCCCTCCACCGTTTTCTACCTTTGTTTTGTGTGATTTCGTCCTAAATTTCGAAAATCCCCACCAAAAATAGCCCCAATTTTTTTTTGTGATCTGTTCGTTTGATGATATTTTGTTGATTTTGATCCGTGGAATTTTCTTGGTTTCAAGTGGATCTAGCATTTCCCCAAGTTTCCCCATCTTTTCTCCACAAAATCCGTCAAATTTTGACCCCAAAATCATCAAATTCCGCCCAAAATCGCGTCCGGGAACTCAAATCTCGCGTTGACCCCAACCCACCGGACGACCGGCGTTTTACCGGACGTCCGGACCCTCACGAAGCACCGGACGTCCGGAACTCACCGGACGACCGGAACCACATATACAGAAGAAAATACCGGATTTCCGGCCTTTACCGGATGTCCGGTACCTCCAGATTTTGAATTCGGCTGATTTTTGTTTTGTCCATAACTAATTCATACGAACTCCGATTTGGACGTTCTTTAGCTCGTTTCGAAGCTCTTGACATTCCCCATACCGGAAAAATACCACCATATTTATTTGACTCCATCATATTTTGTCAAATTTGACAAGTTTGTATAGGCCTTCCACCATATCACCCGCATAGCCACCATATCCTTCCGCAACCTAACCCATTTTGTCTACCATAGCATTTGTGGTTGTTTGAGTAGTGATTTGAGTCTCCTAAGGTGTTTAGGCTACTTAGGGACAATTGCTTCTTCATCAACCACCACCACCACTTCCGCATAGCTTAGTCCACTATACATTTCCGCCATCCCAACCTAACCCAATTTTGTTGAGCTTGTTGGAGTTGTGGCTTGTGCCTCCTAAGGTGTTTCGGCTACTTAGGGACCGTGACTTCAACTCCGACACCGTGTATAGCCCATCATTCCACTTTCGCAACCACCATGGAATTGCCGCTACCACCATTTGACATTTATCCTTGATATTTTGAGTTGTGGTTTTTCCGTTTCCTAAGGTGTTTCGGCTAATTAGTAACGGGTCTACAACAAGAGCACCACCTCTCATCATCGACACGGACGGTAACTTCGACGACATCATTGTATATTCCCCTTGCAATTGCATTGTTAACCCCTAGCCCATTTTGCGTCACTTACCTATCGAGACTAGCCATTGAGTAGTGCCGGCAACGTTACTTGTGCACATTAGTGATCATCGATCTGCCTTCCATTGCATACATACCATATCATATTGGTATCATCATATCACCCCTTGTGTCACAAGATTGTTCCCGCATATACACAATTGCTATCTTGGTTTGTGCATCGTGGCCATATACAAAAAAAAGAGAATAAAGCTTTTAAGCAAAAAGAGAAAGACAAAGAAGCTTGTAAGCAAGAGCCATAGCATCACCAAATATCATATCATACTTGATCATCTTGGATCATCTTGTGCTAAAAGCACCGGAACATCATACACATAGCATACTTGTGATAGGAAGTCACTACATTTTGCATCTTATAGGTTGTGCACAAGTGTCGTATCCGCCTATTGAGCAATCGTGCTAGTGTCTCTCTAGTGTTGTGCGACAAGAGCATTTTCCGTGGATTCCATATTTTCCGCTCAACCCTTGGTTGCACAACCACATTTATCTATCCGTGCGTGTGTTTCCGTGTGCCATTCTTTGCTATTGGTCTACTTGTTACATTTGCGAATTTCTGAATCTCTTTCAACATTATTGACTCTTTCTAACATTTTGCATCAAAATTTTGTGCCACTTATCCTAACCAAGCCACTCAATAAGCTTTACTTGATAGGTGTGAGTGAACAAGTCCGGTACCAATTCCACTATTCTTTCATTTCACTTTGAGTGAAACGGGATACATCCTCAATGTTTGGAAAAGGCAACTTGGTATTGTTTATCTCATCTCCTACTCACCTTTGCTCGAGTCTTGTGATGGATAGGAAAAGCATTTCATCTTCGGTCTACAACAACAACGACGAGTTCGATGCCATGACGAACAACTTGTGTGCCAAAATGGATGCTCAAATGAAGGACCTCAAAGCTCTCATCAAGAACCACAAGAGGTCTCCCTCATCTTCGAGAAGACGCTCAAGTGCACATCCTTCCGAGCTACCATCTCCGGCAAGATCTCATCGGCATCGACACCATCAACGACAAGAACGTGAAGGTCATGAGCTCAACACCAACAACCGCTCAACGACTTCACCATGTACCTTGGCATCTTTGCCAAGTGACTTCAAGGCATCTTCGCCTTTGGACATACGGCATCTTCGCCAACAAGCACCCCAAGCTTATGCTTAAGAGAAGCTCCCCAAGCTCAAGTCCGCGACTACCACGAGCTACTACGACCTCGACAACGACCACAAGATTCCTTTCTATGGGACTCAAGACCCCGAGGAGTATCTCGAGTGGGAGCGCAAGATGGACGACTACCTCAAGCTACATCAAGTTCCCTACGAAGATCAAGTGAAGTGCGCCACAAGAAACTTCCACGACAACGCGTCAACACAGTGGCTTCACACACCTTCGACGAGCTTCAACGTGAATTGGCCCAAGACAAAGAGAGTTTTGCGGCGAGAGTTCGCGCCTCCCACCTACACGGAACATCTTCTACGCCAATTGGAGAACACCATACAAGGATCCAAGTCCATCGACGAGTACTTCAAGGAGATGACGATTGCCTTGCGACGAGCCGGCGTGGACGACCCCATTTCTATGAAGCTCCACTTCATGATGGGATTGCACGACGACATCTACAAGACTATCTTCCTCGAGAACTACAAGTCCCTCGACGACAACTACATTGGTGGTCTCAAGGTAGAATAAGAACTCATGAAGGCCAAGGCTTCTCCATCGCAAGCAAACTTCTCGAAGACCAAGCTCCAAGACGACGAGCATGAGGATAGTACCACCATGATGTCCAAGCCCAACGAGCTCCAAGACGACGCTCCCAAGTTCGACTCCACCGCCATCCCTCTTTGTGGCATTAATGATGCCGAGTCTCCTTTGACTCTTTTTCAAGATGGTTCGGCGACGACTACGACTATGGAGCCATTCGAGGACCAAGCTTCGGAGGCGAACGACATGGTGACGAGCACGGATGATGCTTCCCTCTTTGGAGGCGAGAGTGATGATGTGCCATCTTCGGCCTTCATCCACGGCGACGATGATGAGATGGTTGAGCATGGGATTTTCCCTTCGACCACGTCGACGTATGATGACTTGAGTGACTTGTGCCACCATATTGAGAGTGAGAGCGAGTTCACCACTAGCCCCATATATGATGAGCTGCCCCGATTCCCATGTGAGGAGAGCCACAACCCCCACCACTTGAGTGAGATGAGTGACTCCACCATATGTGAGTTTACGTGCACCTACTTTGAGGGAGTGAGTGAGCCATCACATAGAGAGAGTGAGATAGTTGACACGGCATGTGTGGCCACTTTCAACGCTAATGACTTTACCTCTACCTCTATTGTGTCTTCTCATTTGGTGCTAGGTCCCATTTATGATGACGCGCCGATCCTCGACGACTTCGTCCTACCATTGGACAACACGATGGCCATGGTGGAATATGATGCACCCCCCACATGGTTCCATCAAGATGACGATGATGACCACCTTTTGGTCTTTTCCACCTCACCTACACCACATGAGTGGAACGAGAAAGGTAACAAAGGTGAAGGTGATGCTCTCGTCCCACTAGTGGACTATGTTAACTTTGATTGCTTGCATGATGTTGATCCACCTATTGCCATGCTTCGTGATAGTATGATTTCCCCATGCGATTATTTACCCATTTATGATGAGTTTGATGATTGTCATGTGGAGTCTATTAGTTGTGATGCCATGTTGCATAGGATTTCTTGTGTTAATTCTCTCGGTCACATCATGTTTGACAATCCACTTGACTTGTCATATGCTATGCATGAGATCAACAATATGTCATATTTGCAATCTCATCGTAGTAACTATGCATATGCCATTAAGATAAATCCAATTTGCACTTATGGCATAGATGACAAGCCCATGGTTATTGGCATTTCTTTTTCTTGCGATGATATTGACATGCTACCTTTGCATTATTTATCTCATATGCCATGCCATGACCACCTAGCTTCGGATATGCATTGTTTTGGATGTTGTTCCACTTCTCCATATTATGCTTTCAATATTGCTCATGAGGAGACCCTCATAGTTTCCTCATACATTTTAGGAGATTTTGATCCATCCCATCCATTGCATGATCCCCATACTTGTGTGCACAATATGCTCCCCATGAATGCAAATGCTATTGTTGTGCCACATACTTGCTCTAATTTGTGTCCCCATCGTGCTATACATGACAACTATTCATTCATGATGGATGACATGTTCTTATACCATGCATCAAATTTCTTTGAGCGATGCTTATCTTGTGCTAACTCTAACATGCACATACACATCATGATGGATGATGTGTACATTTACCACGCACACAATTTCTTTGGTTTGTGTCTCTTTTATGTAGGTACACATGAATACTTGTCAACCTCACAATCTCATGAGTTGACAAAACGAGCTCTAGAGAGCAACGACGACTTTGGATATCGTGGATTGTCTTTCCCACCGCTCCTTTTGCGCAAACACTTCGCGCATTCCTTCTACATGGCACTCACATGGTTATGGGTTATTGTCCATTGTATCTCTTACGCCCATCTTGCCATGTTCACTTTGCATGATATGCTCATTTATATGCCTTTGCCATGCATTTGTGACCCATGCTTTGCATTACACTTGATGATTAATTCTCATACTTGTAAGTGTATTTGTAAGCTTGGTGGAGATATTGCTTGTTATTTCCATGATGCCTTTGTATCCCATGCCTATTATGATGCTTTGATCTTGATTTGTGATCGTGCTTGTGATATGTCATGTGCATTGCCTATATCCACTATTTGCTCACATGACATGATTGCCATGAGTTCTTCTAGTGTGTTGCATCTTCGCTACACTAGTTTGCATGACTTGATTACCATGGTTGCTTTGTGTCGTGCATCACCCATGATCGCTCATTTCATGCGGTTGATAGCCACTACTGCCATGCTTTGCACATGATTTCTAGTCCGTGTTGTCATATGTCTCCATATGTTGCCTCTCGCATGCTAAATGATTTGCCATGTATTGAGTACAACAATGCCTTTCGTCTTGCAAAAGAGATTGCCCCCGTAGCATTCTCACATATATTTGGAGATTTTCACATAATTCTTGTGAAGCATGCTTGTGTTACCTCTTGGCACCATATGCCTAGTGCCATGATTATAGCCATTGTAGCATCATATTATTCATGCACTTTTGCTCCTAATGGTTATGTGCAAGAGCAGAGAACCATCATGATGGATGATGTGTTTATCTACCATGCACATACGTTCTTTGTTTTGTTGTGTGCATGTGTAGGATACTTGGACATCGCGTCGACTTCCACTTCACGTGAGTTGACCATTCGAGCTCTTGAGTGCGAACCTCCTTCATTCCCGACGCTTCTACATCGCACTTGCTTGTGCTTCGACATTGTGAAGGACGCACAAGGACATGCTTTAATGGTGATATCCTTCTATTTCGAGACACCCAAAACCATTAGCATGAATATTGTGGATCACACTACATGTGTTGCTTGCACCATGAGACTTATTTGTCATCTTGGACCCCATGATTGCACACATGTTAGAGATCTTGCTTCAACTTGTCATTGTCACATTGCCATGCTTCATGATATATATGCCTTGTGTGTTGCTTCCAACTTGTTGCCTACTTGCTCATATCACATGTTTGGTTGCACCAATGTCATCCCTTCACATATGCCATGTCCTTTTGCTTGTCACATGCTTGACTTATTTGCCTCAAACATGTCAAACAATTGCTCTTTCTATTGTGGTGAGTGCCACACGACTTTCACTACACCCTATGCACGTTATGCTTGGATTGTCTTGCACTTGACTCATGTGTTTAGACACTTCATTTTAGTGGGTGTTGTGAATGATTCCTATGCCTACCATAGACCTTTCATTGAGCGATTTATGCATGCTTGCTACGACTTTGAGGTAGATGCTTACTCTCTTGTCACACATATGTGCATCTCTACCTCACATTTACATGCTTGCTTCCATGATGACCTCGATTGTGCTCAATTCATATGCTTACATGCCATGTCACAATCCTTTCTCACACCACATGCTATGCTTGATGACCACACTTGTTGGGTGAATCACCTCTTGAATGCTTGGTTTTGCACTACCGCTAACCACATTTGTTTTTCCAAGTGTTTGTTGTCCTTGCTCCTTTTGAAGGAACCACTAGATGGTGCGACATTGGAGAGTGCCCATTTCGAGCTTCAAGATGATGAGTGTTTGGTGATCGACAGCTTCCACATGGCGACGCCATCTCTTTCCCATGGTGATTTGGCTTTCGATCCGAGGTCGGATCTTTTCCAAGGGGGAGGGGATGATGCGGAGCATCCGAAGGACATCACCATGTCAAGAGTCCGTTTGGCAAGTGACACGTGCAACCTCTACTTCTCATACATAAAGGTGAATCATCTCCTTTACACGTGTTCACTTGACCCCTTCGAGGATGGTATACTACTTGACACTTCTCCCGTGTGCATGCATAGGTATTGTTGGAGCTTCACGGATGACGACGAGGAGTGCAAGTGCCGAGGAACACCTACACCATCCCCGAGGGAAGCGTGGAAGAGAAGACGGAAGAAACGGAGCTGCTGCAAGCTACAGGTTCCGGAAGACCAGCGTTTACCGGATGTCCGACGCGTCCCAGGCGACCGGACGACCGGCAGCCACCGGACGTCCGTGACATCCTTCACAGAACCAAAATAGCGGAAGTCCGAGAGCTACCGGACGTCCGGTCCCTCCCGAGCCACCGGACGTCCGGTGCCCAGCGGACGTCCGCTCCCTGCCTGTGCGCAGCCGCGGGCCTTTTGGCCATGTACCCCTTTCGCCCCTCACTTACCCCTTCGTGGCCTTAGACTATATATACTCATCCACCTCCACCATTTTAGGGTCAGCAATGTGATAGCTCATTTAGACTAGAGCTTTGCTCATCTTAGTGGTTCTACTCCTAGGAGAGACTGCGGCCCCTCTACGGAGAAGATCCACGACGGATTCAAGACCCCTAAACGGGAAGATCCTTCACGGATTCAAGACCTCCTCTCGGAGATGAACTTTACCTTGTATCTTTCCCTTTGTTGTTCATGTACCTTGTGATCTTGTGTGTTTGATTGTCTAGTGGATGTGTGACTTGTTCTTGAGTGTTTTCCCTCGTGATTCCCCTTTGTGTTCTTCGTGTTCAACGCGGGATCCCTCCATTTCGTGGAAGATCGGCCATCTAGGGTTCCACCCTACATCAGGAGGCTGCCATACACCCAAGCCGGTTGGGTGTCGATGAAAAGGACCACGTGGAGGGCTGGTTGAATAGGACCCCGTGTGGAGGGATGGTTGAATAGTAGCCGGTGGAGGCTGGATGAACAGGACCCCCGTGGTGCACGGTAGCTGGTGGAGGCGGGAGGAAGTCGATGGTGGAAGAACAGTAGCAGGTGGAGGCTGGAGGAAGTCGACGGTGGATGAACAGTAGCCCATGGAGGCTGGAGCGAGGCAGTATACGATGGATGAACAGTAGCCCGTGGAGTCCAATTTTGCGGTACGCCACACCCCTCCCAATAAACAGGACCCTATTTCAACCGTAGGCGCTCCAACACAAGTCTGTTTCCTCCGTTTTGCGGTACACCACAGCCATCCAGATCAACAACATCCCGTTTCGACCGTAGGAGCTCGAACACAAGTCTGCTTCCTCCGTTCTGCGGTACACTAGACCCTTCCCGATGAACAGGACCCTATTTCGACCGTACGCGGTCGAACAGAAGACCACTTTCCTCCGTTTTACAGCACGCCAGACCCCATTCCGGCTGTTCCGTCCAAGCTAGGTGGCTCCCGATGAACAGGACGCGTTTCGACCGAGAGGCTTCGCTCCCGATGAACAGGACGCGTTCCGACCCAGTGGCTTCGCTCCCGATGAACAAGACGCGTTCCGACCCAGTCACTTGGCTCTCGGTGAAGATGACGTTGTTTCCTCCGTTCTGACCCAGCCAGTTAGCTGCTGGTGAACAGGACGACATCGTTGCTGTCCGTTGCCTCTCCATGTACACGAGCCCTGGTCGTATAAATGCATGAGTAGGTGTTCGGTAGCCCGCCCGTATGTACGCATGTGGTCGTATTTTTTTGGCATATGGATGTACGTACGTGTACATGGTTTTGACTGGACTGCCTGAACCGCTACGTCGGGGGCTCTAATACTACACGTGTTGCTGCTTGCTCGGCCATGGTTCATAGTTGTAGAGAGACCGGTCGACCAGTATTTACTGTCAGATTTTGGGTTTCGCAAACCCTTGAGAGGTTCGAACTCTGGGTGCGCACGAAGAACACTCTCTCCCCAGCGTGCTCACCCTAGGATTCC
>LR738710.1:629050916-629154873 GCA_902687465.1 Secale cereale | reverse complement strand
TCCGTTCTGACCCAGCCAGTTAGCTGCTGGTGAACAGGACGACATCGTTGCTGTCCGTTGCCTCTCCATGTACACGAGCCCTGGTCGTATAAATGCATGAGTAGGTGTTCGGTAGCCCGCCCGTATGTACGCATGTGGTCGTATTTTTTTGGCATATGGATGTACGTACGTGTACATGGTTTTGACTGGACAGCCTGAACCGCTACGTCGGGGGCTCTAATACTACACGTGTTGCTGCTTGCTCGGCCATGGTTCATAGTTGTAGAGAGACCGGTCGACCAGTATTTACTGTCAGATTTTGGGTTTCGCAAACCCTTGAGAGGTTCGAACTCTGGGTGCGCACGAAGAACACTCTCTCCCCAGCGTGCTCACCCTAGGATTCCACGGCCTAGCTCGACGAACTCAAAGAACAAGGGACATAGAGGATTATACCGGTTCGGGCCACCCTGTGGTGTAATACCCTACTCCAGTGTGTGTGGTGGATTGCCTTGTATGGCTGATGAGGAGCTAGTACAAGGGACGAACTACCTCCGGAGGAGAGGCGTTCTTGGGCTCGAATGAGCTTGTGGTGTGTCTGGGGCGGAATCAATCCGATCCCCTCTATGGTGGTGGCTAGGTCCTATTTATAGTGGCCTTGGCCCTCTTCCCAAATATCGGCGGGAAGGGATCCCACAACGGCCAAATTTGAAGGGGAACCGCTAGTACAAGTTATCCTGACAAAAGTAGTCTTTGCCCGCCAAAGGCTCTGGTGGTGACACCACGCCGGGCTCCAGGACGACCATCGCTCTGCAGCCTTGACTCTCCTTGGTCTTGTTGCACCGATATGGAAATCTTTGCCTGATCCCTCGAGACTCCGCGCCTGCACTTGCCCTCTTAGCACCAAAGAGGAAACTGTACACTGCACCCGCTGGAGCCCGCCTGGCCTTGGTCGTCATGGCTCACGTCACGTGAACCTCGTGAGGTGCTCCTGCATAGATATCTCCGCACCTCGGGAGCCAGCCTAGAGAGACTGCCCCCGGGGAGGTCTTGTTGTCGCCCGCCTTGCGAGGCTTGGCCCCTCGTGAGGGTCTTGAGTTGGAGTTGCTGAAGTTGGGCCGCACCAGGCCGCTGATGGAGTTGCGTCACGGGCCGCAGGCAGGCAAGTCTAGGTACCCCCATTCCCAGGACACCGACAGTAGCCCCCGGGCCCAAGGCGCGCTTGGACTTGGCTTCGAGGCGAAGCCAAAGGGGCAAGGGCGAAGCACCGCGGGCCCCAAACGCCTGCGGCCTTGGTCGTCACGGGTCGACTTGATTGACGTGGGCGTCTCCGCTTCCCGACGCTACCTTGGCAACTGCCTGACTTGATGAGACCCTGCTACATGCACAAAAGAAACATCATTGCTTGAGAACGTGGAGGCCGATGGTTGGCCTCCTCCAAGCTTTAAATGGGTTGGGGGTGAAGCCCCCGTTGCCCATCTCCTTCCTCTTGTCGCCCTCCTCCTCTTCTTCCTCCTTGCTACACCTGCTTACTGTGACGCCCATGGCGCCGATAAGAAGATTCTCCGCTGCTGAGAAAGGAAAGACTCCCTGTGAGGAGCGGGAAGTGATCCCGCCGAAGAAGAGGTTCAGCCGCCCCCGCGGTGCTGGCGAGAGGAGGGAGGTGACGAGGCCTTGGTGCGAGCGTCCTCCTCCTGGCTACCCGCTGCCCTTGTATGCCAAGGGGCAGGTGGGTCATGCTCCGTGCCGCTCGCGTCGTGGTCGAGATCGTCCTGCTGGGGCTGTCGGTCCTCGATCTCACGCCGAGGGCTCCGCGCACGAGTTCTTGGTATGGACAGCGATGTCGCCGCCCTCTTGGATTCGGTTCCTGAGGTTCTTCACTGAGCCGATGCCAGCGAGGGGGCCTGCCAAGCTGTGGTTGCAGCACACTGGGTGTTGCAGCCAAGCTACGGAGGTGGAGGTTGAGGTCGCCCCCCCCCCCCCCCGACTGGTGTCTTCATGACTCGAGGATGGGGCGAAGTCGCCCGTGTGTGCCACCCTGATGGAGTCTCCATCGTCCACTTTGAGTTCGACACCGCCTCCATGTTGTTCTTCAAGGTCTTCGACGAGGAAGCACGCCGCCAGGAGTGCTGCCCTGGTGGGAGCCGCTACGGAGGCATAGCGACGGGCGCCATGCCTGCTATCGGTCCCACCGTCAGCTCCCCTAGCAGCAGCGATGGCCCTTGGGAGTTCGGCGGCTCTACCGAGGATGATGAGTCTCCGGAGACGAGCGACGACAGCTACGCGCCTCCAAGCTCGTGCCATGTTCGGAGTGCAGCAACTGCACGAGGTCGTCGCCGATGGTGACTTGAGAGGGGTCGGAGATGGCCTCTTGGGGCCCACTGTTGATGATGGCGTCGGCGGTGGCAGTCGTAGTTAGGGTCTCCCCAAATCTCTTTCTTTTGCTCCCCGCGAGGAATCAAAGCAAACCCCATGGGGCGTGTAAAGAACCTGTAATACTTTTTGCTCTGACGCTTATTATCCTTGCTATGAAACCATGCTAGCAAGCCTTGCTCCGGCAGTGTCCCTCCTTTTTACCGTTTCAGTAGCGTTGTGCTCTACGCCGGCAGGTGCTAGTCCCAAGGCAAGCTTCAGCCGTCGCTGGTATGCTAGGTCGCGATGCCATGGTCAAGGCTAGGAGGTGAGCGGCCCGGGGTCCGGTAAGAGCTCCTGAGGCGCGATGCTCAAGAGGTCCCCTTTGGCGTGCAAGAAGCTTTCGGAGGCTAAAAAGGGAGGCGGCATTGCCGAAGCATGACTACGGAACTAAACTCGGCGAGTGGTGGCGGCATGCCAGTTGGGTGCATGACTTATCTTGACGGGCCGGATGAGATTCTCCACGTGGTGCACCTGGCTTGCTCTCGATGCGCCGTGGCTGAGATTTCACGATTTCCTTCCAGCTTGCCTTAGAGTTCTACGTCGGCAGAGCCCGACCCCTCACATATCTCAACCGCCGCTGGCTCGTCCGGATCGCCAGGGCGAGACCAGGGAGTGAGGGGCTACGTGGCCAGTTAGGCCCCTGAGACGCGATGCTCAGGGGTCCCCCTTGACGTGCGAACATCCCTCGGGGAGGAAATGCCGGACTAGGTCTTGGTGTTCTGCGTCGGCAGGGCCCGACCCCGCGCATACCTCAGCCACCGCTGGCTTGTCCGGATCGCCAGGACAAGACCATGGAGTGAGGGGCTACGTGGCCAGTTAGGCCCCTGAGACGGTATGCTCAGGGCCCCCCCCTTGACGTACGAACAGACTTGAGCTCTTTGAGCCGACCTCCCGTTCTCCCGTTCTTCTTTGTGCTCTGCGTCCTCAGGTCCCGACCCTCGAGCGAAGCTCAGCCGCCGCTGGTATGCCAGGTCACGATGCCATGGTCAAGGCTAGGGGTGAGGGCTGGAGAGTCAGTAGGAGCCTCTGAGACGCGATGCTCAGAAGCCCCCCTTTAACGTGCAAGTGAATTACGTGAGAAGGAGAGACCAGGAAGGTTGCCTCCACCGAGCTCCTGAGATTCATGCGGGTTATTCTGACAAGACAACACAACTTAGAACCGCGCCTACCGCTGGGCCACTAATCATTTCGCAGGAAGACGAAGGCACCGAGGAGATGGTGATGTGACGTGTGCGGGGCGGGCCGCGAGTCAGAGCTCGATCTCTCAGATTTATCAGCATTGCAAGGACAGACCAGAGCACAAGCGTCATGCCAATGTGTGTAGCCCCTGTTGCGGGATGAGCAGAAGTCCGTTCGGTAGCGAGGGAGGCCAAAAGAAGTGGTGAGTGAGCAGGTGATGTCCATAAGGTAATCCATAAGAGGAAATGAGCTAATCAAGGTAATGTAAAATGCGATACATGCCACAGGGATGGACCCATGCGACCTCGGGATGATGCAGCTCGAGGGGCACCCCCAACTGAGTAAGCTAAAGATGCAAAAAGGATACACGTCGCAGGGGCAAGCCCGTGCGACTTGGGGATGATGCGGCCCGTGGGGCACCCCAACTGAACGAACTGAAATGAAGTCACCTGGCACCGATGCTGGAGTGATGTTGAAGTAGCTGGATATGCTCGCTGCATATGTCGCTCCTCACAAGCCGCCTGACTCCGGGGCCTCACGAGGCTCCGGAGGTTCCAATGGCTCGCGAAGAACCGACTCCATTGCCGCCAAGATCTCCTGATGCCTGGCCTCGCGAGCCGCCAGGACTTCCCGCATGCGGCGCTAGTGCTGGGTCGCCTGCTTCGGCAAGCCGAAAGGCATGCGAACGTAGCTGTGAGGAGGACCCTCGCACTGGCCCACCTGGGACGGCCAGTAGAGCTCCTAAGACGCTACCCTGTTGAGCCCTGGGACATTGATGCAGATGCGCAGCCCGTCGCCCAAGCCTGGGATGACAACTACACTTCGGGGCGCTGGGTAGCGCTCGCCCCGCATCGCCCTTGGTACCTGCAAGTCTTCGATGGTCTGCTTGATGAACTCCTGAGCACCCGGTGCCTCACACCTTGTGTCCTCCGGAGGGAAGCGTGCGGTAAAGCACGCCTCAACATGGTGCCTGAGCGTCTCCATCGAGACATTGGCTAGGTCGGAGGCCCTCTAGAGGAGAGCCCCCGAGCCCAACCTGAGGGGGGCCCCGGGCACGCCTTCCTATGCGAGGGAGGGAGGCGCCCAGTGCATGGGCACATGTCCTAAGGCGCGGCCGCTAGGTGCTGCATCTTCTTGGGGCTCTAGGGCATGCAGCTGCTTCTTCTTCTTCTTCGGGATGGCTTCATGGGGGTAGGTAGTGTCTTCGTTGTCGGGGTCTTTGACTGCCGTAGCCTGGTAAGCACGCTCGAGGGAGCACACTACATCCTTTTCTTCGCAAGAGACAGTGATGATGTCCCGGCTCCCTAGCATCCTGAGGACATTGTAGCCATGGTGGGTCACGGCCATGAACTTGGCTAGGGCTGGATACCCAAGGATGGCGTTGTACAGGAGGCGGATGTGAGCGACGTCGAAGTCGATGAGCTCGGTGTGGTAGTTGCCGTGGATGTCGAAGGTAACGGGGAGCCGGATCTGTCCGATTGGAATGGTGGAGCTGTCGGTCACTCCTGAGGATGGCCTGGTGGGTTGCAGCTGGTCATAAGGTAATTGGAGACGGTTAAATGTGTCAACACAGAGAATGTTGAGCCCTGCACCACCATCGATGAGGGTCTTGGTAACTTGGACGTTGCTGATGACGGGTGAGCAGAGCATTGGGAGGGTGCCAGCGGTTGCCGCGCACTTAAGATGGTGAGCAGAGCAGAAGGTGATGGCGCACTTGGACCACTTGAGCGGCCGTGTGGTTCTATTCTGGGAAGAGTTGCGTTTACTTTTCGGGCGAACTGCTTGAAGAGGTGCTGAGAGGCTGGAGCCTGTGCTCCACCCAAGATGCAGGCGATGGCGTGAGGCTCCTGGAAGCCCCCAGCCCCCTTGTCTTGGTCGCCGTTCCACCTTGGTGGTGGCAGCGGAGGGAGGCCTTCCTTGCCTTGAGGATTGTCCTTACGAGGCTGGTCCCTCCAGGCACCCTCGCGAGGCTGATCGTGCCAGCGGTCCACACGAGACTGGTCACGCCACTCTTGACGGGGGCCACGATCGTCCCAGCGCCCCCAGTCCGGCTTCCTCCATGGCCGTAGCCCCAGTCACTGTGCTCGGGGTGCCGGCTGATGCGCCCGTCGCGGATGGCCCTGAGCTCTTAGCAGTCATTGGTGTTGTGGTTGTGCACATTGGAAGGTGCAAAATGGGCGGCTGCTCTTGGATGACTCTGGGTGGTCGCGGCCACGCTTCATCTCCGGTTCAGCCGAAAGCACAACCACCCCCTTGCGCTTCACGTCCTTGGCCTTGGCCTTCTTGTCTTCAGGGTCAGCAGTGGGGATCTCGAACAGGGAAGGCACCCCTCCTCAGCTCTAGCGCACTTGGTCGCGAGGTTGAACAGCTCTAGGGCCGTGCATAGATCTTCGTGAATGGCGAGCTCCTCCTTCATCTTGACGTCGCGGACGCCATCGGAGAATGCTGAGATGATGGCCTCGTCCATGAACATGGGGATCTTGACGTGGATGCTGTTGAAGCGCTGGATGAACTTCTGCAGGGTCTCTCCAGGTTGTTGGTCGATGCGTCGCAGGTCACCTACGGCCGGCGGGCGGTCGCGGGTGCCCTGGAAATTGGCGATGAAACGCTCGCGCATCTCACCCCAGGAGGAGATCGATCCCGCAGGCAGGTTCAGGAGCCACGAGCGCGCGTCGTCCTTGAGAGCCTTGGGGAACCAGTTCGTCATGATGTTCTCGTTGCCGTTGGATACCTCTATGCTCTGCTCGTAGAGCTGCAGGAACTTAGCAGGGTCGGGGGTGCTATCATAGCGTGGAGGCAGGTCGGGCTTGAACTTCCCGGGCGAGTTGACGTTGCGCAGCTCAGGGGCGAGGGCCTTGCAGCCTGCTGTTGACACCGAAACTTGTCGTGGAGGTGGAGCTTGGTCCTAGTTTCTGCGCGCCACCACTGCAGGGGCTCATGGTCTCGACGCGGCGGTGGAGGGAGCGCGGGCGCTCCCCCTTGAGGCTGCTGGATCTCTTGGCAGCTTCCTTCTTCATGCACGGGCGCCCCACGTGGTGGGTCACGCCGCAGGGCCGCGTGCCTTGGATTGTGGACGACGCCTTGATGCGGAGGTGGTGGAGGCGCTTCATGGGCCATGTCGCCCGCAAGGGGTGGTGGGCGAGGTAACGAGAGAGATGGGACAGGAGAGCCCCCAGCGGCGCTGACGAGCTCGGCGATACAGTCGAGCCAGTCCTTGTAGAGGTCCTCGACGGGGTGGTAGCGCAGGAGCTCGCACGCCATGAGCAGCGCAGCCTGCGCGTCCGCAGGTCCACGACGACGGTGGGACAACAGGCCAGCGGGGGCAGCGATGGGGTTGTGTTGCGTCCATCCCGCCGCACCGAGAGATGCAGCGACGAGGCCTGCTGCTCATGCTGCTTCGGGCCGGTGGCGGCGTTGGCGGCGGGTGATGGAGAACGGTGAGGAGGTCCACCGGCGGGAGCTGTCTGAGCGACGCGTGTGGCGAGGGCGGCCTGTCGCTCAGCACGAGCACAGCGAGCGTCAGCCATGGAAGCGATGGAGCGGGGACGCACCGACCGACGGAAGAGAGGCTTCGGCACACCCCTACCTGGCGTGCCAAATGTCGGATTCCGGGTTCCGAAAACTCTTGAGAGGTTCGAACTCTGGGGTGCGCAAGATGAACACTCTGTCCCCAGCGCGCTCACCCTACAAGTCCATGGCCTAGCTCGACGAACTCAAAGAACATGGGACAGAGAGGATTATACTGGTTCGGGCCACCCTCTGCTGTAATACGCTACTCCAGTGTGTGTGGTGGATTGCCTTGTATGGCTGATGAGGAACTAGTACAAGGGACGAACTGCCTCCAGAGGAGAGGCATTCTTTGGCTCGAATGAGCTTGTGGTGTGTCTAGGCCGGAATCGATCCGATCCCCTCTATGGTGGTCGCTAGGTCCTATTTATAGTGATCTTGGTCCACTTCCCAAATATCGGCCGGAAGGGATCCCACAATAGCCTAATTTGAAGGGGAACGGCTAGTACGAGTTATCCTGACAAAAGTAGTCTTCGCCTTCCAAAGGCTCTGGTGGTGATGTCGCGCCGTGCTCCACGATGACCTCCGCTCTGCAGCCTTGACGCTCCTTGGTCTTGTTGCACCGATATGGAAATCTTTGCATGATCCCTTGGGACTCCGCGCCTGTGTTTGCCCTCTTAGTACCAAAGAGGAAACTGGTACACTGCGCCCGCTGGCGCCCGCCTGGCCTTGGTCGTCATGGCTCACGTCACGTGAACTTCGTGAGGTGCTCCTTGCATAGATATCTCCGCTGCTCGGGAGCCAGCCTAGAGAGACTGCCCCCGGGGAGGTGTTGAGGCTTGGCGCCTCGCGAGGGTCTTGAGTTGCAGTTGCTAAAGTTGGGCCGCACCAGGCCGCTGAGGGAGCCGCGTCACGGGACGTAGGCAGGCAAGTCTGGGAGAATCATTTTTCGCCCGTAATATGGACGCACTTCCTAGCGTGCGATGATGTAGCTCGCAGGTCCCAGCTATCAGGGGGTAAACGTTTATTTCACAAAATACAGAGTCCCTTCCAGTGGGTCCCCGCTATCAGGTGGAGGAATAATTATTTTACGCACAATAAGGAGCCACTTCCTTGCTGCGGCCATGGACCCAGCTGTCAGCTTCTCCTTGTACGGTCCTCTTTCAATGGAAGTCGTTCCTTGACCACGTTGACCATGCCGCGCCGAGAGCACCAAAGCGATGGACGACGGAGTGGCCTAAGATGGGAAAGACCTGGAGCCGTGAAACAAGGGGCACTGGAGTACCTGACGGAGGGGAGTACGAGGGACTAGTTTGGCTGCCTTCAACGGAGAATAACAAAAGGTGTGGGTGACTACAGGTATGACCTGGCCACCGCTGGGGGTAGGGTGGAGGGGCAAGGCCTGCGCGGCAACATAGCCGACCACAGGAGGCAGATGCAGGCGCCCCAGCCGGCGATGGTTTTGGCGGCTGGAGCAAGAGCAACTAGATCAGAGATTGAACAAGCAGGATCACCGTTGGATGTCAATCCAACGATTACAGATGTCAGAATAATTTGTTGACTTTTTGTTTTAGACCATTAAAAGGTTTTGTTCACTAAATGGACAACACCTTGCGCAGGCTTCGTCTAGTGGCCAACAAAGTCAGCTTCGAAAGCTGTGGCGGAATGCAGCCCATTTCATTTTGTTTGCCAATACATCTATTTCCGGGGCTTTGACTCAAAAAATAATCTATTTCCTGGGCTGGGTAAAAATAATAGTGACAAATCGAGATATTAATGTATAATACAATAAAGAAATACAAATAAAATAATAAAATTTACTATTTACAAACATTTGATTATTTATTAGAATACACCTATTTACTGAGCTGGGTGAAAAATAATATTGCATACATGCAACGCATTTATCATTTCTGATAATTTACAAGCCATGTGATTTTAGTAGAAATGGACCCATTTTCTGGGATGGGTGAAAAAACAATGATGGTCTGGACTGAGCATTTCGTACAAAAAATAATATTGAGATACGAATATTATTAAAAAATTAAGTTGGGCTTGGTAATCTTATTATATAAAATATGAACTGGGTTGTGCATTTTATTAAAAGAAACATAGGCTAGGTTGCGCTTATTTAAAGATATTGTGTACAACTGTCGGCCAAGTTGCATTGCTGATGTTCAACAAAAAAGGCCTGTGTAGTACAATGGCTACTCAGCCCACATTCAATGACGCCTGAAAAGGCCCAAACATGGCTTCTGTACAACTTTTTGAAGTTACTGAGCTCAATTAATAACTTAAGAAAAAGTTACAGTACAGTGGAACCTAATTAAAAGCTATCACGAGCGAAGAAATAATTCACCGGGTCCCACTTGTGTGTGTGTGTGTGTGTGTGTGTGTGTGATAGAGAGAGAGACATTGGTCGATGCTCGTAAATACATCTTTCGGCCATATGCATTGCTGGTGCTTAGTAAAAACATATATAGTTGACACAATCATATGGATCATAGCACACTGAACTTGCATACAAAAATTCCATGCAGGCGGCAGAATCAGGGTGGAAGCAGTGGATCGCTACAGGTAGGGCTATGTTGAAACCAACAAACTCGTACATAACGGTTCATCGTCTTTATCAATGATGTGCAAATATCTCGAATGCTTTGCAAAGAAAACAAACAGATAACATAATAAGTTCTGCTAGCACATTAAGTTGACGTACACCCCTTCAAAAAAAAGTTCTGGTACAAAAATAGAACATGTCACAATCAAATGTATTGGCACATCAGTGCTTCACACTGATATCTCGGATTTAACTAATATCTGAGAACATTCAGTTGTTACCTCAAATAAGAGGACATCAAGGCAGCCAGCCCTACCTCTTCTCCCAAACAAGAAGTGGCCTCCACCGCATGATGGAGTAGGCCCATGTGACATCCATTGTTCCGAGAAACACGGGGAAAGTCTCACGTTGACTCCTGTAATGGACATCGTCGACGGACCCTGGCAGCAGCGGCGGCGGCAGGACTTCGATTGATGGATTGACCACTTCTTCAACATGCACCAACACTCGATACAGGTACATCCCTAACATGGTCCGAGGCAGGCTTGGTGGTGACGAATAGTACAACCCCGGTTCCTGCACCGGTTTCTCAACACCGATCACCTTCAGTATGGTGGACGGCTTCTTCATCCATGCCATAACCGTCAGAGCCCAGCTGTCTGGAGGAACAAACATACTTATTAGCTCACCTCGAAGGTTGTTGATAAGTTCATTCATGGACTCATTTTTCCAAGAACGTCGAGGCATGTCGTGGAAGGTAAGCTTTGTTAAAAACTCAAGCTCAAAGGGCACCGTGCCCCATCCTGGGTGCCACCGATGAAAGCTCACCAGCGTGCCATCATAGAACAGACGCTGGGATGATTCAAACACATGACTACAGCCGAAGGTTGTGCGGAACCTGACGAAGAAATTAGCCGGTGGCGGACAGACTTTGACGAGCAAGTCACTTACTTGGATGTCGTGCGCAATGCCAAGAGCTTTGACAAGGTCGTCCAGCAAGATGGGAGGCCTGTCGCCGTTGATGGTTACCATCAGCACTTTGCTGGCAAACTGGTCGTCAAGAGACGCCATGCCCTTGTTGAGCGATAGCACGCAGCGCCCAAAGGCAGGACGAACCTCAAGATCTCCGGCTTGGAGATCCACGTTGACCGGTGACATGATAGTGTGCTTGAGTACAAGGAGTACATGAGGGGGATTTGGGGGAACTGGAGTAGGAATCGAGATTCCATAGGTGGGTGAGGGGCGGGTGATCGGGGATGAAAAGGTAGCATGAATTTCGAACACGCACCAATATGCTCCCGGTGGCTCCCACATGTCAGCCTAAGAGTCATTTTTCTTTCTTTATTTGAGCGCCCGGCTTAAGAGTTATAATTGACTTGTTTGGGATTCTTTTACTAGTCGGCCCATATTTAACGACACCTCACTGGCCCAAACAAGTATGAATCATCGACAAGACACTAAGCTCAAATTATATAACTTGAAAAAAGGAGATATACTCTCTAGAGAATGGTGATGCCCTAATTTAGCCCACCAGCAGTTCAAGATGATAAACAGTTCGAAACAACGATATATACAACATTCAAACACTGACTAGTGACTACTACTGACATAAAAAGCAAGACATGATAGTTCATAAGAAGTCTTGCTACACCACCAAAATGCACCCATTTGCAGTGCTTAGACTCTCATGATCCCGACGAGAATGACATTCTAAATAGAGCCAACTACTCCCGCCATTCCTAAATATTTGTCTTTCTAGAGATTTCAACAAGTGGCTACATATGAAGCAATATGAGTGAATCTACACTCGAAAATATGTCTACATACATCTGTATGTTGTAGTCCATTTCAAATGTCTAAAAAGACAAATATTTGGGAATGGAGGGAGTATTACATAGTAAGAGTGACATCGACGAGGATGACCAAATGACACGGAGTATGCATAAAAAAAGAGAGAACTACCCATCCAGAACAAGCATCAAAGATAACAAGTCATTCGAAGAGGGATGATCCAAGACCATCATAATTTGCAGCCCCGCTTCAGCCACCAGTGATTCAGAGACACAAGAACTCCACCCTTTCGATGCAACAACCCAATTACCTATCAACCTGAAGGCTTGAACCACATCACTGCCTGTCGGACTTGAGACATCTAAGGATCAAAGTTAATCCAGATGTATTTCTCATTCTCTCCTTCTTTTGGCCGCAGGCTATATCGTTGACAATCAGGGGAGTCTGCTCCCGAAGTCCTAGGGCTCGCCGTGTAGACACAGTTTTCCCTAGAAAACAGAGCCCCTCTGCCATCAAGGTCCTTGCCAACGGTGATCTCCTGGTTAATCGGATGATTGAGTCCGAGAAATAGAGAGTGTGAACCAAGGCTGTTTACCCGCCTCCAACTCAAAAATCCTGAAGGCCCCAACATGCTAGTATCCTGCTCATAGATCTAACAACCTACTCTTACTGTGTATAATTGCAATATAACTCTTCCTACTCATGTGTGCGAATGATCATCAGTCTTTCGCCGCCGTCTGATCGAGCAAGGAACCAGTTGTGCTTCCCTGTTTTTGGAAAAGGTGGTGTGATTACAAAGGACAGTAACTATATGGACACTGCATCATATCAAAAAGGACATGCATAGTTAATGTAAGATCAGCGTTGTTCATAGTATGAGTAGGATAATGCAAGAAAAAAAATTGATCTGTCCCATTTGGAACTGAGAGGAAAATACAGGGAAATGTATATTGGGTTCAAAAATATAAAAGTGCCAGGCATGGTTATACTCATGTTATCTCACAATCAACTCTTCACAGGAAACTACCATGTCATGCATGTTATGTAATCATGTTCTGTCCTCACAAACAAATTCTTCAAGGAAACTAACAGACCATGCATTGTTATATACTGATGTTCTGTTGGTAAAATTCTTGTGAGGATATTATTCTAGCCATTGATTGATGAAGGGAGAATATATGTATGTACACATGGTAAGCATTACAGGATTTCACTACTTCCAAATATAGAGCTCTCCATATGCACATTTACTTCCCTAATGTATGGTTAGATGAAACCAACAATTTTGATGCATGTTTTTACATCATGAAAATGAGGAAACTAACATGGCTATTGATACACACTCATATTTACTAGTATGTAGATTACTAAAAAGTTAGGGGAATATCCATATCTTCCTAACCGTTTGATTATTCAAGGGTACAAATTGGTTGTAATGACATGGCCACAATCGCATGAATTAACTCATTCCAAATATAGCTGATTTACAGCGTCTCTAATACATTGCCATAGTTCTACTCAAATTCTGCTCAAACAGGGATATGCCAATCATCACAATAAGTTCAAACATTGTCATGGCGTTATCATTAAAATGAGACGAAAACAACTTACATGCGCCGCCCTAGCAATACGTGGTGCCATCTGCTTTGTCGATCGCGTAGACGATGCTATTGTGTTCAATAGCATCACAGAAGTGTGTATCAGCTTTGATGATCCACTACGAGGTGATTCGTCTCCAGCTAAAGAAGGTATTGGCGGAAAGATAGGCAAGTCCATAGTCGAACAAGGCAATTAGCTTGAAGGCTGCATAATCCGCATATCGTGTGGGCACTTGGCTAATTACAATCTTCTGCAAAACAAGGTCTGTCCAACGGACGTGGTAATCTAGATGACTTAGACGGCTAAGGTAAAACCCCACATACTCCAACAGAGGAAGGATAATCTCATGGGAGGTCTGAAAGTTCATGAGCCCCAACTTTTTCCGGTCTCCTCTGATGGCAGCCATCCAGTGGCAGTTCATGTCGACCCGGTACTTACCTGCCAAGAAGTTTCGGGTGATGGTGATTGGATCGAAGTTGAGGCAAATGATGTACGGCGACCCACTACATACCTGCAAAGAAGTTTTGGCTAATGGAGGTCGGATTGAAGTCGAGGGGCATCATGTACGCCTACGTATCATGGTGAGAAAATCTTGCTAGACCTGATAGCAGCAAGCAAGGTGTTTTGAAAAGTGATGTCTACTACCTAACCTTCTTCTAGTAGACTCGTGTTGGGCCACCAAGCGCAGAGTTTTGTAGGACAGTAGCTATTTCCCCTCAGGTGGATGACCTAAGGTTTATCAATCCATGGGAGGCGTAGGGATGAAGATGGTCTCTCTCAAACAACCCTTCAACCAAATAACAAAGAGTCTCTTGTGTATGCAACACACCCAATACAATGGTAAATTGTATAGGTGCACTAGCTAGGCGAAGAGATGGTGATAAAAGTGTAATACGGATGGTAGATATAGGTTTTTGTAATCTGAAAATATAGAAACAACAAGGTAACTAATGATGAAAGTGAGCACAAACGGTATTGCAATGCTTGGAAACAAGGCATAGGGTTCATCCTTTCACTAGTGTAAGTTCTCTCAATAATGATAACATAATTGGATCATATAACAATCCCTCGAAATGCAACAAAGAGTCACTTCAAAGTTCTTATCACGGAGAACATAAGATGAAATTGCTTGTAGGGTATGAAACAATCTCAAAGTTATTCTTTCTGATCAATCTATTGGGCTATTCCTACAAGTGTCACAAAGCCCTAGGGTTCATACTAAAATAACACCACATGACACGCATCAATCAACCCTAATGTCACCTAGATACTCCTATGTCACCACAAGTATCCATGGGCTAATTATACGATGTGCATCACACAATTTCAGATTCATAATATTCAATCCAACACAAAGAACTTCAAGAGCATCCCGAGATTTCTATCAGAGAAAGGAATATGAAAAAGCATACCAACCCCTATGCATATATTACCCCATTGTCACCATGGGAATCTGCAAGTTGATAACCAAAACAAACATCAAGTAGATCAATACAACATCCCATTGTCACCATGGATATCCCATCGCAAGGCATACATCAGGTGCTCTGACATCCAAAGATTCAATCTGACATAACAAAACTTCAAAGGAAAGACTCAATTCATCACAAGGTAGAGGGAGAGAAACACCATATGATTCAAATATAGTAACAAAGCTCGCGGTGCATCAAGATCGTGCCAAATAAAGAACACGAGAGAGCGAGAGAGAGGGAGCGAGAGAGAGATCAAACACATAGATACGGGTACATACCCTCAGCCCCGAGGGTGAACTACTCCCTCCTTGTCATGGAGACTGCTGGGATGATGAAGATGGCCACCGGTGATGGTTTCCCCTCCGGCAGGGTGCCGGACGGGCATACGATTGGTTTTTCTTGGCTATAGAGGCTTGCGGCGGCGGAACTCCCGATCTAGGTTTATTTCGAGGGTTTCTCTATTTATAGGATTTTTTGGCATTGGGGATAAGTTAGGGTGGTCCACGAGGTGACGACAAGGCAAGGGGCGCCCTATAGGGGTGGGCGCGCCCCACCCTTGTGGATGCCTCGTGGCTCCTCTGGTCCACCTGAGATACTCCATGGGCTTCTCTTGGTCCATAAAAAATCATCGTAAAGTTTCAGCTCATTTGGACTTCGTTTGGTATAACTTTTCTGTAGAACTCAAAAATAAGGAAAAACAGAAACTGGCACTAGGCTCTAGGTTAATATGTTAGTCCCTGAAATAATATAAAATAGCATATTAATGCATATAAAACATCCAAACAGATAATATAGTAGCTTGGACCAATCAAAAATTATAGATATGTTGGAGACGTCAAGCATCCCCAAGCTTAATTCCAGCTCGTCCTCGAGTAGGTAAATGATAAAAATATAATTTTTCATGTGGAATGCTACCTAACATATTTATCAATGCAATCTTCTTTATTGTGGCATGCATATTCAGATCCATAAGATTGAAAACAAAAGTTTAATATTGACATAAAAATAATAATAATACTTCAAGCATACTAGAAAGCAAATCATTAAGCTTCAAAAATAACATGGCTAAAAAAGTTATCCCTACAAAATCATATAGTTTTGTTATGCTCCCTCTTCCCAATACAAAGTATAAAGCATGCCCACCCCAGTGTTAGCCAAGCAATTGTTTCATACTTTTTAACGCGCTTCAGCTTTTTAAACTCTTCAGGCAATACATGAGCATGATCCATGGACAAAGCACTATGGGTGGAATAGAAGGTGGTAGTAGACAAAGGAAGGGAGAAAGTCTCACATAACCTAGGCAAGTCAATGGACTATGGAGATGTCCATCAATTGATATCAATGTGAGTGAGTAGGGATTTCCATGTAAAGGATGCACTAGATCTATAAGTGTATGAAATCTCAAAATAAAACTAGTGGTGTGCATCAACTTGCTTGCTCATGAAGACCCAGGGCATTCGAGGAAGCCCATCATTAGAATATACAAGCCAAGTTCTATAACGAAAAATTCCCACTAGTAATATATGAAAGTGACAAAGTAGGAGACTCTCTATCATGAAGAACATGGTGCTACTTTGAAGCACAAGTGTGGAAAAGGATAGTAACATTGTCCCTTCTCTCTATTTCTCTCATTTTTATGCTCCTCTTTTTTTGGAGACTCTTTTGGCCTATTTTTTTGGATACTCTTTGGCCACTTTATTCAAAACCTCACATGGGACAATGTTCTAATAATGATGATCATCACACTTTTATTTACTTACAACTCGATACTAGAACAAAGATAATTCTCTATATGGATGCCTCCGGCGGTGTACCGGGATGTTCAATGATCAAGAGTGACATGTATACAAAATTATGAAAGGTGGCGAAGCCACAAATACAATGTCAACTACATGATCATGCAAATCAATATGACAATGATGGTATGTGTCATAATAAACGGAACGATGGAGTTACATGGCAATATATCTCGGAATGGCTATGGAAATTACATAATAGGTAGGTATGGTGGCTGTTTTGAGGAAGGGTATAAGGTGGTTTGATGCACCGGCGAAAGTTGCGCGGTACTAGAGTGGCTAGCAGTAATGGAAGGGTGAGAGTGCATATAATCCATTGACTCAACATTAGTCAAAAAGAATGCATACACTTATTGCAAAAAATCTATTAGCCCTCGAAGCAAAGTACTACTACGCATGCTCCTAGGGGAGAGGTTGGTAGGAGTTAATCATCGTGCGCTCCCGACTTTCACGCAAAGATAAACAATCAAGACACAATGCGGTTCAATTTGGTTACATAGTTAGGTGACCATATGTGCATGCTATGGGAATCACAAACCTTAACACAAATTACTACTAGCATGACTCTAATACCACCATCTTCATATCTCAAAACAATCATAAGGAATCAAACTTCTCATAGATTCAATTCTCTATATGAAAGTTTTATTATACCTTTTTTAATAACTATCATATTGGGATCAATTTCATAACACATGCATGTTACCATTACTATTTATAATACTCTCAAAAAGATATAAGGGAAGCATGAGAGTAAATGACAAACTACTCCAATAGATAAAAGTGAATATCAATGAGTAATTCAAATTATGTAGCTATGTGAAGATTCTCTCTCATTTAAAAAATTTCAGATCTAATGTATTTTATTCAAACATCAAGCAAAATAAAATAAAATGACAATGCAAGGATAGCACATATCATGTGAAGAAGCAAAAACTTAGGCTCAACCGAGGCTAACCGATGATTGTTGATGAAGAAACGTGGGATGCCTACGGGGGCATCCCCAAGCTTAGATGCTTGATACTTCTTGAAATATTAACATGGGATGCCTTGAGCATCCCCAATCTTGAACTTTTGTGTCTCCTTAATTCTTCTCATGTTGTGGTTTCCTTAAATCTCAAAAACTTCATCCACACAAAACTCAACAAGAACTCATGAGATAAGTTAGTATAAATCAACTCAAATCTTATCATTTCGTACCATAGAAAATTAATAAAATTATAATTTAACACCACATACTAAATTCTCTGCATATTTAATACTCTTATCCTCAGATAGAATCATTAAAACATGCAAACATATGCAAACAATGCAAAGATAACATCAACATGTCTAAACAGGACAGTCTATAAAGAGTGGAATTGTGCTCATACTTCCCTAGCTATGCGAATTCTGAAAAATTACCAAGTTATAGAGAACTTATTCTTGCTCACTATGTAAAAATTTCAAGACTTTATCACGTTCTTACTACCCAGAAGAATTCATACAATGATATAAAACTTTCTGTTTTCAAACAGCAACATAAAGACTTGCAAAATAAACATAGTAAAGGCTATACTTATCTTTTTTATTGAAATAAAAGATGTAAAAACTTATTATAAATGATAGAAAGCAAATATAAACAAAATAAAATGACGCTCCAAGCAAAACGCATATCATGTGACGAATAAAAATATAGCTCCAAGTGAGGATACCGATAATGTTGAAGACAAAAGAGGGGATGCCTTCCGGGGCATCCCCAAGCTTAGTTACTTGGATCCTCCTTGATTATTACCTTGGGGTTCCTTGGGCATCCCCAAGCTTAGGGTCTTGGCACTCCTTATTCTCCTCTTATCGATATCTCACCCAAAACTTGAAAACTTCAATCACACAAAACTTAACGGAACTTCGTGAGATGCATTAGTATAATAAAGCAAATCATTCACTTGGGTACTGTCAAAGTCAAGATTCATAATTGTTATCACACCATGCCTACTGTACCTTATCATTTCCACAATTTTCACTCAATATAAGCCATAGAAATACGAAAACAAGCAAACTACGCATTGAAAACAATATTTGTCAAAAACAGAACAATCTGTAATGATCTGGACAACCACCATACTTCTGCAACTATAAAAATTCTGAAAAATTAGGACATCATAGGAAATTTGTATATAAATCATGTGTACAAATTAAGCTAATTATCACGTTCCAGTGATTTATTGAATTTTTTTCACTGGACGCAAAACTTACTGTTTTTGCACGGAATCAAGTCAACTATCAACCACACTATCCCAAAGGCTTTACTTGGCACTTTATCGAAACAAAAGCAATAAAACATGATTAATATAGTAGCTTAATCATGTGAACACACTAAAACGGGAAGGGAAACAATTTCTTTCAGAGGTCTGATAAGAAACTTTCACCAGATATGTGTCCTCTATGGTTGATTCCTTCTTAATCCCATGCCCCATGTTTAGAAGTTGATCTCCCATCCCATCAATTAAGTACATTAATTTATCCATCCTTAATTAATCTTACATACTGCCCAATATCAAACACCTCACCATGGCCTGGGGCCCAAGCACGTTTGCGCATCTCATGGGCAGCGGGGCGACATGATGAGCTCGCCAAGCTCGCTCACCGTGACGACTACCTCCGCCAACAACTGTTTTGCGCTAAAAAATCCATGACAGCAACAATTTCTCCAAGTCGATGAAAAGAATGCTTTATGTGATGGTTATATTTTTGAATTCATTCATGATGCTACTAAAAATTATTATGGGAGAGGAACATGTGCTTCTACATATCTCAATAATATCAAGTTTCCTCTCTATGTGTTGAAAGTTTTGAAGTTTTGCTTGTTTTGCCTTCCTATGCTATTTGATTCTTGCTCCCATAAGTTGTTTGCTCACAAAATTCCTATGCATAGGAAGAGGGTTAGACTTAAATGTGCTTGCCATGTGATTCATGATGCTCTCTTGCATGTTTCAATTCATATCTTTAGTGTGAGCATCATTGAAATCATCTTGCCTAGCTAAAAGGCACTAAAGAAAAGCGCTTGTTAACAACCCAACACTTATACCTACTGTTTTTTGTGTGTTCACCTAATTATGATACTGTAATAATCATGTTTTACATGTTTTGTTTCAATAAAATGCCAAGCAAATCCTTAGGATCATGTTGGGTGGTAGTAGATTTGATCTTGCTGAAAAACAGAAACTTTTGCGCTAACGATAAAAAATCTCATTTTTAACAAAAGAGTGCTTTTAAGTTGATTCTTCTTGCAGAAGTTTAATACACAAAGTTCCCACGTGTTCATATTTTTTTCAAGATTTTTAGAGTTGTAGAAGTATGGTGAATGTTCAGATCATTACAGACTGTTCTGTTTTTGACAGATTCTGTTTTCAATGCATAGTTTGCTTGTTTTGTAGTTTCTATGGATTATATTGATCAATACAAATTGTAGAAATGATATGCTACATTAGGAATTGCGTGAGAACGATTACAGATCTTGTCTTTGACAGTACCCAAAGTGAATGGTTTGTTTTATCATACTAACCCATCTCACGAAGTTTTGTTAAGTTTTGTGTGGTTGAAGTTTTCAAGTTATGGGTGAGATATCGATATGACGAGAATAAGGAGTGAAAATACCCTAAGCTTGGGGATGCGCAGGGCACCCCAAGGTGATATTCAAGGAAGATCCAAGCAACTAAGGTTGGGGATGCCCCGGAAGGCATCCCCTCTTTCGTCTCCAACATTATCGGTAACCTCACTTGGAGTTATGTTTTCATTCATCACATGACATGTGTTTTGCTTGGAGCGTCAATTTATTTTGTTAGGATTTGCTTGCTGGTATTTATAATAATGTTTTGCATCTTTTATTTCAATAAAAGTGTCAAGGATAGCCTTTACCATGCTTATTTTGCAAGTCTATATGCTGTTGTTTGAAAATAGAAAGTTTTCTATCATTGTCCGAATTCTTCTGGATAGTCAGAATGTGATAAATTCTTGAAATTTTTACAAAGTTAGCATGAATAAGTTCTCTGTAACGTGGTAATTTTTCATAATTTTTGGAGCTAGGGAAGTATGAGAATAATTCCACTCTTTACACACTATACTGTTTTGACAGATTGCTGTTATGTTTGCATTGTTTGCATATGTTTGCGTGTTTAATGATTCTATTTGAGGATAGGAGTATTAAATATGAAGAGGCATTTAGTATGCAATTTTTAATAATAATTTTAGTGATTTTCTCCAGTAGAGAATGATAAGGTTTTGCATTGATTTATACTAGCTTATCTCACGAGTTCTTGTTGAGTTTTGTGTGGATGAAGCTTTTGAGATTTAGGGAAACTGTGTTATGAGAAGAATTAAGGAGACACAAAAGCTCAAGCTTGGGGATGCCCAAGGCACCCCAAGAAAATATTTCAAGAAGTCTCAAGCATATAATCTTGGGGATGCCCGATAGGCATCCCACCTTTCTTCATCAACAATTATCGGTTAGTATCGGTTGATCCTAAGTTTTTGCTTCTTCACATGAGATGTGCTATTCTTGAAATGTCATTTTATTTTGTTTGCTTGCTGTTTTAATAAAATACTTAGATCTGAAAGTTTTTTTAAATAAAATAGAGCCCCCAAATAGTTGCCAGAAAAGCTAGATAAGTGGCATGCACATCCCGTCAAAGAAGCTCTTTTCTAACACCGTTGCTCTAGTGCTTCACTTATATATTTTTTGAGCACGGTTTGCTTTAGTATTTTTGAAGAAAATCTCTCATGCTACACTTAGATTAATTTGAGAGAAAGAAATATTATGCTCATGATCTTCATTTATATGTTTTTGGAGTAGCTCACCATTTACTCTTGTGCTTCACTTATATACTATGAGTAAATTCTTGAATAAATTGAATGTCATGAAGTCGAAATCATATCATGCCTAGTGGTAGCTTCACATTGGGTTTAGATAGTGAAATCTTTTGAGGCTTGACAATCACAATATTTGTCATACAAGCAACTCACGAATAATTAGTATAAGGAAGAGAACTTTCACATGCAAATACACTCCCATCAAAAAATTATATGCCAAAAATTTTGACGTTGGACAAGGAAGACAACGTAATGGTTTATGTTTGTTCATATTCACACAGAAGTTATATTGTCATAGATCCTTCAACATGTGGTGCTTGCCCCCCATCTCTGCTAGCCCAAAAATTCTGCACCAAGTAGAGATACTAGGAATAGTCGTGGAAGCAATAGGTGGCGAGACGACCACGATGCAACGACAGTGATCAAGGTGTGAAGCACTCAAGCCGGTAACGATGGAGATCATAACGATGCTTTGAAGATGGAGATAAAAAGAAAAAGATGATGATGGCCATATCATGTCACATATTTTGATTGCATGTGATGTTTATCCTTTATGCATCTTATTTTGTTTAGAACGACGGTATCATTGTAAGATGATCCCTTCACTAAATTTCAAGATAATAGTGTTCTTCCCGAGTATGCACCGTTGCTATAGTTCATCGTTTCGAGACACCACATGATGATCAGGTGTGATAGACTCTATGTTCACATACAACGGGTGTAAGACAGTTTTACACACGCGGAATACTTGGGTTAAACTTGACGAGCCTAGCATGTACAGACATGGCTTCGGAACACTGGAGACCGAAAGGTCGAACATGAGTCATATAGTAGACATGATCAACATAGAGATGTTCACCATTGATGACTACTCCATCTCACGTGATGATCAGACATGGTTTAGTTGATTTGGATCATGTATTACTTAGATAACCTAAGGGATGTTAATTTAAGTGGGAGTTCTTTAGTAATTTTATTAACTGAACTTAATTTATCATGAACTTAGTCCTGATAGTATTTGCATATCTATGTTGTAGATCAATGGCCCGTGCTATCGTTCCCTTCAATTTTAATGCGTTCCTAGAGAAAGCTAAGTTGAAAGATGATGGTAGAAACTACACAGACTGGGTCCGTAACTTGAGGATTATCATCATTGCTGCATAAAAGAATTATGTCCTTGATGCACCGCTAGGTGATGGACCTATTGCAGGAGCTGATGTAAATGTTATGAACGTATGGCAACCTTGTGTCGGTGTACTAAGGTAGGGGTACCTCAGTACCCCAACTTGTGCACGGGCAGTTGCAGCTTCCCGCGGCAAGGTTTACTGCTGGCTCGCCGGAGACCTTCCTGCTCCTTATCTAACCATTCAAAGACAAAGTATACAAGACAGAAGACCAAGACCCCGGCAAGAGGAGCTTGCCGGGAAGGCCGTTCCAGGCTCAAGATTGCTTAACTAGCACGAGGCCCTGGCAAGAGGAGCTTGTCAGGACGAACAGAAGATTTTATCTTAGAAGACCCAGCAAGGGCTCGGGGAGCGGCAAGCTTCCGGGCCCGGCAAGGTCGAGATCCCCGGCAAGGTGCTTGCCGGGGGAGGTGCGCTGTGTGCCCGCGCTCCAGCTCATCGGCCCACGCGTCGCCCTGGGGCCACTCCAGGGACGCGTGGCGGATGGCTGTGCAGCCTGGGGGACACGGTGGCACTCCACGGCAGTAGATCCATCGCCGTGGCAGACGGAGACGCAACGGCGGGAGCTTTTGGGGTCGACGGCGACGGGCATTAAATGCCCTTGTCCCCCACTGTCAAAGTAGGTATAGACCACTGTTCTGCACTGTAGCTCCACTGTTCCCGCACTATTCCAACTACCACCTATTTTACATTTTTACCCCTTTCTCCTACGTTGACACCTGTCGGTGACCCCTTGCACTATAAAAGGAGGCCCATGCACAACGTGGGGGGGGTTCGGTTCAGTTCGGTTCGAAACCTAGATCATTCTCACGCTCGTGTAGCTGCTTCTTCAAGCTCCGAGCGCCCAACTCAATACACAACCAAGCAGGAGTAGGGTTTTACGCATCCGTGCGGCCCGAACCTGGGTAAAACTGCCCGTGCGTACCAGCATCGGCAAGTGCCCGACCGCCGTGGTGCGGTCAGGGTGATCCTCAAGGTCAAAAATGATGGGCGTGCTGGACCATTTGAGGAGCCTGCGCGACTCCACGGGCGGCTCCGCTGCATTCACCTCACGCACCCACTGTTTCAGCTGGCGGTGGGAGGTGTGCAGGGAGGCGCCACCGTCGACGCACAGGACCTCCGTGGCCTTCTGGAACTCCTGCTCGCTGTTCTCGTCGTCCTCCATGTCTTCATCGTCGTCTTCGTCGTTGTCGCGGCCCCGGGGAGGTCGATCTCCTTGCCGCTGCTTGGCCTTGCCGCGGCGTCCTCCCCGGCCATTGAATGGCCGCTTCTTGCTGGGCTCTTCCCCGCCACCTTGGGCCTTCTCCTTGTCGCGCCTCTCGTACTCAGCCTTTTGCTGCTCGACGAGGTACTCGACGCGCTTACAGTTGGAGAGGTCGTGACCCTTGGTGCGGTGAATCTTACAGTATTGCTTGTCGGAGCTACCCGGCTTGTCGGTCGCCGCCGCAGGGGCAGGCTCCTTGCCGGAGCCGCCAGCCTGCGCTTGCTTGGCGGGGGCTTCCTTGCCGGACTTCTCGACGGCAAGCACTTCCTTCTTGCCCTTCTTCCTGTTGTTCCGCCGCCGGCTCTTCTTTGCCGGGGCGGCGTCGTCGCTGTCGCTTCCCCCTGCGCCAGCATCCTCCCCGGGGAGTTTCCTCCCCTCTTCTGCACGGGCGCACTTGTCGGCAAGAGCGTAGAGCTCGCTGACGTCCCTGATCTTGGTCATCGCCATCTCCTCACGCATGCGGCGGTTACGCACGTTCTGATGGAACGCGCTGATAACCGCAGCAGGGTGAACGTCGGGGATGTTGTGCTGTACCCGGCTGAAACGTTGGATATACTTGCGCAGGGGTTCGCCCTCCTTCTGGGCCAAAATGTGGAGATCGCTCTCCTGGCCATGGGGTTTGTGGCCGCCGGTGAAGGCGCCAACAAACTGATGGCAGAGGTCGGCCCAAGAAGAGATAGAGCCTTCCGGCAAGTGCATGAGCCATGAACGGACGTTCGGCTTCAGCACGAGCGGGAAGTAGTTGGCTAGGATCTTCTCGTCGCGCCCCCCGGCAGCTTGCACTGCTATGGTGTAGACGCTGAGAAACTCCGAGGGGTGCGTCTTGCCGTCGTACTTCTCCGGTACGTCGGGCTTAAAGTTCTTCATGCTGGGCCACTGGACGCGCCGCAGCTCGCGGGTGAACGCAGGGCAGCCTGCCGCGTACGGCAAGTCGCCTGGTTCACCGGGCGCGGGTGCGTCGACAGTGTTCCCAGCCCTCTTGTCGGATTGTCGCCGAGCTTCTCGGCGGCGCTCGATCGTGGTCCGAGCGTCTTCATCTCGCCGGTCATCAAGGACCTGGCGCTGGTCCCGACGGGCCCGCGGGTCCGACGAGGCTGTGGAGCCGTCGTCGGGATTGTTCCGGCGGGGCGGCGTCTTCTGCTTCTGCGGCGGGGAGTGCACGCTTGTCGCACCCCCGGCAGTCTTGTCGCCGATAGCCTTCGTCTTCTCGGCCTGCCGCGGCCGCGAGGCCGACGGCTGCTGCGGAGAGTCGTTGTTGGCGAAGTCTATCAGGCTCCGGATAGTGGCCCTCCATTCCTCGGCCTTGTCGGCCGCTGGAGGAAAATCGAGGAGCAGCTGCGCCCTTGCGAGCGCTTCTGCCGGAGTAGTGGGGAACGCGGGCGAGCGGTGCGAGGAGCGGGATACGCTCGGACTTCTAACGACGTTAGAAGGAGCGGGGTCCCGCGCCGGCGCCTTCGCTTTGCTTGTGCCCGGACGGGGGTCCGGGGCGTCCCGCGAACCTCCAGTATGGCCTTGTCCCAGCAAGCGGATACCACCTCCCGTGGTATGGCGCTGCGGGGTCGTCGTATGTTGCGATGGATGTGGCGCGTCCACGGAGACCGAGGTCCGGTCGTCCGTCCTGTTCTTGGATCTGGTGGCACCGTGAGTGTCCTCGCCGGCAACCACCCTTCCGACGGCGTCTCCCCCGCCCACCGTTGGCTCTGGTGGCGGCGGGTGAGACGCGGACGGGCCTCCGACCTCCGAAGGCTTCTTCTTCGGGGCCATGGAGTTGTCGCTGATGAAGTTGCTGATGAAGCTGGAGAGGTTGATGAAGATTGCGCCCGCGCGAACGCCGGATCAGGTTCGCACAACCTCGACGCCCCCTACCTGGCGCGCCAAAGATGTCGGGGGAAACTGTCCGCCACGAACACCTATGGGACCGGAGCCCCTTGTCTGTGCGGTACGAGGGCGGAGGGAGCACGAAGAGCAGATCGAGGCAGACGCACGGGCAGTTTTACCCAGGTTCGGGCCGCACGGATGCGTAAAACCCTACTCCTGCTTGGTTGTGTATTGAGTTGGGCGCTCGGAGCTTGAAGAAGTAGCTACACGAGCGTGAGAATGATCTAGGTTTCGAACCCCCTCCACGTTGTGCATGGGCCTCCTTTTATAGTGCAAGGGGTCACCGACAGGTGTCAACGTAGGAGAAAGGGATAAAAATGTAAAATAGGTGGTAGTTGTAACAGTGCGGGAACAGTGGAGCTACAGTACAGAACAGTGGTCTATACCTACTTTAACAGTGGGGGACAAGGGCATTTAATGCCCGTCGCCGTCGACCCCAAAAGCTCCCGCCGTTGCGTCTCCGTCTGCCACGGCGATGGATCCACTGCCGTGGAGTGCCACCGTGTCCCCCAGGCTGCCCAGCCATCCGCCACGCGTCCCTGGAGTGGCCCCAGGGCGACGCGTGGGCCGATGAGCTGGAGCGCGGGCACACAGCGCACCTCCCCCGGCAAGCACCTTGCCGGGGATCTCGACCTTGCCGGGCCCGGAAGCTTGCCGCTCCCCGAGCCCTTGCCGGGTCTTCTAAGATAAAATCTTCTATTCGTCCTGACAAGCTCCTCTCGCCAGGGCCTCGTGCTAGTTAAGCAATCTCGAGCCTGGGACGGCCTTCCCGGCAAGCTCCTCTTGCCGGGGTCTTGGTCTTCTGTCTTGTATACTTTGTTTTTGAATGGCTAGATAAGGGGCAGGAAGGTCTCCGGCAAGCGCGTGGTGAACCCTGCCGCGGGGAGCTGCCGCTGCCCGTGCACAAGTTGGGGTACTAGGGTACCCCTACCTTAGTACACCGACAGACCTGAACACCAAAGTGATATGTCGGCTCATCAAAATTTGAGCTGTAATTGCGATAACTTTCATTTTTTCCAATCCTGCAGGCCATTTTTGAGGGCCAAGACGACCCTTTTTGGGCTCAGAATTTTCCACGCACGTGATCCTGTGTGTGCACGTATGTAAAATCCTCCAGATCGTAAAAACTAGAAGTCCTATCACCTCAATTCCCCAATAGCTTTCCAACGCCTATGAAAACGACGAAATCGGTGCTTGTTCTCACTTGCTTTGAGAGTCTCGATCAATTCAGACTCTAGGTTGATTTTTGTATTCACCGTTTCTTCGCGAGAGTTGGCCTAACACCCTATTGTATCCATACATGGGTGGGGCGCCAAGGACCTGAACACCAAAGTGATATGCCGGCTCATCAAAATTTGAGCTGTAATTGCGATAACTTTCATTTTTTCCAATCCTGCAGGCCAGTTTTGAGGGCCAAGACGACCCTTTTTGGTCTCAAAATTTTCCTCGCACGTGATCCTGTGTGTGCACGTATGTAAAATCCTCTAGATCGTAAAAACTAGAAGTCCTATCACCTCAATTTCCCAATAGCTTTCCAACGCCTATGAAAATGACGAAATCGGAGCTTGTTCTCACTTGCTTTGAGAGCCTCGATCAATTCGGACTCTAGGTTGATTTTTGTATTTTCTTTGATCACCGTTTCTTCGCGAGAGTTGGCCTAACACCCTATTGTATCCATACATGGGTGGGGCGCCCAGGACCTGAACACCAAAGTGATATGCCGGCTCATCAAAATTTGAGCTGTAATTGCGATAACTTTCATTTTTTCCAATCCTGCAGGCCCTTTTTGAGGGCCAAGACGACCCTTTTTGGGCTCAGAATTTTCCACGCACGTGATCCTGTGTGTGCATGTATGTAAAATCCTCCAGATCGTAAAAACTAGAAGTCCTATCACCACAATTCCCCAATAGCTTTCCAACGCCTATGAAAACGACGAAATCGGTGCTTGTTCTCACTTGCTTTGAGAGTCTCGATCAATTCGGACTCTAGGTTGATTTTTGTATTTTCTTTGATCACCGTTTCTTCGCGAGAGTTGGCCTAACACCGTATTGTATCCATACATGGGTGGGGCGCCAAGGACCTTGTCGGTGTACTAAGGTAGGGGTACCTCAGTACCCCAACTTGTGCACGGGCAGTTGCAGCTTCCCGCGGCAAGGTTTACTGCTGGCTCGCCGGAGACCTTCCTGCTCCTTATCTAACCATTCAAAGACAAAGTATACAAGACAGAAGACCAAGACCCCGGCAAGAGCAGCTTGCCGGGAAGGCCGTCCCAGGCTCAAGATTGCTTAACTAGCACGAGGCCCTGGCAAGAGGAGCTTGTCAGGACGAATAGAAGATTCTATCTTAGAAGACCCGGCAAGGGCTCGGGGAGCGGCAAGCTTCCGGGCCCGGCAAGGTCGAGATCCCCGGCAAGGTGCTTGCCGGGGGAGGTGCGCTGTGTGCCCGCGCTCCAGCTCATCAGCCCACGCGTCGCCCTGGGGCCACTCCAGGGACGCGTGGCGGATGGCTGTGCAGCCTGGGGGACACGGTGGCACTCCACGGCAGTGGATCCATCGCCGTGGCAGACGGAGACGCAACGGCGGGAGCTTTTGGGGTCGACGGCGACGGGCATTAAATGCCCTTGTCCCCCACTGTTAAAGTAGGTATAGACCACTGTTCTGTACTGTAGCTCCACTGTTCCCGCACTGTTACAACTACCACCTATTTTACATTTTTATCCCTTTCTCCTACGTTGACACCTGTCGGTGACCCCTTGCACTATAAAAGGAGGCCCATGCACAACGTGGAGGGGGTTCGAAACCTAGATCATTCTCACGCTCGTGTAGCTACTTCTTCAAGCTCCGAGCGCCCAACTCAATACACAACCAAGCAGGAGTAGGGTTTTACGCATCCGTGCGGCCCGAACCTGGGTAAAACTGCCCGTGCGTCTGCCTCGATCTGCTCTTCGTGCTCCCTCCGCCCTCGTACCGCACAGACAAGGGGCTCCGGTCCCATAGGTGTTCGTGGCGGACAGTTTCCCCCGACATCTTTGGCGCGCCAGGTAGGGGGCGTCGAGGTTGTGCGAACCTGATCCGGCGTTCGCGCGGGCGCAATCTTCATCAACCTCTCCAGCTTCATCAGCAACTTCATCAGCGACAACTCCATGGCCCCGAAGAAGAAGCCTTCGGAGGTCGGAGGCCCGTCCGCGTCTCACCCGCCGCCACCAGAGCCAACGGTGGGCGGGGGAGACGCCGTCGGAAGGGTGGTTGCCGGCGAGGACACTCACGGTGCCACCAGATCCAAGAACAGGACGGACGACCGGACCTCGGTCTCCGTGGACGCGCCACATCCATCGCAACATACGACGACCCCGCAGCGCCATACCACGGGAGGTGGTATCCGCTTGCTGGGACAAGGCCATACTGGAGGTTCGCGGGACGCCCCGGACCCCCGTCCGGGCACAAGCAAAGCGAAGGCGCCGGCGCGGGACCCCGCTCCTTCTAACGTCGTTAGAAGTCCGAGCGTATCCCGCTCCTCGCACCGCTCGCCCGCGTTCCCCACTACTCCGGCAGAAGCGCTCGCAAGGGCGCAGCTGCTCCTCGATTTTCCTCCAGCGGCCGACAAGGCCGAGGAATGGAGGGCCACTATCCGGAGCCTGATAGACTTCGCCAACAACGACTCTCCGCAGCAGCCGTCGGCCTCGCGGCCGCGGCAGGCCGAGAAGACGAAGGCTATCGGCGACAAGACTGCCGGGGGTGCGACAAGCGTGCACTCCCCGCCGCAGAAGCAGAAGACGCCGCCCCGCCGGAACAACCCCGACGACGGCCCCACAGCCTCGTCGGACCCGCGGGCCCGTCGGGACCAGCGCCAGGTCCTCGACGACCGGCGAGATGAAGACGCTCGGACCACGATCGAGCGCCGCCGAGAAGCTCGGCGACAATCCGACAAGAGAGCTGGGAACGCTGTCGACGCACCCGCGCCCGGTGAACCAGGCGACTTGCCGTACGCGGCAGGCTGCCCTGCGTTCACCCGCGAGCTGCGGCGCGTCCAGTGGCCCAGCATGAAGAACTTTAAGCCCGACGTACCGGAGAAGTACGACGGCAAGACGCACCCCTCGGAGTTTCTCAGCGTCTACACCATAGCAGTGCAAGCTGCCGGGGGGCGCGACGAGAAGATCCTAGCCAACTACTTCCCGCTCGTGCTGAAGCCGAACGTCCGTTCGTGGCTCATGCACTTGCCGGAAGGCTCTATCTCTTCTTGGGCCGACCTCTGCCATCAGTTTGTTGGCGCCTTCACCGGCGGCCACAAACCCCATCCCGAGATCTGCAAATGAAATTGCAGATGGCCTTTCAAAGTGCGCCGCAATGAAGTTACCTATGGAACCAGGGACCTTTTTGCTCAAGCTGACTCGACCATCAGTTACACCATCAATTGGGCAGTCCAAGAAGAGAAAGTTGGTCTCCGGCGACTACTTGCCGGCGGATCTTCCAGAAACCGCCGCCAAGGTCCCCAGGATCAACGACAACGCTGAGGAACAGTTTGCTCCTGCAAGCCCTCGGGCTTGTGCAGTTGAAGCAAGTGTTCCCGACAAGCCTCGCCCCGGCGAGCTTGCCGGGGGACCGTCAGCTCCGACAGGACCAGAGGTCTTTGCCGTAGAAGCTGGGGTTCCCGCAGCGGCCCTCGAGCCTTTAGTCCTTGCCGTCGAGCCCCGAGCTCCGGCATGGGCACAGCAGATCGTCCGCTTTCTACAAACTGGAGAACTTCCCGACGACCCTCAAGAGATAGAGAAGATAACCAGGCAGTCAAGTATGTATCAGTTTGTGGATAACGAGCTATACAGAAGAAGACTCAATGGTGTCAGGTTGAAGTGCATCTCCAGGGAAGATGGACAGAAGCTGTTGGCAGAAATACACGGAGGCATATGCGGCCACCACATTGGCGCAAGGGCGCTTGCCGGGAAAGCTTTCCGGCAAGGGTTCTTTTGGCAAGAAGCCCTCCAAGATGCAACTGCACTAGTAACCAAGTGTGAAGCGTGCCAGTTCCATGCAAAGCAAATACATCAGCCAGCTCAAGCTCTCCAAACAATCCCTTTGTCTTGGCCCTTCTCGGTCTGGGGGCTCGATATCCTCGGCCCTTTCCCTCGCGCTGTCGGGGGCTTTGAGTACTTGTACGTTGCAATCGACAAGTTCACAAAGTGGCCGGAAGTGGAGCCAGTGAGAAAGGTGACAGCACAGTCAGCAGTCAGGTTCTTCAGGTCGATTGTTTGCCGTTTCGGGATCCCTAACAGGATCATCACCGACAATGGTACGCAATTCACTAGTCGCACCTTCATGCAGTACGTCCAAGACCTTGGAGCCAAGGTCTGTTTCGCTTCTGTTGCTCACCCGAGGAGCAACGGCCAAGCGGAGAGGGCAAATGCTGAAGTGCTGCGCGGACTCAAGACAAGGACTTTTGACAGGCTGCGCAAGTGCGGAAAGAATTGGATAGAGGAGCTCCCGGCGGCTCTTTGGTCAATCAGAACGACACCAAGTCGAGCCACCGGGCAGACACCTTTTGCTCTAGTCTACGGGGCAGAAGCAGTTATCCCCACGGAACTCGTATACGGATCTCCTCGAGTGCTCGCTTATGATGAGCTCGAGCAAGAGCAACTGCGGCAAGATGACGCATTGCTCCTTGAGGAGGGACGTCTCCAGGCTGCTGTACGAGCTGCTCGATACCAGCAAGCTTTGCGCCGCTACCATAGCCGCAAAGTCAAGGCCAGGAGTCTCGAGGAAGGCGACCTTGTTCTTCGGCGTGTTCAGTCCGCCAAGAATTCCAACAAGTTGACGCCGAAGTGGGAAGGCCCTTATCGGGTGAGACAAGTTACGAGGCCCGGCGCTGTCCGCCTCGAGACCGAAGAAGGCTTACCGGTGAGCAACTCCTGGAACATAGAGCATCTTCGCAAGTTTCACCCCTAAGGCGTGGTTGCCGTGATCCGCTCCGGCAACCACCTTTTGTACAAGCCTTGCCGCTGTTGCATGTAACCCTTTGTACAAAGCCGGGCGCAGACCCCGTGCATCAGTAAAGATTTCGTGTTTTCGCATCGATTGCCTTTCGCATGCTTCTCTTTGCTATTTGCGTGTTTTATTTGGCATTTGATGCAACACTTAGATACTCGGTAAGCACTATTACGCCGAAAGGCGATATGCTTGTTTCCCTCTCCTTTTCCTTTTTCTCTTAAGCAGAAGGAACGTTCCTCGCGCACAAGTTTGCCGGGGGGGGAAGGAGGTGGAGGAGGAACTAAGTGCCGTTCAAGTAAGAAGAGCCTTACCGGAAAGCAAACAACATGAGCAAGCAGCTTATGAAAGATAAGTTGTTAGAATTTGACCAGTTCAAATTTTAAATTTTGGTTGTCTTCCTTGAACGATCACACTTTGTATGGAAAACCTGTGCGCGGAGGAACCTACCCGTGGCTTGCCGCACCCTTATCTTGTCTTCGAGTTCACTCGACGATTTAAGTGAGCTGCGACAAGTGTCGCGCCCTTGCCTCGTTTCCGAGTACACTCAGCAAGCTAAGTGCGTTGCGACCTGCTGCGGCAAGGTTGCTTGCCGGCGAGGACCTTGGCCAGCAGGCTGCTCAGAGTCCAGCACTCAGCGCTCGCGGCAAGGGCCCCTTGCCGGCAAGCTCCCCGGGAGCGTAGGGTGAAAAACATACAAAGTCAAAGATTGGAACAAGGAAGATAACATTGCACTGATTGATTGAAGTAAAGCAAATATCTTACAAGGATAACTTGTCGCAATGGACTAATGAGTTCATAACATAACGTGCAGCAACAAAAAGATAAAGATAGATGGGGCCCTAGTCTACGCGGTCGCCCTCCTTCCTGCCAAGCTTTGCCACCTTGGCGATGATGTGGCTGACCTGCTCCTTCAGGGCCTCCGTGTTCGCATCCTCCGGCAAGCTGCGGAGAACGTTCGTGAGGTTGATCCCCGGGTTGCGGAACACGATCTTCGTCAAGACCCGCTCCAGAGTTCCCGCGCAGAGACGGCGCGACTCCTCGGCCAGCTGCGCGGGGATGCGGTTCCGGAGACCTGCAAGGGCCGGAGCGACGCCTCTGAAGAAGAGGCTGAGCTTGGCGCTGTGCGGGAGATCTGGATCCGGCGAGTAGATAAGATGCTCGGCCTTCAAAGCAAGCAACTCCTGGTCAATGTTGGACGCAGAAGAAGCCAGCTCTTCGGTCCACGCCTCGATGGTCTGCCGGAATAGCTCAGACGCCTTGTTGACGCTATCCACCAAAGTCCGCTCCTTCCGGAGCTCCTCCTTCAGCTTGTCTTCTCGGAGCTTGGCGGCGTCAATTGAATCCCTCAGAGTTGAGACCTTCAGCTCCAAGTCTTCGATGGAATCCTTGGCGGCCTTCAACTCGTCGCCCTTCTTTGATAAGCTTACTTGGAGCTCCGCGTTGGTGTGGGCGTCCTTCTCGCGCTCAGTAATGAGCGCGGCAACCTTCTCGGCGCTCACCTTCATCGCCTTCTCCAACTGGATGACCTTGGCGGCGAGCTCCTTCTTGGCATCTTCCGCGGCAGCAGCAGCGGCTTTCGCCTCCTTCAGCTCCCCGCCAAGAGCAGCCTCGCGAGCGGCAAGGTCCTCCTCGTGGGAGTCGAGATCCACCTTCCGCTGCGCGAGCTCTCCCTCTCGCCGGGACATCTCCACCCCGGCGAGTCGTTGCTGTTCCTCAGCCTCGGCCTTCTCCAGCACCCATTCTTCATATTCGCCGGCAAGGCGCTCGCGCGCCTCCGCCACCTCGCGGAGGCCCGCCTTGTGGGCGGCGCTAAGCTCCGCCGCACGCTTCTCCATTTCAGCGGCGGCCTGGGCAGCAAGGGCTTCCCGGGAGGCAAGCTTCGCCTGCCTGGCCCGGTAAAGGGCCAGGAGTCGGTGGAGAAGCTTCTCCTCCTCGGGCCCATCTCCTTCGCCGGGCGCTTCGACGACTGTCAGACCCGCGGAGGCGAGGACTTCCCCGTCAAACGCCTCGCCCTCCGCGGGAGCTCTTGATGAAGACCCCCAAGGCACTTGGATAAAGATGCCATTGGGGGCACGAAGATAGTAACCGGCTGGCTCCTCGCCGGCGGAGGGACCGGCGGCCGGTGCAGCATCTGATGCTCCCGCCACCTCCGGGTTGGCGGTGCGGTCGCCGTCCCCCTCCCCGGCCGCTGCATCGGCAGCCGGAGCGGTCTCCTGCACGGCCGGCTCGGTGGTTTCGGCCGTCTCCGCGGTGGCCTCGGCCATCTCCACGACGACGGGAGCGTCATCGCCGCCGCCCTGTGCGCCCTCCTCATCCTCGATATTGATGACCTCGGTCTCCATTGGCGCGGGAGGAGGAGGAGGAAGATCTAGAAGAAAAAGAAGTTCAAAATCAAGCAAAGATCCAAAAAGAAGCAAAGACAAGAAAACCAAGTACAGAACGTACCTTGGCGGACGTCCTCTGCGGCGGGCTCCCTTGCCGGGGAGCTCGGCCCTGGCGGAGTGGCCGTCCTCGCCGGGCTGCTCGCCCTTGGCGGGGTACTCTGCCTTGGCGGAGTACCCGCCCTTGGCGGAGCGCTCTCCCTCGCCGGAGAGTTTTGCCTTGCCGGGGACGGCGGGGCCTGCGGCTCCTCGGTAACGGCCTCCGGGCGCTCTTCCCGCTGCGGCTCCACCTCTGCACAAGAGAAGATAGAAGAACCAAGACATTCAGAGATCAAAGCCCCAAGCGCGCCCCGACGAGCAAAAACAGTAAACCTCTAACTTACGCTGGGGGCTGCGCTGGGGGCTGCTCCCCGGAGCGGCACTCGGGTCCGGCAAGATCGGCTCCGCCGCGATCCCTGCTTCCGCGACGGATGGGTCTTCCACGACCTCAACTGTGGGCACCTTGACCCTCTTCGCGCGCTGCTCCAAGGTCCTGCAATCACAAGCAACAAACAAAATCAAGCGTCAGCAACAATCGAGATATAAAAATCAAGAAGGAGTAAGGTCTCGGGTCCTTACTCTTGGTCCTCCTCGTCGTCCTCGCTCAGCGCGGAGAAGTCGAACTCCACGGTGGGCGCGTCGGCGCGAGGGGCGGAGGATGAAGGTTCCCTCGCGCGTTTCGGAGCCACCGGGGCTGGGGGCTGCGTAGGCCCAGCCCCTGTGGTGGCCGGCGCCCGAGAAGGGGGCGGAGCAGCTGCTCCGCTCCGAGAAGATCCTTGCCGGCTCGGTGCCGGCCTGCGGGACGCCTCTGCCGTGGCCGGCACGCCGGCCGCCCTTGGCACGGCTTGGCTCGGCCGGGGAGCTGCCCGGCGAGCTGGCTGTTGCCGGGGCGCTCGCGTCTGCTCTCCCGTCGCCGCCTTGCGGAGACGCTTCAACGGGGACTGCTTCGGGCTTGCCGGGGGCGGGGGGCTCTCCGACGAGGAGAGGTCGTCGGCGTACAACTCTGTCGATCCGCCGGAGCCTTCGGCCTCCTCCTCCTCCTCCTCCTCTGCCTCGGCCGGCTCGCTGGGCCCAGCATCCGACGATGCGGCCCTCTTCCCCTTGGCGCCTCCGCCCCTCGCGGCGCCTCTGCTTCCTCCGGCGGTGCCCTCCATTGCCGCGGCCTCCGTCGCGATCCCACTGATCCCAGAGTGCCTCAGCGAGGGGATCACGGCGAGCGCGTCGGGAGGGAGCTCTAGCAGCTTGCGAATCTCCTCATTGTCCGCCTGGCTGGCGGCATCCGCGGCTTCCGCCTCCGCGGGTGTGTATCCAAAGTTTCCCGCCGCCGAGGCTGCGGCGACTTCTTCAGCGCGAGAAGCTATGTAAGCAATCTCTTGGTCGGTGGTGGCCCGCGTGTGCAGCTTGAGATCGTCCTTCTTCTCCAACACCTCCACAAGGCGGTCGTAGAACTCGAGGACGTCGATGGGCTTGGGCGCAATCCACGTGCGCTCCACTCCATGAGAGTCGCACGCGGGCATCATAGCGACAAGGCGATCCCGGGCGCTGCTGGCGCAGAGCGGCACCACTCCCCGGGGAGCTCGGAACCACTCGGGGTGTGCCGGGTCGAACTTGAAAAGTTCCCTGACCATACCCCGCAGCTCGAGTGTTGTGAAGTTAAAATTGAGGCCGGGGCGCAGCCTCATGATGTCTGCCGGGCCGCCATATTGCCACGCCGGCCTCTTCCGGTCTTGGAGGGGGGCGATCCGGCGACGAAGAAAGTCCGCGCCCACTTCAGCGACAGACAGCGGCGCCAAACGAAGACGCATGATCCTGACGAGAGCAATATCCAGCTTGGAGTCGTCGGAATCGAAGTTACTCCAATCCCTGCCGCGCACGATGGGCGATGTGCGCGGCGCGGTGAAGTGTTGCGGCCGCTCCTCGACGACCCAGCACCACTCCGCACGCCACTCTTCCCACTTGCCGCGGAGCTCCCCCGGCAAGTAGGCAGGTTTCTTATTCAGCCTGAACACCCAAGAGATTCCTCCGGAGAGGGGGGCGTCGGCCTCTACTCTGGGGATGAAAAAGTGCCTAAAGAGAGCTACGTTGGGCTGGATTCCTACGAAGTTTTCGCACATGTGTGCGAAAACGGACATGGTGAGGATGGCGTTGGGAGTGAAGTCGAGGAGGTGGAGGCCATAAGTGTTCATGATATCGCAGAAAAAGTTTGAGAAGGGAGGGCACAGACCGCAGTGGAAGAAGGCTGCGAAAAAGTAATACCCGCCGGGGTAGTGGTCCTTGGCGACGGCCGGGTAGACGCGCGTGCGGGGGTGCGCTGGAGTCTCCTTGGACCAGAACCAATAATATTTGCTCCAGAGCTCCCGCACGCCGAGCCTCGGCGAGAAGACGATGTGCTCCTTCCGGTACGCGGCGAGCTTCGCCGCCTGATCTGACTTCTCCCGCTTGGACTTCTCCGCCTTCGCCTTGTCGGTCTTTGGGGCCATGGCGGACGCGGTGGAAGGAAGGGGGCGAAGAGCTTGGTGGTGGCGGAGGAGTAGAGGCAAAGAGCAGAGGGATCTGAGGAAGAAGACGATGGTAATGAGTGCGCAGGGAGGGGAACCGCGCCGCTCTCTCTGCTTTTATGGGGGAGTGGGGGGCGTTTCGCCCTTCCCATTAAAGAAATCGTGGGCACGTCCCATCCCACGGCGCCGCAATCGACGCGTGCCGTTACCGTGGGGTGCGGCGGATAGGGAAGTGGATTCGGCGCGCCGCGGGCCGCGGGTGCCCGTGCACTGTTTTGGGCCTGGCCCAACAGCGCTCGGCACCGTGTGTGGCCCAGGCCCGGGGGCTCCTGTCGGTGTACTAAGGTAGGGGTACCTCAGTACCCCAACTTGTGCACGGGCAGTTGCAGCTTCCCGCGGCAAGGTTTACTGCTGGCTCGCCGGAGACCTTCCTGGTCCTTATCTAACCATTCAAAAACAAAGTATACAAGACAGAAGACCAAGACCCCGGCAAGAGGAGCTTGCCGGGAAGGCCGTCCCAGGCTCAAGATTGCTTAACTAGCACGAGGCCCTGGCAAGAGGAGCTTGTCAGGACGAACAGAAGATTTTATCTTAGAAGACCCAGCAAGGGCTCGGGGAGCGGCAAGCTTCCGGGCCCGGCAAGGTCGAGATCCCCGGCAAGGTGCTTGCCGGGGGAGGTGCGCTGTGTGCCCGCGCTCCAGCTCATCGGCCCACGCGTCGCCCTGAGGCCACTCCAGGGACGCGTGGCGGATGGCTGTGCAGCCTGGGGGACACGGTAGCACTCCACGGCAGTGGATCCATCGCCGTGGCAGACGGAGACGCAACGGCGGGAGCTTTTGGGGTCGACGGCGACGGGCATTAAATGCCCTTGTCCCCCACTGTCAAAGTAGGTATAGACCACTGTTCTGCACTGTAGCTCCACTGTTCCCGCACTGTTCCAACTACCACATCTTTTACATTTTTACCCCTTTCTCCTACGTTGACACCTGTCGGTGACCCCTTGCACTATAAAAGGAGGCCCATGCACAACGTGGAGGGGGTTCGAAACCTAGATCATTCTCACGCCCGTGTAGCTGCTTCTTCAAGCTCCGAGCGCCCAACTCAATACACAACCAAGCAGGAGTAGGGTTTTACGCATCCGTGCGGCCCGAACCTGGGTAAAACTGCCCGCGTGTGTGCTTCGATCTGCTCTTTGTGCTCCCTCCGCCCTCGTACCGCACAGACAAGGGGCTCCGGTCCCATAGGTGTTCGTGGTGGACAGTTTCCCCCGACATCTTTGGCGAGGAAGATCTAAGAGAAGAAGAAAAAGAAGTTCAAAATCAAGCAAAGATCCAAAAAGAAGCAAAGTCAAGAAAACCAAGTACAGAACGTACCTTGGCGGACGTCCTCTGCGGCGGGCTCCCTTGCCGGGGAGCTCGGCCCTGGCGGAGTGGCCGTCCTCGCCGGGCTGCTCGCCCTTGGCGGGGTACTCTGCCTTGGCGGAGTACCCGCCCTTGGCGGAGCGCTCTCCCTCGCCGGAGAGTTTTGCCTTGCCGGGGACGGCGGGGCCTGCGGCTCCTCGGTAACGGCCTCCGGGCGCTCTTCCCGCTGCGGCTCCACCTCTGCACAAGAGAAGATAGAAGAACCAAGACATTCAGAGATCAAAGCCCTAAGCGCGCCCCGACGAGCAAAAACAGTAAACCTCTAACTTACGCTGGGGGCTGCGCTGGGGGCTGCTCCCCGGAGCGGCACTCGGGTCCGGCAAGATCGGCTCCGCCGCGATCCCTGCTTCCGCGACGGATGGGTCTTCCACGACCTCAACTGTGGGCACCTTGACCCTCTTCGCGCGCTGCTCCAAGGTCCTGCAATCACAAGCAACAAACAAAATCAAGCGTCAGCAACAATCGAGATATAAAAATCAAGAAGGAGTGAGGTCTCGGGTCCTTACTCTTGGTCCTCCTCGTCGTCCTCGCTCAGCGCGGAGAAGTCGAACTCCACGGTGGGCGCGTCGGCGCGAGGAGCGGAGGATGAAGGTTCCCTCGCGCGTTTCGGAGCCACCGGGGCTGGGGGCTGCGTAGGCCCAGCCCCTGTGGTGGCCGGCGCCCGAGAAGGGGGCGGAGCAGCTGCTCCGCTCCGAGAAGATCCTTGCCGGCTCGGTGCCGGCCTGCGGGACGCCTCTGCCGTGGCCGGCACGCCGGCCGCCCTTGGCACGGCTTGGCTCGGCCGGGGAGCTGCCCGGCGAGCTGGCTGTTGCCGGGGCGCTCGCGTCTGCTCTCCCGTCGCCGCCTTGCGGAGACGCTTCAACGGGGACTGCTTCGGGCTTGCCGGGGGCGGGGAGCTCTCCGACGAGGAGAGGTCGTCGGCGTACAACTCTGTCGATCCGCCGGAGCCTTCGGCCTCCTCCTCCGCCTCCTCCTCTGCCTCGGCCGGCTCGCTGGGCCCAGCATCCGACGATGCGGCCCTCTTCCCCTTGGCGCCTCCGCCCCTCGCGGCGCCTCTGCTTCCTCCGGCGGTGCCCTCCATTGCCGCGGCCTCCGTCGCGATCCCACTAATCCCAGAGTGCCTCAGCGAGGGGATCACGGCGAGCGCGTCGGGAGGGAGCTCTAGCAGCTTGCGAATCTCCTCATTGTCCGCCTGGCTGGCGGCATCCGCGGCTTCCGCCTCCGCGGGTGTGTATCCAAAGTTTCCCGCCGCCGAGGCTGCGGCGACTTCTTCAGCGCGAGAAGCTATGTAAGCAATCTCTTGGTCGGTGGTGGCCCGCGTGTGCAGCTTGAGATCGTCCTTCTTCTCCAACACCTCCACAAGGCGGTCGTAGAACTCGAGGACGTCGATAGGCTTGGGCGCAATCCACGTGCGCTCCACTCCATGAGAGTCGCACGCGGGCATCATAGCGACAAGGCGATCCCGGGCGCTACTGGCGCAGAGCGGCACCACTCCCCGGGGAGCGCGGAAGTACTCGGGGTGGGCCGGGTCGAACTTGAAAAGTTCCCTGACCATACCCCGCAGCTCGAGTGTTGTGAAGTTAAAATTGAGGCCGGGGCGCAGCCTCATGATGTCTGCCGGGCCGCCATATTGCCACGCCGGTCTCTTCCGGTCTTGGAGGGGGGCGATCCGGCGACGAAGAAAGTCAGCGCCCACTTCAGCGACAGACAGCGGCGCCAAACGAAGACGCATGATTCTGACGAGAGCGATATCCAGCTTGGAGTCGTCGGAATCGAAGTTACTCCAATCCCTGCCGCGCACGATGGGCGATGTGCGCGGCGCGGTGAAGTGTTGCGGCCGCTCCTCGACGACCCAGCACCACTCCGCACGCCACTCTTCCCACTTGCCGCGGAGCTCCCCCGGCAAGTAGGCGGGTTTCTTATTCAGCCTGAACACCCAAGAGATTCCTCCGGAGAGGGGGGCGTCGGCCTCTACTCTGGGGATGAAAAAGTGCCTAAAGAGAGCTACGTTGGGCTGGATTCCTACGAAGTTTTCGCACATGTGTGCGAAAACGGACATGGTGAGGATGGCGTTGGGAGTGAAGTCGAGGAGGTGGAGGCCATAAGTATTCATGATATCGCAGAAAAAGTTTGAGAAGGGGGGGCACAGACCGCAGTGGAAGAAGGCTGCGAAAAAGTAATACCCGCCGGGGTAGTGATCCTTGGCGACGGCCGGGTAGACGCGCGTGCGGGGGTGCGCTGGGGTCTCCTTGGCCCAGAACCAATAATATTTGCTCCAAAGCTCCCGCACGCCGAGCTTCGGCGCAAAGACGATGTGCTCCTTCCGGAACGCGACGAGCTTCGCCGCCTGATCTGACTTCTCCCGCTTGGACTTCTCCGCCTTCGCCTTGTCGGTCTTTGGGGCCATGGCGGACGCGGTGGAAGGAAGGGGGCGAAGAGCTTGGTGGTGGCGGAGGAGTAGAGGCAAAGAGCAGAGGAATCTGAGGAAGAAGACGATGGTAATGAGTGCGCAGGGAGGGGAACCGCGCCGCTCTCTCTGCTTTTATGGGGGAGTGGGGGGGCGTTTCGCCCTTCCCATTAAAGAAATCGTGGGCACGTCCCATCCCACGGCGCCGCAATCGACGCGTGCCGTTACCGTGGGGTGCGGCGGATAGGGAAGTGGATTCGGCGCGCCGCGGGCCGCGGGTGCCCGTGCACTATTTTGGGCCTGGCCCAACAGCGCTCGGCACCGTGTGTGGCCCAGGCCCGGGGGCTCCTGTCGGTGTACTAAGGTAGGGGTACCTCAGTACCCCAACTTGTGCACGGGCAGTTGCAGCTTCCCGCGGCAAGGTTTACTGCTGGCTCGCCGGAGACCTTCCTGCTCCTTATCTAACCATTCAAAGACAAAGTATACAAGACAGAAGACCAAGACCCCGGCAAGAGGAGCTTGCCGGGAAGGCCGTTCCAGGCTCAAGATTGCTTAACTAGCACGAGGCCCTGGCAAGAGGAGCTTGTCAGGACGAACAGAAGATTTTATCTTAGAAGACCCAGCAAGGGCTCGGGGAGCGGCAAGCTTCCGGGCCCGGCAAGGTCGAGATCCCCGGCAAGGTGCTTGCCGGGGGAGGTGCGCTGTGTGCCCGCGCTCCAGCTCATCAGCCCACGCGTCGCCCTGGGGCCACTCCAGGGACGCGTGGCGGATGGCTGTGCAGCCTGGGGGACACGGTGGCACTCCACGGCAGTGGATCCATCGCCGTGGCAGACGGAGACGCAACGGCGGGAGCTTTTGGGGTCGACGGCGACGGGCATTAAATGCCCTTGTCCCCCACTGTTAAAGTAGGTATAGACCACTGTTCTGTACTGTAGCTCCACTGTTCCCGCACTGTTACAACTACCACCTATTTTACATTTTTATCCCTTTCTCCTACGTTGACACCTGTCGGTGACCCCTTGCACTATAAAAGGAGGCCCATGCACAACGTGGAGGGGGTTCGAAACCTAGATCATTCTCACGCTCGTGTAGCTACTTCTTCAAGCTCCGAGCGCCCAACTCAATACACAACCAAGCAGGAGTAGGGTTTTACGCATCCGTGCGGCCCGAACCTGGGTAAAACTGCCCGTGCGTCTGCCTCGATCTGCTCTTCGTGCTCCCTCCGCCCTCGTACCGCACAGACAAGGGGCTCCGGTCCCATAGGTGTTCGTGGCGGACAGTTTCCCCCGACACCTTGATCTGATGACTACTTGATAGTTCAGTGTGCCATGCTTTACGGCCAAAACCGGGACTTCAAAAGCATTTTGAACGCCACGGAGCATATGAGATGTTCCAAGAGCTGAAGTTAATATTTCAAGCAAATGCCCGGGTTGAGAGATATGAAGTCTCCAACAAGTTCTTCGGCTATAAGACGGAGGAGAACAGTTCTGTCAGTGAACATACTCACAATGTCTGGGTACCACAACCACTTGACTCACCTGGGGATTGAGCTCCGAGATGAATGTATTATTGATAAAGTTCTTCAAGCACTGCCACCAAGCTGTAAAGGCTTTGATGAACTATAATATGCAAGGAATGGAGGCAAAAATTCCCGAGCTCTTCGCGATGCTAAAACCGATGGAGGTAGAAATCAAGAAGGAGCATCAAGTGTTGCTGGTTAACAAGACCACTAGTTTAAAAAAAGGCAAAGGAAAGAAAGGGGACTTCAAGAAGAACGGCAAATAGGTTGCCGCTCCCATGAAGAAACCCAAAGCTAGTCCTAAGACTGAAACTGAGTGCTTCTACTGCAAACAGATGGTGACGGGAAGCGGAACTGCCGCAAGTATTTGGCGGATAAGAAGGATGGCAGAGTGAACAAAGGTATATTTGATATACATGTTATTGATGTGTTCCTTACTAGTTCTCGTAGCAACTATTGGGTATTTGATACTGGTTCGGTTGCACATATTTGTAACTCGAAACAGGAGTGCGGATTAAACTAAGATTGGCTAAGGACGAGGTCACGATGCGCGTCGGGAATGGTTCCAAGGTCGATGTGATCGCCATCGGCACGCTACCTCTACATCTACCTTCAGGATTAGTTTTAGACCTAAATAATTGTTATTTGGTGCCTGCGTTGAGCATGAACATGATATCTGGATCTTGTTTGATGCGAGACGGTTATTCATTGAAATCAGATAATAGCGGTTGTTCTATTTATATGAATAATATCTTTATGGTCATGCACCCTTGAGGAATGGTCCATTCTTATTGAATCTCGATCATGGTAATACACATATTCATAATATTTATGCCAAAAGATGCAAAATTGATAATGATAGTGCAACATACTTGTGGCACTGTCGTTTAGGTCATATTGGTGTAAAGCGCATGAAGAAACTCTATGCTGATGGACTTTTGGAATGACTTGATTATGAATCATGTGAAACGTGCAAACCATGCCTCGTGGGAAAGATGACTATAACTCCGTTCTCTGGAAAAATGGAGGGATCTAATGACTTATTGGAAATAATACATACTGATGTATGCGGTCCGATGAGTGTTGAAGCACGCGGCTGGTATCGTTATTTTCTCACCTTCACACATGATTTGAGTAGATATGGGTATATCTACTTGATGAAACACAAGTCTGAAACATTTTAAAAGTTCCAAGAATTTCAGAGTGAAGTGGAGAATCATCATAACAACAAAATAAAGTTCCTACGATCCAATCGCCGAGGCGAATATTTGAGTTACGAGTTTGGTCTTCATTTGAAACAATGTGGAATAGTTTCACAGCTCACGCCACCTAGAACTCCACAGCGTAATGGTGTGTCCAAACGTTTTAAGCGTACTCTATTTGATATGGTGTGTTCTATGATGTCTCTTACCGATTTGCCTTTATCATTTTGGAGTTATGCATTAGAGACAGTTGCATTCACGTTAAATAGGGCACCATCTAAATCCATTGAGACGACACCGTATGAACTATGGTTTGGCAAGAAACCAAAGCTGTCATTTCTTAAAATTTGGGGTTGCAATGCTTATGCCAAAAATCTTCAACCTCATAAGCTCAAACACAAATCGGAGAAGTGTCTCTTCATAGGATACCCAAAAGAAATTGTTGAGTACACCGTCTACCACAGATTCGAAGGCAAGATTTTTGTTGCTAAGAATGGGTACTTTCTAGAGAAGGAGTTTCTCACGAAAGAAGTGAGTGGGAGGAAAGTAGAACTTGATGAGGTAATTGTACCTTCGCTCGAATTGGAAAGTAGATCATCAGAGAAAACTGTTCCCGTGATGCCTACACCAACTTGAGAAGAAACTAATGATAATGATCATGAAACTTCGGATCAAGTTACTACTAAACCTGAAAAGTCGACCAGAACACATACGACACCAGAGTCGTATGGTAGCCCTGTCCAGGAAGTCATGTTGTTAGATAACAACGAACCTTCGAACTATGAAGAAGCTATGATGAGCCCAGATTCCGAAAAATGGCTTGAGGCCTGCTACTTTTTGAGCTTACGTTGGTTTTTCCCTTGAAGAGGAAAGGGTGATGCAGCAAAGTAGAGATAAGTATTTACCTCGGTTTGAGAACCAAGGTATCAATCCAGTAGGAGATGAATGAACAAATCACCAATACTTGCACAAACAATCAAATCAATTGCACCCAATGTGATAAAGGGGTTGTCAATCCCTTCACGGTCACTTGCAAAAGTGAGATCTGATAAAGATAGATAAACAAAAGATAAAATATTTTTGGGTTTTTGGTTTATATATTGGAAAGTAAAAGATTGCAAAACAATAGATCGGAAACTAGTATGATGGAAAAGAGACCCGGGGGCCATAGGTTTCACTAGAGGCTTGTCTCTTATTAGAGAATAATACGGTGGGTGAACAAATTACTGTCGAGCAATTGATAGAAAAGTGCAAAGTTACGACGATATCTAAGTCACTGATTATACAATATAGGCATCACGTCCATGACAAGTAGACCGACTCCTGCCTGCATCTACCTACTATTACTCCACACATCGATCGAAATGATTCTGCATCTAGAGTATTAAGTTCATGAAGAACAAAGTCACACCTTAAGTAAGATGACATGATGAAGAGGAATTAACTCAAGCAATATGATGTAAACCCCTTCTTTTTATCCTCGATGGCAACAATACAATACGTGCCTCACTACCCCTACTTTGTCACTGGGTGAGGACACTACAAGATTGAACCCAAAGCAAAGCACTTCTCCCATTGCAAGAAAAACTAATCTAGTTGACCAAACCAAACCAATAGTTCGAAGAGAATTACTAAGATACCAAATCATGCATATAAGTATTGAGAGAAGATTCAAATAATATTCATAGAGAAGCTGATCATTAATCCACAATTCATCGGATCTCAACAAACACACCACAAAAGAAGATTACATCGGATAGATCTCCAAGAACATCAAGGAGAACATGGTATTGAGAATCAAAGAGAGAGAGAAGAAGCCATCTAGCTACTAGCTATGAACCCGTAGGTTTCTGGTAAACTACTCACGCTAAATTAGAAGGGCAATGGTGTTGATGTAGAAGCCCTTCGTGGTTGAATCCCCCTCCGGTAGAGTACTGGAAAAGGCCTCCACATGGGATCTCAAGGGTACAGAAGGTTTTGGCAGTGGAAAAGTGGTTTCGATGCCCCCTCTAGCGTTTCTGGAATATTTGAGAATATATAAGCGGAAGAAGTAGGTCAGGGGGGCTGCGAGGGGCTCACAAGGTAGGGGGCGCGCCCCACCCCCTGGGCACTCCCTCCACCCTTGTGGCCGCCTCAAGGCGCCCTTGACTTGGACTCCAAGTCCCCTGGGTGTCTTCTGGTCCAAGAAAAATCATCGTAAAGTTTCATTCCGTTTGGACTCCGTTTGATGTTCCTTTTCTGTGAAACTCAAAAACAAGGAAAAACAAAAACTGGCACTGGGCTCTAGGTTAATAAGTTAGTCCCAAAAATAATATAAAATAGCATATCAATGCATATAAAACATCAAAAATAGATAATATAATAGCATGGAACAATCAAAAATTATAAATACGTTGGAGACGTATCAAGCATCCCCAACCTTAATTCCTGCTCGTCCTTGATTCTTGCTAGAACTACGTCGGTATTTCCCCAAAGAGGAAGGGATTATGTAGCACAGCAACGGTAGGTATTTTCCTCTGTGTTGAGACCAAGGTTATCGAACCAGTAGGAGAACCATGCAACACTACGTGAATGGCACATGCACACAAATAACAAATACTCGCAACCCGACATATTAAAGGGACGTGAGAAAGTTGTAATAAGTTGATAGATCGACCGCCAAATAAAATAAAGTGCAGCAAGGTATTTTTATATTTATGGTTTAATAGATCTGAAAACACAAGCAAATAAAATAGATCGTGAAGGCATATATATTAAAGAAAAGACTCGGGGCCGTAAGTTTCACTAGTGGTTTCTCTCGAGAAAAATTACAAACGGTGGGTAAACGAATTACTGTTGGCCAATTGATAGAAATTCAAATAATCATGACGATATCTAAGCAATGATCATTATATAGGAATCACGTCCAAGATTAGTAGACCGACTCCTGCCTACATCTACTACTATTACTGCACACATCGATCGCTATCCAGCTTGCGTCTAGTGTATTAAGTTCATGGAAAAACAGAGTAATGCAATAAGAATGATGACATGATGTAGACAAGATCTATTTATGTGGAAATAGACCCCATGTTGTTATCCTTAACAGCAAGGATACATACGTGTCGGTTCCCCTTGTGTCACTGGGATCAAGCACCATAAGATCACACCCATTACAAAGCACATCTTCCCATTGAAAGATAAATATATCAAGTTGGCCAAACAAAACCCAAATATCAGAGAAGAAATACGAGGCTATAAGAAATCATGCATATAAGAGATCAAAGAAGACTCAAATAACTCAATGTTCATCGGATCCCGACAAACATACCACAAAAGAGTTACATCATATGGATCTCCAAGAGACCATTGTATTGATACCCGTAGGTCTACAAAGAACTACTCACGCATCATCGGAGAGGCACCAATGGGCTTGAAGAGCCCCTCTGTGATGGTGTCTAGATTGGATCTGGTGGTTCTGGAACTTGCGGTGGCTGGAATTGATTTTCGTCGACTCCCCTAGGGCTTCTGGAATATTGGAATATTTATAGAGCAAAGAGGCAGTGTGGGAGGCCACCGAGGTGGGCACAACCCACCTGGGCGCGCCTTGGGCCCAGGCACGCCCTATTGGGTTGTGCCCCCCTCGAGGCATCCCCCTAGGTGCTTCTCTGGCCCAACAGGTGTCTTCTGGTCTCAAAAAATCCACAAAAAGTTTCGATGCATTTGCACTCCGTTTGATATTGATTTCCTGTGATGTAAAAAACAACCAGAAAACAACAATTGGCACTTGGCACTATGTCAATAGGTTAGTACCAAAAAATGATACAAAATGATAGTAAAACATCCAAGAATGATAATATAATAGCATGGAACAATAAAAAATTATAGATACGTTGGAGACTTATCAGCATTCCCAAGCTTAATTCCTGCTCGTCCTCGAGTAGTTAAATGATAAAGACAAAAGTTTTTATGTGGAATGCTTCCTATCATGTTCATCGGATATTCTCTATTTTATAGCAGGGACAATTGGAATTTTTATGTGGTTCAAAGAAATAGTCTAGTTTTGACATGAGGACCTCAATATTCAAGCATATCAACAAACAACCATGTTCTTCAAAATAACAATACTAAAGCAAGTTATCCCTAGCCCATCATGCTTAATCATTGATCCATTCATGCCACACATCCAAATGTTAATTTCATCCTATGCTCAAGTATGATAATAGTGTTCCGTAGTTGGTGCTTTGTAAGAGAACATGGAGACTCAAAATAAAAAATAAAAAATGCATAAAGTAAAAGATAGGCCCTTTGCCGAGGGAAGTAGCGATTTGTAGAGGTGCCAGAGCTCAAATCTTAAATTGACAGGAAAATTATTTTGGGTGGCATGCTTTTCTCACCAACAAGAAAGGCTTAGAGTTCCCAACACTTTCCATGCTAGATGTATCATAGATGGTTCCCAAACATAAAATAAAGTTTATTCCTTCCACCAAACTTTCACAAGCCATGGCTAACCGTATCCACGGGTGCCCTCCATACCAACACTTTCCAAGGAATTTATTGTTTGACAACATAAAGTAATTTTATTTTCTGAATCCCTATTACCGCCATACTCTCGTGCAATGGCAAGTGAATAAACACTCATCTTGAGAATAACACATCTAGCATGAAAAATATTAGCCACCCCTCGCTGCTTCGTGAGCGGTACGGGCACACAAAAGAGAAATTTGTTTTGAATATTAGAGTTGGCACATACAAATTGCTTAGAACGGCTTGGAAATACCACATATAGGTAAGTATGGTGGACTCATTTGTAATAACTTGGGTTTTAGGATTTGGATGGCCAATTAGTATTTCTACTTAGTACAAAGTGGAGGCCAGCAAGAGATTGAGAAATGACCAACCAAGGAACAAAAACCATCATAAGGGAACATTAAACATAACCACCACCAAATAATGCAACACAAGTAGGATATAATTTCATTGCATGACTATTGGCTTTCATGCTTGCATAGGGAATCACAAACCTTAACATCAATATTTTTACTAAGACATAATTACTCATCAACATGGCTCACATATCACTATCATCATATCTCAAAACTATTACAAAGAATCAAGTTTATTTTGTCCAATGATATTCATGAAAGTTTTTATTATATCCTTCTTGGATATCTATCACTTTGGAACTAATTTCATATGTTGCTTTTGATAAGCTCAAACAAATATAAGTGAAGATCATGAGCATCATATTTCTTTCTCTCAAATTAATCTAAGTGAAGCAAAAGAGAATTTCATAAAAAAATTACTAACTCTAAAATAAATCTAAGTGAAGCGAGAGAGCATTTCTTCAAGAATAACAAAGCACATCGTGCTAAAAAAGATATAAGTGAAGCACTAGAGTAATTCCATAGCTCATAAAGATTTAAGTGAAGCATAGAGAGCAATTCTAACAAGTCAAGACATAATTTTGGCTCTCTCAAATGGGTGTGTCCAGCAAGGATATTTATAGAAAATTAAATATAAAAACAATCAAAGACTATATCATACAAGACGCTCCAAGCAAAACTCATAATATGTGAAGAATAAAAATATAACATCGAGTAAAATACTGATGGTTGTTAGAAGAAAGAGGGGATGCCACTCGGTCATCCCCAATTTTAGTTGCTTGCATCTCTTTGGATAATAGCTTGGGATGTCATGGGAATCCACAAGCTTAGGCTCTTCTTACTCCTTATTCCTTCATCGATCGTAACATCACCCAAGACTTGAAAACTTCAATCACACAAAACTCAACAAAACTTTTTGATATCCGTTAATATAACAAAACCAATCTTTACTCCAAGTACCGTAGCAAACCAATTATTATTTTGTCATTGTATTATATCTAATGTATTCTCACTTTTACATGACAAAAACTCATCAATGGAAACCATAGAATCATCAAAACAAGCACGTAACACAACAAAAACAGAATCTGTCAAAAACATGACAGTCTGTAAAGATGCGAATTTTGACCATACTTCTGCAACTCTACAAATTCGAATAAATTAGGATAACATGGAGAATATGTATGTTGATAACCCCCAAAAAATCAATAGTTTAACACGTTCTAATAGTCGTTAGGAATTCTAACTCTGGACGTAAAAGTTTCTGAATTTTTCAACGCGATCACATCAACATCAGCCAAGTCGTCCGAAAGGCTTTGCTTGGAACAAACATTTATTCAATACACAAAAACACATCTAATCATAGGAATAATTGGGTATTTTATTGAAAACAGCCAGAAAACAAAAAAGCAAAAAGATACAAGTTGGGTTGCCTCCCAACGAGCTCTTTCTTCATAGACATTAAGATAGGCTTGAGATTTCAATGATGCTCACATGAAAAACAAGAATTAAAGCACAAAGAGAGCATCATAAAACATGTGAAAAACACATTTAAGTCTAACATACCTCCTATGCATAGCATTTTGTAGGCAACCAAATTATCAAGACAAGAAATATTCAGCATATGCAAGGGAGAAGAATAAAACATTGACAATCTAAACGTAACGAGAGGTAAATTAGTAACATGAAAATTTCTACAACCATATTTTCCTCTCATAATAATTGCATGTAGTATCATACTCAAATTCAACAATATAGCTATCACATAACATATTCTCTATATGATCCACATGCATGCAAAGTTGACACTCTTCCAAAACAGGGGGATTATCATCAAATAGAGTCATGACCTCTCCAAACCCAATTTTATCAAAAAAATCATAAGATTGACCACTCTTCAAATATGTGGGATTATTTTTACCTAAAGTTGACACTCTTCCAAACCCACTTTCAATATCATTGCAATCATAATTATCAATAACATATTCATCATGAGGCATAAATAAACTTTCATAATCATAGGAAGAATCACCCCAATCATGATCATTACAATAAGTAGAGGACATATCAAAATTAGCATCCCCAAGCTTGTGGTTTTGCATATTATTAGCATAATTGACATCAAGAGAATTTATAATAACACCATTGCAATCATGCTTGTCATTAAAGGAGCTATCATGAATCACTTCATAGATTTCTTCTTTTATCACTTCATCACAATTTTCAGATTCATGAATCTCACGCAAAACTTCATAGATGTAATCAAGTGCACTCAACTCACAAGAAATTGGTTCAACATAATCGGGTCCTTTGAAAATATTCGCAAATGGATGAGGATCCATATCAATAGAATTTTATCAAGCAAAGATGCAAGCAAATAGAAGGAACATGGCAACGCAAGCAAAGATAGCAAACAAAATTGCAAGCAAAAAGATAAATTTGACGAAAAAAGGCGAACAGAAAAGAGGACGAATAAAAACAGCAATTTCTTTGTGAAGTGGGCGAGATAAAAATGAGTGGCAAATGCCAAATAATGTAAATTGCAAGGAGATGAGATTTGTGATTAGTAACCTGCTAGATGTCGGTGATGTCTCCCCGGCAACGGCGCCAGAAATTCCTTTTGAATCTTGCTAGAACTACGTCCGTATTTCCCCAAAGAGGAAGGGATGATGCAGCACAACAATAGTAGGTATTTCCCTCAGTGTTGAGATCAAGGTTATCGAACCACTAGGAGAACCACGCAAAACTACGTGAACAACACCTGCACACAAATAAAAAATACTCGCAACCCGACGTATTAAAGTGTTGTCAATCCCTTTCGGGTAACGGCACCAAAAATTGGCAAACGGACGTGAGAAAGTTGTAATAAGTTGATAGATCGAACGCCAAATAAAATAAAGTGCAGCAAGGTATTTTTGTATTTTTGGTTTAATAGATCTGAAAACAAAAGCAAATAAAATAGATCGCGAAGGCAAATATATTAAAGAAGAGACCCGGGGGCCGTAGGTTTCACTAGTGGCTTCTCTCGAGAAAAATAGCAAACGGTGGGTAAACAAATTACTGTTGGGCAATTGATAGAACTTCAAATAATCATGACGATATCCAGGCAATGATCATTATATAGGCATCACGTCCAAGATTAGTACACCGACTCCTGCCTGCATATACTACTATTACTCCACACATCGACTGCTATCCAGCATGCATCAAGTGTATTGAGTTCACGGAAAAACGGAGTGATGCAACAAGAACGATGACATGATGTAGACAAGATCTATTTATGTAGAAATAGACACCATCTTGTTATCCTTAATAGCAACGATACATACATGTTGGTTCCCCTACTATCTCTGGGATCAAGCACCATAAGATCGAACCCATTACAAAGCACGTCTTCCCGTTGCAAGATAAATAGATCAAGTTGGCCAAACAAAACCCAAATATCAGAGAAGAAATACGAGGCTATAAGCAATCATGCATATAAGAGATCAAAGAAGACTCAAATAACTTTCATGGATATAAAAAGATAGATCTGATCATAAACTCAAAGTTCATCGAATCCCAAAAAACACACCGCAAAAAGAGTTACATCATATGGATCTCCAAGAGACCATTATATTGATAATCAAAAGAGAGAGAGTAAGCCATCTAGATACTAACTACGGACCCGTAGATCTACAAAGAATTTCTCACGCATCATCGGAGAGGCACCAATGAACTTGATGAACCCCTCTGTGATGGTGTCGAGATTGGATCTGGTGGTTCTGGAACTTGCGGTTGCTGGAATTGATTTTCATCGACTCCCCTAGGGTTTCTAGAATATTGGGGTATTTGTAGAGTGAAGAGGTGGTGCAGGAGGCCACCGAGGTGGGCACAACCCACCTGGGAGCGCCTAGGGGCCCAGGCGCGCCCTGGTGGGTTGTGCCCCCTCGGAGCACCCCCCAGGTGCTTCTTTGGCCCAACAGGTGTCTTCTGGTCCAAAAAACACAAAAAGTTTCGCTGCATTTGGACTCCGTTTGATATTGATTTCCTGCGATGTAAAAAATAAGCAGAAAACAACAACTGGCACTTGGCACTATGTCAATAGGTTAGTACCAAAAAATGACATAAAATGATTGTAAAACATCAAATAATGATAGTATAACAGCATGGAACAATCAAAAAAATTAGATACGTTGGAGACATATCAGTCCTCGAGTACATAAATGATAAAAAATAGAGTTTTTGATGTGGAATGCTACCTAACATATATATCCATGTAATTCTTCTTCATTTTGGCATGAATGTTCAGATCCATAAAATTCAAAACAAAAGTTTATATTGACATATAGAACAATAATACTTCAAGCATACTAGAAAGCGAATCATTAAGCTTCAAAAATAACATGGCTAAAGAAAGTTATCCCTACAAAATCATATAGTATTTTTATGCTCCCTCTTCTTGACACAAAGTATAAATCATGCCCATCCCGGTGTCAACCGAGCAATTGTTTCATACTTTTTAACGCGTTCGGCTTTTTCAACTCTTCACGCAATACATGACCATGAGCCATGGACATAGCACTATGGGTGGAATAGAAGGTGGTAATAGACAAAATGAGGGAGAAACTCTCAGATCAACTAGGCAAATCAATGGACTATAGAGATGTCCATCAATTGATATCAATGTGAGTGAGTAGGGATTGCCATATAACGGATGCACTAGAGCTATAAGTGTATGAAAGCTCAAAAGAAAACTAGTGGGTGTGCATCAACTTGCTTGCTCATGAAGACCTAGGGCATTTGAGGAAGCTCATCGTTGGAATATACATGCCAAGTTCTATAACAAAAAAATCATGCAAGTAATATATGAAAGTGCAAAAATAGGAGACTCCCTATCATGAAGAACATTGTGCTACTTTGAAGCATAAGTGTCGAAAAGGTAGTAACATTGTCCCCTCTCTCTTTTTCTCTCTCTATTTTTAGGCTCCTCTTTTTTTGGAGACCCTTTTCTCTTCTTTTTTTGAGATTATTTTGGCCTTTATTCATAACCACACATGGGACAATGTTCTAATAATGATGATCATCACACTTTTATTTACTTAGAACTCGATATTACAACTTGATACTAGAACAAAAATATGACTCTACATGAATGCTTCTGGCAGTGTACCGGGATGTGCAATGATCAAGAGTGTCTTGTATAATAAGAAGGGTGGCCAAGCCACAATACTATGCCAACTACATGATCATGCAAAGCAATATGAAAATGATGGTGTGTGTCATAATAAACACAACGGTGGAGTTACATGGCAATATATCTCGGAATGGCTATGAAAATGCCATAATAGGTAGGTATGGTGGCTGTTTTGAGGAAGGATATATGGTGGGTTTGATGCACCGGCGAAAGTTGCGCATTACTAAAGTGGCTAGCAAGGTGGAAGGGTGATAGTGCGTATAATCCATGGACTCAACATTAGTCACAAAGAACTCACATACTTATTGCGAAAAATTTATTAGCCCTCGAAGAAAAGTACTACTATGCATGCTCCTAGGGGGCAGGTTGGTAGGAGTTAACCATCACACGCCCCCAACCTTCACGCAAAGATAAACAGTCAAGATACAATGCACTTCAATTTGGTTACATAGTTACGATACCAAACGTGCATGCTACGGGAATCACAAACCCCTTAACATAATTATTTCTTCAACTCGACAATTTACTACTAGCATGACTCTAATATCATCATCTTCAAATCTCAAAACAATCATAAGGAATCAAACTTCAAATAGTATTCAATACTCTATATATGGAAGTTTTTATTATATCTCCCTTGTATGCCTACCATATTAGGACAAAATTCACAACCAAAGCAAATTACCATGTTGTTTAGAGACTCTCAAAATAATATAAGTGAAGCAAGAGAGTTCAACAATTTCTATAAAATAAAACCACCGTTGTGCTCTAAAAAGATACAAGTGAAGAACTAGAGCAAAATTGCCTAGCTCAAAAGATATAAGTGAAGCAGATAGAGTATTCTAATAAATCATGATTCAAGTGTGTCCCTCTCAAAAGGTGTGTACATCAAGGATGATTGTGTTATACTAAAAGCAAATACTCAAATCATACAAGATGCTCTAAGCAAAACACATATCATGTGGTGAATAAAAATATAGCCTCAAGTAAAGTGACCGATAGACGAAGACGAAAGAGGGGATGCCTTCCCGGGGCATCCCCAAGCTTAGGCTCTTGGTTGTCTTTGAATATTACCTTGGGGTGCCTTGGGCATCCCCAAGCTTAGTGTAAGTGCATCTAGTTGGTGTATTGAAGACTTATAGGTTAAGGAACTGATGCGGTTGTGAGTGTACACAGGTCTATAAATCTATGAGGAGTTTGATATTTACAGAGAAAGTCGACCCCCTAAAAATGAATGACTTCAACTGAAGACTTTGGATTTCTGAAGATTTTGAAAGTGCAGAAATTGGTGTAACCATGAAGACTTCATATTCATGCGAGGAACATGAAGCGTGAAGACTTTTGTTTTCGTAGTTTCATTTTCTCTTTCTTGAGTCATAGGAAACACCATATTGTTAAAGGGGGTCGAGGAAAAACTAAGGAAACGTATCCAAGTGATGCTCAACTCAAAATCCTATACCTACCAATCCTTTCGAGGGAAGCCATTGGAAATCTCATACAGTTCAGTCAATTTCTTCAGTGACACAGACGAAGTTCTTCTGGTCTCTGAGGAATTTGTCAGATTCGGGGCTCCGCAAAACCCAAGAAGTTAGAACACAGGGTCGTGAACGAAGTTCTCTCCCACTCGCGTCTACCTAGCGCCTCGCCCTCGCCGGTGAAGAGATTCAAGCAAACAACAAGTGAAGCACGCAAGAGTTTACCTAGGTTTAGGCCACCGCGTGGTGTAAAACCCTACTTCCTGCTTTGGTGGATTGGCCCCAGGAGGGCTGGAATATGAAGTAGTACAGTGGTTCCCGAGCTCAGGAGGGTCAGGAGGCAAGTGTTCTTGCTCGTTTGCAAGGTGGCCGAGTTTATGGATCTCTCTCCCCCTTTCGTAGTGGGGATCCTAGCTACTTATATAGGCGGCCACGGTCCTCTTCCCCCGAAATGTTTTGGCGGTAAGGGATCCCACAACAGCCATTTTTGAGCGGGAACACAAGGGCGTTCCTACCCTGACAAAAGCAGTCTTCGCCTACAAAAGGATCAGGCAGTGACGCGGTGGTGGGCTCGACGGTGACATCCTCCTTGTTGTCCTTGCGGTCTTCGGTCTTGTTGCACCAATGGGGAAACCTTTTCCCCGCTCCTCGGGAACCTGCGGCTGCACTGTCCCCCTTGCACCGAAATGGCAACTGCGTCGCTGGCGAACGCTAGCACCCGCTGGCGCGGTGCATTACTGCTGACATCACTGCCTCCTCCTGAGGCAATCTTGGCCTTGGATTCTCCGCCCCTCCGGAGCACCTTGCTGAAGCCGCTCCTGAGGGGGTCTTGACGTTGTTCTCCTCGCGAGGCTTAGCTCCCTCGCGAGGGTCTTAGGCAGCTGGTCGATCAGCTGGGCCGTACCAGGCCATGGTAGGAGCGTGTCGCGGCCCGCAGATAGGCAAGTCTGGGAACCCTGGTTCCCAGGACGCCGAGAGTAGGCCCCGGGCCCAAGGCGCGCATGGAGTTGGCTTTCGGGCGAAGCCTTAGCCGAGGACGAAGCGCCGCGGGCACCAAAGGCTGTGGGCCAGGCTAGCATGCGACGGTTGGATGGGACATGGGCGGCCCCGCCTCGCACGTAGTCTTGGTAGTCGTGCGCCTTGCCAATCGCACGACCGATAGGGCTTCTTGCTGCCGCATCTGCCTTCTGGCCTCCAATCGCTCCCTTCCTTCACTTGCCTTCTCTGCCCCTTCCTTCCTTGCTATCATGCTGCGTAGGGCGAAGAAGAGGGGGGATGGCGAGCATGGCGCGTCGCCGCCGGTGCTCGAGCCAGCGCTGGGCCGCTCCCTCGTAGTGAACCAAGAGGGACTGGACGAGGTGCGTCGCGCCTTAGCCGACACATCTAACGAGTGGGGGGCGACCCAGCTCTGGCTCGCTTCCCGGTCGGTGGCAGAGCTTGGCGCCAACGACATCCAGCTTCATCTCCACGCCATCTTCGGGGGTCTCCTCCCCCCTTTCTCCGCCTTCTTCTATGCAGTACTCACACATTACCAGATTCAGGCACTACACCTGGCCCCTGGGTCCATCATCCTTCTTTCCGGCTTCGCGTTCCTATGTGAAGCTTTCGTTGGCGTTTCCCCGTCTGTGGCCTTGCTTCGCCACTTCTTCGCCCTCTCCTTGGTTGACAGGGGGCAGCGCTCGGGGTGCGTGTCGTTGCGCATGGTGGAAGTGACCGATGCCTCCGGAATTGACTTCTCGCTTCATCCAACCACAAAAGGGTTTCGCTGGTAGTGGGTGTACGTTGATGCCACTGCGTATAGCCCCCAATTCCATCTTCCCGGTGCTCCGCTGGTGCCGAACTAGGGCTGGGGGCACGAGGTCCTTTTAGATCCACAGGCGGAGCCAGTTATGCGCCGACTGGCCAGCCTGAGGAGAAGCGGATTGACCCTGGCGATGGCGGTGAGAGACTTCCTTGTCCTCCGTGTCGCCCCACTCCAGCGCCATTCCAGCCCAATGTGGGTTCTTGATGATCGCGCGCGTCTCAAGCGGAAGCAGCTCCCTCCTGAGACGCTCTAGGGGCTGCTGTGGCTGCTCGTCGGTGGAGTGCCTGAAGCTCGCCCTGGCTCCGCGACTCCCTTGTACTTGGCTCCTGTAGCCGGAAGGGCTTTTGCTGAAAGGATGCCCCGCTTCGATGCGTGAGGATTGTTGCCGGAGGGCGCCCCCGATCCTCATGGCAATCACATGGTGGTGGTATCAGGGCTTGCGAGCCCGTCCTTCCCTTCAGGGGCGGATGCGCCAGGCGGATCCCCTGGCATGGAGTCCACTCCGTCCTTGGAGCAAGCGGACGGAGCACGGGCACCGGTGTTGACAGAGGTGGCGGAAGGTACCGAGGCACCGCTGGCTCCTGAAGCGATTGAGGGGGAGGCGAAGCAGCCTCCGGTCGAGGCGAGTCCAGGGGGCATCGCATCAGGGAGCGGGGCACCGGCCGCGAGCGCCGGCCGCGACCTTGCCCCGGGTCTAGACACACTTGCCTCAAGCGGCCTCCTGCCATCCTTCGCGGCGCTAGGCAAGAGGCGGAGGTTGAGGAGCATCTACGGCCCTGCCCCGAGGGCTCTGAAGAGGATGAAGCTGACTGTACCAAGCAGGTGCGTGTCCCTCGGCTCTTCATGTCTTCCCTAATATGGTTCTACTGACCCCTTGCTCCGCAGGGTCTCCTCCGGCTTATTCTCGAGCCGCTCGGTGAGGCTCGCAGGAGCTTCCGCCTGTAACCCTCCTCCGAGCCACGCTGGGTCTTCGGGAGGCCCCGCACGGGCTCTTAAAGTCACGCTCGGACCTTATTGCACAGGTCGTGCTCCTGGCCCCCGAGCGCTTCTGGGCAAGGCGGTTCTTGGTACATCGGGGGCCCGTCCTGTGCCCCGGGTCTTGTCTTTACCGTGGGTCAGCAAGCTCTTGGGGCAGCCCGAGCGGCTGTCCACCCATCAGGACCACGCCTGCTCCTTGCCCGGAAGCACCACGCGCTTCTGGGGCTAGCCCCGAGGCGCACGCTGAACGAGAGGAAGAGGGGGAGCCCCTCAGGGCGGCGCGGATGTCGAGGACAAGCCCGGGCGCCTTCTGGAACTCGCACTATGCAGGAGTGCGGTCCGTCATGATCTTATGCGGGAGGCGTCGGACGCTCTGAAGCGTCTCGAAGTTGAGGTTGCTGAAGTGGATAGGCGTGTTGAGGCCGAGGGTCTGCTTCTGGCAAAGGGTTGGCACCAGATGAGGACCGTCGTTAACCTGAGCCAGTTGCAGCACGAAACCGCCCTAAGGAAGGCGGAAGCATCGCCCGCCGTGGCTCAGGAGGCTTGCGACCATGCCCTGGAGGAGGCCCGAGACGCCGAGCGCCGCCGCGCTGCCGCTGAGGAGCGTGAGTGCGAGCTTGAAGCCTCGAACGCCATGCTCGAGCTCCAAGTTTGTGCACGAAGGGCTACCCTTGCCACACCTGCGGCTGATGATGATACCCCGGCAGGCCTCTCGGCGTGGGAGGAGGCGCTGGCACTCGAGGCGATGGAGCTGAACATGGAGCGCGAATGCCTAGAGACGATGGAGCGCCAGATAGCCGAAGCCAAGGGCAACCTTGATGATTGCGAGGTCGTCGCGAAGAAGGCTGCCAAGGAGGCGGAGCGTCTCAGGAAGGATTACCACGAGAAGCTGGGGCTTCACGAGACTCACTTTACTGATAAGCGCAAGGAGCTCCAGAAGGAGGTCATGGCTCTTAAGAGCAAACTGGCGAATGTCGAGCGTCGTCTGCAGGTGTCGGAGAAGGCTCGCGCTGCAGCCGAGCATCGCGAACATGTGTCGAAGATGGCATGTGTCGCGGCGGAGCATCGCGAGCGGGCGTCGGAGAAGGCTCGCGCCACTGCCAGGGCGGAACTGTCCTGCTTTCACAAGCAAGTGGAAGACATTTCCACCCTCGCGGCTCAAAATTCTAAGGAGGCCGCACTAGCCCGTGGGATGCAGCACACCCTCTCGGAGATGTTCGAGGCCTTGTGGCACCGAGCCAGCCGATCCCTAAGAGAACTTCTTGGCTCGAGGGTCGACGGCCCTCTGGTTGATGATGACGCCGGGTATCTCGGGTTCTTTACCAGGGTGGTGGAGCGTCTTGAAGGCGGGGTCATGAAAGCTTGGCAACTCGTCGAGGAGCAGAGCCGTGGCGTCCTGAGGAGTGTGGTCTCTCGCATCTTTGGCAACTTGCACCGTCATGACCCTCATACGAACTTCGAGGCCCTGCTGGAGCCTGCGCCTGAGGCAGTCGCCGGCCCCTCGAAGGAATGGGTGAGCGACCATGTGGACGCGTTGGTTACGGAGCTCATTCCAGCCATCGATGATGCGCCGGTGCTTGGGGGGGCAACGCCGACAGTTCCGGCGAAGACGTCGATGCTTAGTCCAGCTCCTGCTGTAAATTTGTTTTTTGTTGTGGCTCCAGAGCCGGGTGAGATGGGTGTCACAAGGCTTAAACTCTTGATGATGTAATTGAACACCGTAAGGATAGGTTTTTAGGCACTCCCTTGTTTGTCCCTGAGGCTGCGGCCTCAAGCCCTTGTTGCGTGTCAGAGAGGAGAGTCTGCCGACCTCGTTCGGGCGCACCTCGCGAGTACCTACTGTGAGCGCAAGAGTGGTTAGCGGTCCGGCCGCAGATCAGACAGATAGTGCGCCCACGCCCCGGCCCCTGCTTGCGAGGAGCGATAGGGCGGGGTCGCGGACGTAGCCCGGCTCGGCCGAGCAAGGTGAAAAATGGACTGGGCGAAGAAAAACTCTGCGGAAATCGCAAAACACTGACAAAAATTCTCCCCCTTTATTCAAGAAACGAGTCGCGCGGTTGTGGGATCGGCTTGAAAAAGCAGATACAGAGGAGGCAAGGGCGAATGCAAAGAAAAGGGGGGCCGCGTCCGGCCCCTGAGCGGGTCTTCGGTCTTCTCCCCAGCGCGGAGCATAGGGCTACCACCGGCGGGTGTGGGCATAGCCATTGGAGGTCAGTGTCGATGGCCAGCGCAGAGCATTATGCATACACTTGGGCGTGGGAGGGAGCCCCCGAGATCCTAGGGCGACGCTCCGGGGACTCCGCGGCGTGTACATCCCCACTCATTATTACGTGAGAGTGTCACGAGCGGAGATCTTCTGACGTGCCCGCCCCTTTGCTTTGAGAGCCCCACCCCGCACTAGTACGCTCCCGCCATGAACTCACCCGAAGGCGGCATTCATGAGGTGGGACACTGCGCATGATGAGGGGATGGGACCTTGGCCATAGGCCCCCCTGCGGAGCACCAGGCGCACCGCTCATGCGATCTCGGAGCGTGCTTCGCCATTGGGGGCTAACGTCGTCCGGAGACGCGGCGTCCTGAAGTGCGAGGGGGATCCCGCCCTACCCACGCTCCTAATGGCCCCTGAGCCCCTCCTGGTCAGGGTCGGGCCCAGCAGTTACATGATTTCGTGAGCAGGGGGACGGAGCCGCGGTCTTGGGCCCTCCTATTGCGCGTAGGACGGGCTGCCGTACCGCCTCCAGACGCACCCTCTGCAGCCCGGGGGATGGTACGCCGGGAGGCGCGACGTCTTGAGGCTGAACGGAGGGGGAGAAGGCCCCTCCCCGCGCGCATAATACTCGCCGCCAGCGAGCCCCTGGTGAAATTCAGGGCGGGCTCATGCGTGACGTGTCATGCGCGGGGGGGGGGGGGGCGAGGGCCTGACACGGGCCTTCCCCTCCCTTTCTGTCTTGACGCGGTACCTGGGGTATCTCCCTGGCCTATCGAGTTTCGGGCCAGGAATGCTGCCCGTCTGAGGCCTACGTCAGGTGCCGTGCATCCCGGCCCTCACCGGCACTTGCGGCGCTTCATTCGCGCTCCATGGCCGTCGGTGACGATGGCGAAGGGTTGACGGCTAAGAGCGGGGGGTCTGTCCCTTGGCCTTCCGCTCCCGAGCCCCCTCGTGCCGACGCCTGATCGCACCTGGCGTCGGGCATAGTCCTGGGGTCGCCTCCCGATGGCTCCTTGACAGAAGCGGTACCTGAGTACAATGGGCTTCGAGGCAGAGGGGCGGCGTCATACGCAGGGTTCAGCGGATCATACCCCATGTCGCCCTCCTAGGTCGCCGCAGGTTTTGACCATACAGGTGACCGAGTGTGGCCAGGGTGGCACCCGGTCCCCGACGTCGTCGTGTGGAAGCAGAATGGCTCGACTCCGGTGCTGGCGGCGTCGAGGAGCTCGGCCACCCTAAGGAGTAGCACGTCGTGGCCGCTATTGAGCAATCGGCACCTTAGTAGCTCCCTTGCCACCAGCAGCGCAGCCCTCATGCTCACCATTTCGCGCCGGTCCCATGAGCTCGCCGCTGCGTGCTCGGCGGCCCGCACCGCCGTGCGGCTTTGGCGTCGAGTGGGTGGTGGGTGCTGCCAGTCCCCCGGCGGCGGGTCAGTCATGCTCATTGTGCCATCGGCCCCGATCAAGACCGAGTGACGACGATACCCGCGGCCGAAGGGCGATGCCCGAGTGGCGCGGGTGCCACGGGCTTCTGCACGCGTCTGATGTGCCTCTGCCATCGTGGTCGCGGTTTGTTGAAGCTCGGCGACGCGGGGTCGATGGACGAGAGCGGGATCTTGACACGCCCCCTACCTGGCGCGCCAAATGTCGGATTCGGTGCTCTGCAAAACCCAAGAAGTTCAAACACAGGGGCGCGAACGAAGATCTCTCCCACTCGCGTCTACCTAGCGCCTCGCCCTCGTCGGTGAAGATATTCAAGCAAACAACAAGTGAAGCACACAAGAGTTTACCCAGGTTCAAGCCACCGCGTGGTGTAAAACCCTACTTCCTGCATTGGTGGATTGGCCCCGGGAGGGCTAGAATATGAACTAGTACAGTGGTTCCCGAGCTCAGGAGGTGAGCTCAGGAGGGTCAGGAGGCAAGTATTCTTGCTCGTTTGCGTGGTGGCCGAGTTTATGGATCTCTCTCCCCCTTTCGTAGTGGGGATCCTAGCTACTTATATAGGCGGCCACGGTCCACTTCCCCCAAAATGTTTAGGCGGGAAGGGATCCCACAACGGCCATTTTTGAGAGGGAACACAAGGACGTTCCTACCCTGACAAAAGCAGTCTTCGCCTGCAAAAGGATCAGGCGGTGACACGATGGTGGGCTCGACGGTGACATCCTCCTTGTCGTCCTTGCGGTCTTCGGTCTTGTTGCACCAATGGGGAAACTTTGCCCCGCTCCTCGGGAACCTGCGGATGCACTGTCCCCCTTGCACTGAAATGGCAACTGCGCCGCTGGCGAATGCTGGCACCCGCTAGCGCGGTGCGTCACTTCTGACATCACTGCCTCCTCCTGAGGCAAGCTTGGCCTTGGATTCTCCGCCCCTCCGGAGCACCTTGCTGAGGCCGCTCCTGAGGGGGTCTTGAGATTGTTCTCCTCGCGAGGCTTAGCTCCCTCGAGAGGGTCTTGGGCAGCTGGTCGATCAACTAGGCCGTACCAGGCCATGGTAGGAGCGCGTCGCGGCCCGCACACAGGCAAGTCTGGGTACCCTGGTTCCCAGGACGCCGACAGAATTTGTCCTGACTGAGGAGTTAGGAATTCGCAAGTGTGGATTGCCTACAAGTGAGGAACATGATAGCCCTGAGGAATTTGATACTCAAATTTCCGATCGTTGCTGTGCTATGTGCCAGCTGTCCCAAAATATCTACCCACCTAACGGTCATATCATTTAAGGGCATTTATGTCTTATCATGTCGGGCTGCTCCCTGGGCTATAAATAGCCGCCCCCTACAACCACTAGCTGGTTGGCTGCTCCAAGAGAAACTGACACTTGTCATTAGAGCAACCCATCCTCTGAGGACTTTGAGCGAAAATCATCAAGTGAGGAAAAACCCAAAACCCAAACACCTAAAACCCAAAAGTGATTGAGCATCACTAAAGAGAGTGTTCCTGTGTGGAACCGATGCTTGTTACCTTTGAAGACTGTGATCTTCCAGGCGGTTAGGCGTCAATGGTCTAGAGCATCCAAGAGGAATTGTGCATCGCCGGGTGACCAAGTCTGTGAAGGTTTGGAAGTCACCTATGAAGACTTACCACGAGTGATTGGGTGAGGGCTGTGTGACCTTAGCTCAAGGGGAATACGGTGATGACTTGGTGTCTTGGACTGTGTGTCCAGGACTGGGTGTCCGGGACTGTGTGTCCTCAGGTTTAAATACCTAGCCGCCCCAACCATACGTACAACTGTCAGAGCAGTTGGAACTGGTCTAACAAATCATTGTCTTCATCAAGCCTACTGCTTCTATTTCCTTAACTAATCCATTTACTCATTCATGTGTTGATGAACTTGATTTGTACTGTGTGAAGACTTTGACTGAAGACTTTATCAATTTCCTCAACTCAATTTCTTCAGTCTTCAGTCCTCAGCCTACTTATCATGTTTACACGCTACTTGTACTTTGTGCTTGTTTTCAGTTCATTATGATGACCATGCCGTTGTCTTGTTATGCTTGCACCAGAGTATCTATTCCGCTGCTAAGTAGTTTGTTTCTTAGGAAATTCCTCAGCTACAATTTCCTCAGTGACGAGTTTGTAAAAATCTCCTATTCACCCCCCTCCTCTAGTCGATATAACACAGTTTCAATTGGTACCAGAGCAAGGTACTCCCTTGTTCTGTGTGATTTTGGTTTAACCGCCTGGAGTTTTAGTTATGTCGACCGCGGGAATGAAGACGGTGTCATGCCCAATCTTTGACGGTCATGATTATCCCAAGTGGAAGGCCAAGATGACGAAGCGCCTCATGTTGATGAACAGTGAGTTGTGGATCGTCACTGAGATTGGTCTTACCGATCTATGCAAGATGGCAGATGTTGATGATATTTGCAAGTACACTCTACTCAACCTCACCGCGAAGGACGTCATCTATGCTTGTCTGTCCCAAAATCAGTTCAGGAACGTTATGCATCTCAACGATGCGAAGCTTATCTGGGACCGACTCTTTGAGGTTTATGAAGGTCATCGAACTCATCACAACCCCTGGTTTGAGGATTTCAAGGAATCTCTCAAGGCGATGACTTTCGAGCCGGAATCATCATCCTCTGCACCCTGCCTTATGGAAAAACGTGCCAAGGTAACTGAATGCTATTTATCTAAGTCTAGTGATGATGAATTTGGTGATGAATTTGGACCCAGCTATACCAAACTTGCTTCCCTTGCTACTCAATAACAAAGAGCCTTGGAAAAAGCTCATAATATGCTTAATGAGAGCGATGATATGTTGGGTGAAGAAATGGATCGATCTAAAATCTTGACTAAAAATCTTCAGAGACTTCAGTCCAGGTATGATAACCTTCAGGATAATCATAACACTCTCTTATCTGATCATGAGAAGCTTTCCTATGAATTTCTTCAAAGAAAGCAAGATCTTGAGAAGCTAAGGGAGAGTTATGAAGATCTTCAGAAGGAACACGATTCATTGCTCGCTCAAGAGATCAGCGCTGCTCAGGAGGAATTCATTCCACCATGTCTTAAATGCATTGAACGTGAAACTGCAAATTCTTCACCTGAAAGTTCAACTACTTCTATTGTTACAAATTCTTCTACTGTTTCTGCGGTGACAATTTCCTCAACTGAGGAAAACACCGATGCTACTAACGAAAATGCAGGGTTGAAGGAATTGTATGTGAAATGCATGTACAAAAGCCTCAAATGTCATCAGACTCTGTGTGATGTGCTTAAAAAGCAGATTCTGAACAGGAACCCTAGGAAAGAGGGTATTGCCTTTGAGAGGAAACTCAATGTTGATGGGACCTGCTGGAAACCTGAGCAGTATACCAAAACCTCATGGGTTGCTGCAAAAGGACCTCCCGTAGATCCATCTACCTTATCTGGCTTTACTTGTGAAACTTCATATTCTTCTGATGAGTCATTTGACTCCAACTATAAATTTTTCAAAAATCAGAATGGTGAAGTATTTGCTAGATATGTTGGAACTAACTGCAGGTTGGTCCCCCTATGAAGAAACTCTGGGTCCCTAAGAGGCACCTTGAAAATCTTCAAGTGAATGTCCTCATGACACCTCCTGTGAAGAACAGGAACCCCAGATCAAATTCTTCATATGGATCAAAATCTTCATATGGATCTAAATCCTCATATGGACCAAATTCCTCAAGTGGATCAAATTCCTCATATGATCATCATCATGCTAACACATTTGTTTCGCAGGGAAAGAAGGATTATGAATATGTGCATTACTCTTCAAATCATTATGTTCATAAGTCCTCGAAGAATTTCTCTGCTTACTCATATTCATACTCTAACCCCTCTCCTGTGAAACGAAGTGCACTTCAATGCCACCATTCTCAATTGGTGCTCGTCGAATGATGAACTCTTTGCCACCCCTCCAGATGTGGGTGGTGAATAAAAAGAACTAATCTCTTATGCAGGGTCAGGTCTCCAAACGAACTTAAACATCTGAAAAATTTGCTAGAGACCTAAAAATGCTTGAAAGGACGCAAGCTAATCATGCAAAAATGATTCATTCATTTCTCATGCCCTCATTCTTCATATAATTGCTCTTATTGATGAAGTTCATTTTGATGAAATTGATGTCATATTCTTCACAATGAAGCATATGAGTTGTAAGATGTACTAATTCTTCTACATGATGACTCTCTCAAAGCTACTGAGTGGGTCCTCGACAGTGGATGTACAAATCGCATGACCGGTGACAAGAACCTACTGATGGACTCTACTTTATCTCCATCTCACCTGAAGCATATCACCTGTGCTGATAAAGGAAAAAGCAAGGTTGCAACCTCAAAAGATCGACACATGGATAAAGTCATGCTTGTCGAGTATCTTGGATTCAACCTCATGTCTGTCTCAATGCTTTGGCAAGTATTGTTGTGTTGTAGTTTTAGAATCTGACAATTCCAAAGTCTTCGAAGGCTTTAGGAGAGGATACTTGTATATTGTTGATTTCTCTAGAGGACCACAGCCTGCCACATGCCTACTTGCAAAAGCTTTAGAAGGATGGCTATGGCATCGACGACTCAGTCATGCTGGCATGGGGAACTTGCACACGCTTGTGAAGAAGAAGCATATCCTTGGAATTGACGGTGTCAAATTCCTCAAAGATCATCTTTGTGGGGCTTGCAAAGCTGGAAAGATGACCAAATCCAAGCATCCCTCGAAGACTATCATGACTACCACCCGTCCTTCAAATTGCTTGACATGGACCTCTTCGGCCTTACACATTATTCTGCATTCACAAATGCAGCATCTCTTTATGGCTTTGTCATTGTTGATGACTATTCTCCTTATACATGGGTGCATATCATCACATTTAAGCATTAAGTGCAGGAAATCTTCAAGCGATTTTCCTCAAGGGCCTCGACGAATTTCGGTGTGAATATCAAGCATATCCGGAGTGACAATGGGACCGAGTTCAAGAACACTGGTCTTGATGACTATCTTGATTAACTTGGTATCACTCATGAGCTATCAGCCCCATACACTCCTTAGTAGAAAGACATTGTGGAGCGCAAGAACTGCACTCTTGTTGAGATGGCTTGCACTATGCTTGATGAATACAAGACGCCTCTTTAGTTCTGGCCTCAGGCTATCAACAGTGCATGCCACATCATCAACAGGGTATATCTTCACACACTCTTCAAGAAAACCTCATATGAACTACTCACCGACAAGAAACCCAATGTGAGTAATCTCAAAATCTTCGGTGCTAAATTTTGGATTAGAGATCCTCATCACAATTCCAAATTTGCACCGAAAGCACATGAAGGTTTTATGCTTGGTTACGGAAAGGATTCACACACCTACAGAATCTTCATCAATCATCTTCACAAGATTGTTGAGACTATAGATGTGTGGTTCGATGAAACTAATGGCTCGCAAAAATAGCACCTGCCTTCTATGTCAGGTGAAATACCTCCTGAGGAATCCATCAAGTTCAAGGCTACTGAAGATATCATCCCCACTGAAGAATTAGTTGAAGAAGTCATTCCTGAAAATGAAGAAAATCATTCTGGTGCTCCCGAAGATACTGCTGCTGAAGAAAATGCTCAGCCAGACCAAAGTCGTGAACCGACTCATCCTCGTGTAGCAAAAGAAGTGCAGATCGAGAAAATCATCGACGACATTGCACCAGGTCCTCTCACATGCTCAAGAGCTTCACACTTATCTAACTTTTGTGGGCACTTTGCTTTTGTCTCTATCGCAGAGCCCACCAAAGTTGATGAGGCATTTCTGGAACCTGAGTGGATTCAAGCTATGCAAGAGGAATTGTATCAATTCAAGCTCAAGCATGTGTGGGAACTCGTCAAGCGACCAGATCCTCGGAAGCACAATATCATTGGCACCAAATGGATCTATCGAAACAAGCAATATGAAGATGGCCTTGTGGTGAGGAATAAGGCTCGTCTCGTTGCTCAAGGCTACACATAGTGACAAATTTGGCTACATGATGCGTGAAGAATATCAAATGTCCATGATGGGAGAGATGAAATTCTTCCTAGGCCTTCAAATTCTTCAACAACGCAATGGCATCTTCATATCTCAAGAGAAATACCTCAAGGATGTTCTGAGGAAATTCGGCATGCAACATTGCAAAGGCGTCAAAATCCCTATGCCCACAAATGGCCAACTATGCACCGATGAAAATGGTAAAGACTTCGATCAAAAGGTATACCGCTCCATGATTGGCTATTTATTGTATCTATGTGCATCTATGCTAGATATTATGCTTAGTTTTTGCATGTGTGCCCGATTTCAAGATACACCGAAGGAATCACACCATAAGGCTGTGAAGCATATTCTTCGATATCTAGATCACACTCCAACACTTGGATTATGCTATCCCAAGGGATCTGATTTTGATCTCATTGGATATTCTGACTCTGACTATGCTGGTGATCGAGTGGATCGCAAGTCTACATCCGGCACATGACATTTCCTCGGACAATCCTTAGTATGTTGGTCCTCGAAGAAGTAGAACAGTGTATCACTCTCCACTGCTGAAGCTGAGTACATAGCTGTTGGGTCATGTTGTGTTCAATTACTATGGATGAAGCAAACCCTCAAGGACTATGGCGTCAACATTAAGAAAGTGCCACTCAAGTGTGACAATGAGAGTGCCATCAAGATTTCTCACAACCCAGTTCAGCACTCAAGGACAAAGCACATCCAGATCCGTCATCATTTTCTTCGTGATCATGTCTTCAAGGGCGACATTTCCATCTACCACATGAAGGCTGAAGACCAGCTGGCAGATATTTTCACTAAGCCCTTGGATGAGAAGAGATTTTGCAAGTTGCGGTGTGAGCGAAATATCCTAGAATCTTCAAATGTACTTTGAACAGACACACAACCTAACCCTTATGAAAAATTGGTGACTTTGATGCGCAACACACGAAGTAACGTTTTTCTTCAATCAATGAAGACTAACCCTCTAAGTGTGAAAAAATTAATGAAGAAACTGATTCTCAGAGCCCTACGACAATTGTACGCGATGTCTGAAATCATCATTCTTATATGGTTGGTCACGCCACCAACAAAAGTTGAAAATCTTCAATTTGAGTTTTTCTTCTGTTTTTGAAATTCTTCAACTTTGCAATGTCTTCACGCTTTACGTTGTTGTTCTTCATTGACTATATATATTTGAGTTTATGTCCTCTACAGCATTCACTTATTGCTATTTCTTCAAGTTGTTTTTCTGCTAAGTGAATGTGATCGGACCCGTCCCCCTCTATGCTAAACTCAACCGAATCTGTTCACAAATTCTTCATGTGCGTTCTATTTGAAACTCGTTCAAAATCTTCACTGTGTCCTTGTAAGCTGAAGTATTTGCGAATGAGACGTTAAAATTTTCCTATCTGAATTTTCGGCTTTGCCGCTCAATCCGTTCCACATTCCACTATATGACTTATCTATTCACCCATGGTCTCACACGATCTCCACCTATCTGTACGTGGGTGACACATGTCGCACGGATGAGAAGGGTTAGGGCTACGTTCATCCACTTTCCTCGGGCGAACAGTCTTTCACCTCGGCTATAAATACCCCTCACCCTCCTCCGCTCGACCTCCACTCCCTCGCTAGAGCACTCAAAACCTAGCGCCGCCGCTACTTCCATCATCGTCGGTGAGGAAGAGCCTCGCTGCCTCGACTTCGTCGCCATCGTACTCACGTCGGCCGTGGATTTCTTCACTCCTCCACCGCCATAGCTGTCTTCCTCTGCCAGGCTAGGGCGTGGAAGATTTGAACCGACGAGCTTCAAATCTACTATTCATAGGTCGTGTTGTTCTTTGTCAAGGGTAATGAAAAGCTACTTTTACTGCCCTTGTTGATTCCAGTGATTTCTACAAATCTTCAAAAAGGTGTTTATTCTTCAATCTTCACACTCTAAACACCTCACACAAACATCTGTTCTTGATTTATTTCTCTAAGCAACGTTTTTCTTCAAGATTCCTGAATTGTGTGTATTTTCAATCTACACAACTCTAGAACCTAACTCAAAGAACGCTTAGTGAAATTCTTCAAGTGACATCTGGTCAAATTCCTCAAACTTGTTCTTTTTTTTGCAAAAACTGCTCAGAACGCATATGACCTCTCCAAATTCTTCGCACCTATACTCTGTTCACAGGTATAAATGTCTACTGCTAAATCCCTAGGTTCTCATCAATTTAACTCATTTGTAGCGTTCCTCGGAGACAAATTGCACACCTCCTCAGAGAACTCAATCGTTCAAAATTCTCAGCTGAAGAAAATGGCTGATGGCAATTAACCTCAGAAAGGAGGGAAGAAATTGGAAGTCAACACTGCCTTTGGAATTCCTGACTATATCTGATGTCTAGTACACAACCTTCTTCTTGTAGACGTTGTTGGGCCTCCAAGTGCAGAGGTGTGTAGGACAGTAGCAAATTTCCCTCAAGTATATGACCTAAGGTTTATCAATCCGTGGGAGGCGTAGGATGAAGATGGTCTCTCTCAAACAACCCTGCAACCAAATAACAAAGAGTCTCTTGTCTCCCGAACACACCCAATACAATGGTAAATTGTATAGGTGCACTAGTTCGGCGTAGAGATTTTGATACAAGTGCAATATGGATGGTAGATATAGGTTTTTGTAATAAGAAAATATAAAAACAGCAAGGTAACTAAAGATAAAAGTGAGCATAAACGGTGTTGCAATGATAGGAAACAAGGCCCATGGTTCATACTTTCACTAGTGGAAGTTCTTTCAGCAAGGATAACATAATTGGATCATATAACTATCCCTCAACATGCAACAAAGAGTCACTCCAAAGTAAGTAATAGCGGAGAACAAACCAAGAGATTATGGTAGGGTACGAAACCACCTCAAAGTTATTCTTTCTGATCGATATATTCAAGAGTCTGTAGTAAAATAGGACAAAGCTATTCTTTCTGTTCGATCTATCATAGAGTTCGTAATAACACCTTAAGACACAAATCAACCAAAACCCTAATGTCACCTAGATACTCCATTCCCACCTCAAGTATCCGTGGGCATGATTATACGATATGCATCACACAATCTCAGATTCATCTATTCGACCAACACAAAGTACTTCAAAGATTGCCCCAAAGTTTCTATTAGAGAGTCAATACGAAAACATGTGCCATCCCCTATGCATAGATTCCGAAGGTCACGGAACCCGCAAGTTGATCACCAAAACATACATCAAGTAGATCACGTGATATCCCATTGTCACCACAGATAAGCACATGCAAGACATACATCAAGTGTTCTCAAATCCTTAAAGACTCAATCTGATAAGATAACTTCAAAGGGAAAACTCAAACCATTACAAGAGAGTAGAGGGGGAGAAGCATCATAAGATCCAACTATAGTAGCAAAGCTCGCGATACATCAAGATCGTGCCATCTCAAGAACATGAGAGAGAGAGAAAGAGAGATCAAACACATAGCTACTAGTACATACCCTCAGCCCCGAGGGTGGACTACTCCCTCCTCGTCATGGTGAGCGCCGGGATGATGAAGATGGCCATCGGAGAGGGACCCCCCATCCGGTAGGGTGCCGGAACGGGTCTAGATTTGTTTTTGGTCGTTCCAGAGGCTTTCGGCGGCGGAACTCCCGATGTAGGTTATTTTCTAGAGGTTGTCCACGAGATAGGGGTGTGCGCCCAGGTGTGGTGGGCACCCCCCACCCTCATAGGCAGCCCGCGACTCTTCTGGCCCAACTCTTTTACTCCGGGGGCTTCTTTTGGTCCATAAAAGTCATCAAAAATTGGCACGTCAATTGGACTCCGTTTGGTATTCCTTTTCTGTAAAACTCAAAAACAAGGAAAAAACAGAAACTGGCACTGGGCTCTGGGTTAATAGGTTAGTCCCAAAAATCATATAAAAGAGGATATAAATGCATATAAAACATCCAAGATGGATAATATAATAGCATGGAACAATCAAAAATTATAGATACATTGGAGACGTATCAAGCATCCCCAAGCTTAATTCCTGCTCGTCCTCGAGTAGGTAAATGATAAAAACAGAATTTTTGATGTGGAATGCTACCTAACATAATTCTTAATGTAAATTTTCTTTATTGTGGCATGAATGTTCAGATCCGAAAGATTCAAGACAAAAGTCTATATCGACATAAGAATAATAATACTTCAAACATACTAACAAAGCAATCATGTCTTCTCAAAATAACATGGCCAAAGAAAGTTCATCCCTACAAAATCATATAGTTAGGCTATGCTCCATCTTCGTCACACAAAATACTCAAATCATGCACAACCCCAGTTTCAGCCAAGCAATTGTTTCATACTTTAATTTTTTCAAACCTTTTCAACCTTCACGCAATACATGAGCGTGAGCCATGGATATAGCACTATGTGGAATAGAGTGGTGGTTGTGGAGAAGAAAAAAATAGGAAGATGGTCTCACATCAAGTAGGCATATTAATGGGCTATGGACATGCCCATCAATAGATATCAATGTGAGTGAGTAGGGATTGCCATGCAACGGATGCACTAGAGCTATAAATGTATGAAAGCTCAGCAAAAGAAACTAAGTGGGTGTGCATCCAACTTGCTTGCTTACGAAGACCTAGGGCATTTGAGGAAGGCCATCGTTGGAATATACAAGCCAAGTTCTATAATGAAAAGTCCCACTAGTATATGAAAGTGACGAAACAAGAGACTCTCTATCATGAAGATCATGGTGCTACTTTGAAGCACAAGTGTGGAAAAGATAATAGCATTGTCCCTTTTCTTTTCTTTTTCTTTCTTTTTCTTATTTTTTCTTTTTTTGGGCCTTTTTTTTTCTTTGGCCTTTCCTTCTTTTTTTTGGGACAATGCTCTAATAATGATGATCATCACACTTATATTGATTTACAACTCGATACTAGAATAAAGTATGACTCTATATGAATGCCTCCAGTGGTGTACCGGGATGTGCAATGAATCAAGAGTGACATGTATGAAAAACTATGCATGGTGGCCTAGCCACAAATACGATGTCAACTACATGATCATGCATGGCAATATGACAATGATGAAGCGTGTCATATGAACAGAACGGTGGAAAGTTGCATGGTAATATATCTTGGAATGGCTATGGAAATGCCATGATAGGTAGGTATGGTGGCTGTTTTGAGGAAGGTATATGGTGGGTGTGTGGTACCGGCGAGAGTTGTGCGGTACAAGAGAGGCTAGCAATGGTGGAAGGGTGAGAGTGCGTATAATCCATGGACTCGACATTAGTCATAAAGAACTCACATACTTATTGCAAAAATCTACAAGTCATCTAAACAAAGTACTACACGCATGCTCCTAGGGGAAGGGTTGGTAGGAGTTAACCATCGCGCGATCCGGACCTCCACACATAGGATGACACTCAATGAAATACCTCGTGCTTCAAATTTGTCACACAATGGTTACCATACGTGCATGCTACAGGACTTGCAAACCTTAACACAAGTATTTCTCAAATTCACAACCACTCAACTAGCATGACTATAATACTACCATCCTCATATATCAAAATAATCATCAAGTATCAAACTTCTCATAGTATTCAATGCACTTTTTATGAAAGTTTTTACTATTACCAACTTGGATGCCTATCATATTAGGACTAATTCATAACCTAAGCAAATTACCATGCTATTCTAAAAGACTCTCAAAATGATATAAGTGAAGCGTGATAGTTCATCTATTTCTTCAAAATAAAACCATAGCCGTGCTCTAAAAGATATAAGTGAAGCACTAGAGCAAATGACAAACTACTACGAAAGATATAAGTGAAGATCAATGAGTAGTTGAATAATTATGTAACTATGTAAAGATTCTCTAACATTTAAGAATTTTAGATCTTGGGATATTATTCAAACAGCAAGCAAAACAAAATAAAACAAAATGACGCTCCAAGCAAAACACATATCATGTGGTGAATAAAAATATAGCCTCGAGTAAAGTTACCGATAGACGAAGACGAAAGAGGGGATGCCTTCCCGGGCATCCCCAAGCTTAGGCTTTTGGTTGTCCTTGAATTTTATCTTGGGGTGCCTTGGGCATCCCCAAGCTTAGTATCTTGCCACTCCTTATTCCATAGTCCATCGAATCTTTACCCAAAACTTGAAAACTTCACAACACAACACTCAACAGAAAACTCGTAAGCTCCGTTAGTATAAGAAAATAAAACCACCACTTAGGTACTGTTGTGAACTCATTCTAAATTCATATTGGTGTAATATCTACTGTATTCCAACTTCTATATGGTTCATACCCTCCGATACTACTCATAGATTCATCAAAATAAGCAAACAACACATAGAAAACAGAATCTGTCAAAAAACAGAATAGTCTGTAGTAATCTGTAACTTTCAAATACTTCCGTAACTCTAAAAATTCTGAAATAAATTGGTGGACCTGAGGAATTTGTCTATTAATCATCTTCAAAAAGAATCAACTAAAAAGCACTCTCCATTAAAAAATGGTAGCTAATCTTGTGAGCGCTAAAGTTTCTGTTTTTACAGCATGATCGCATAAACTTCACACAAGTCTTCCCAAAGGTTCTACTTGGCACAAACACTAATTAAAACACAAAACCACATCTAAACAGAAGCTAGATGCAATATTCATTCCTAAACAGAAGCAAAAAAATGGGTTGCCTCCCAAGAAGCGCTATCGTTTAACGCCCCTAGCTAGGCACAATGATTTCTATGATGCTCGCATAAAAGATAAGAATTGAAACATAAATGGAGCATCATGAAGAATATGACTAGCATATTTAAGTATAACCCACTTCCTATGCATAGGGATTTTCTGAGCAAACAACTTATGGGAACGATTATCAACTAGAATAGGAAGGGAAAACGAGCATAACTCCAAGATTTTAAGCACATAGAGAGGAAACTTGATATTGTTGCAATATGTAGAAGCATATGATCCTCTCTCATAATAATTTTTAGTAGCATCATGAATGAATTCAACCATATAACCAGCACATAAAGCATTCTTCTCATGATCTACAAGCATAGAAAATTTGCTACTCCCATCGTAAGCAAAATTCTTCTCATTCATAGTAGTGGGAGGAGCAAACTCAACAAAATAACTATCATGTGAAGCATAATCCAATTGAAAATTAGAATCATCATGATAAGTTTCATGGTTAACTTTATTCTTTATAGCATACGTGTCATCACAATAATCATCATAAATAAGAGGCATGCTTTCATCATAATAAATTTGCTGATCAAAACTTGGGGGACTAAACATATCATCTTCATCAAACATAGCATCCCCAAGCTTGTGCCTTTGCATATCATTAGCATCATGGGTATTCAAAGAATTCATACTAACAACATTGCAATCATGCTCATCATTCACATATTTTATGCCAAGCATTCTATGTAATTCTTCTTCTAGTACCTGAGCACAATTTTCTTTCTCATCATTTTCACGAAAGATATTAAAAAGATGAAGCATATGATGTAACCTTAAATCCATTTTTTGTAGTTTCCTTTTATAAACTAAACTAGTGATGAAACAAGAAACTAAAAGATTCGATTGCAAGATCTAAAGATATACCTTCAAGCCCTCACCTCCTTTGAAATTGGAAGTCAACACTGCCTTTGAAATTTCTATTGATATCTGATGTCTACTACGCAACCTTATTCTTGTAGACGTTGTTGGGCCTCCAAGTGCAGAGGTTTGTAGGACAGTAGCAAATTTCCCTCAAGTGATGACCTAAGGTTTATCAATCCGTGGGAGGCATAGGATGAAGATGGTCTCTCTCAAACAACCCTGCAACCAAATAACAAAGAGTATCTTGTGTCCCCAATACGCCCAATACAATAGTAAATTGTATAGGTGCACTACTTCAGCGAAGAGATGGTGATACAAGTGCAATATGGATGGTAGATATAGGTTTTTGTAATAAGAAAATATAAAAACAGCAAGGTAACTAAAGATAAAAGTGAGCATAAACGGTGTTGCAATGATAGGAAACAAGGCCTAGGGTTCATACTTTCACTAGTGGAAGTTCTCTCAACAAGGATAACATAATTGGATCACATAACTATCCCACAACATGCAACAAAGAGTAACTCCAAAGTAACTAATAGCAGAGAACAAACAAAGAAATTATGGTAGGGTACGAAACCACCTCAAAGTTATTCTTTCTGAATGATCTATTCAAGAGTCCGTAGTAAAATAGCACGAAGCTATTCTTTTTATTCGATCTATCGTAGATTTCGTACTAGAATAACACCTTAAGACACAAATCAACCAAATCCCTAATTTCACCTAGATACTCCATTGTCACCTCAAGTATCCATGGGCATGATTATACGATATGCATCACACAATCTCAGATTCATCTATTCGACCAACACAAAGTACTTCAAAGAGTGCCCCAAAGTTTCTATTGGAGAGTCAAGACGAAAACGTGTGCCAACCCCTATGCATAGATTCTGAAGGTCACGGAACCCGCAAGTTGATCACCAAAATATACATCAAGTAGATCACGTGATATCTTATTGTCACCACAAATAAGCACATGCAAGACATACATCAAGTGTTCTCAAATCCTTAATGGCTCAATCTGATAAGATAACTTCAATGGGAAAACTCAATCCATTACAAGAGAGTAGAGGGGGAGAAACATCATAAGATCCAACTATAGTAGAAAAACTCGCGATACATCAAGATCGTGCCATCTCAATAACACGAGAGAGAGAGAGAGATCAAACACAAAGCTACTGGTACATACCCTCAACCCCGAGGGTGGACTACTCCCTCCTCGTCATGGAGAGCGTCGGGATGATGAAGATGGCCACCGAAGAGGGATCCGCCCCTCCGGCTAGGTACCGGAACGGGTCTAGATTGGTTTTTGGTGGCTCCTGAGGCTTTCGGCGGCGGAATTCCCGATCTAGGTTATTTTTTGGAGGTTTCTTTATTTATTAGATTTTTTTGGCTTAGGGAACAAGTCAGGGGGGTCTCTGGGCTGTCCACGAGATAGGGGGGCACGCCCCACCCTCGTGGGCAGCCCGAGACTCTTCTAGCCCAACTCTTTTACTCCGGGGGCTTCTTTTGGTCCATAAAAAATCATCAAAAATTGGCACGTCAATTGGACTCCGTTTGGTATTCCTTTTCTGTAAAACTCAAAAACAAGGAAAAACAGAAACCGGCACTGGGCTCTAGGTTAATAGGTTAGTCCCAAAAATCATATAAAATAGCATATAAATGCATATAGAACATCCAAGATGGATAATATAATAGCATGGAACAATGAACAATTATAGATACATTGGAGACGTATCAATATCTATGAAGAATACTGCACTCCTGATGAGGCCAAATATGGCAAGGAGACCAAGAATCAGCGCAAGGTGCGCATACAAAGGATAGAGAGAAGATGGGTTAGAGAATGGAGGGAATATCGCTATGTCACACCGAAGTACATGAAGAAATTCGTTGTACACCCTCCATACCCAAGACCTCCATTGGCACCTGGCCAAATTGCTGATCCCTCTAGCATCAGAAGAGGAGACGAATTTCCCAAGGAATGGGCCAAGCGTCAAGCCAAGTTGTCTAGAATGGCCAAAGAGGCAGTGAGGAAATTCAATGAAGATTCTGCTACTACTGCTGCTGAGGCCTCTACTAGCAAGCCTAAAAAGGCTATGCCCAAGAAACTAGCTCGCAAGCCCAGTTCTTCTACCTCACAGCCAAGCTCCTCAGCAATACCATCATGGCCCAGCTCTTCAAATCCCTCACGGCCAATTCCTCAAGCTGCTCCAGCTCCACCAAATTCCTCAGCACCTGCGCATCTCGCCTTGTGCCAAAGGACAACAGACATCTCTATTGCCTCAGGAGATTCTGCAAGTTCTTCGGCTCCTCCACAATCCTCAACAGGCCCCACTCTGCTGAAGCCTAAGGCCACTGCAGGACGTGGCGCTAAACCAAGTCCTCACGAGAAGCAAGTCACCTTTCATGTTCCGTCTAGTGAAGACGAAGCTGATGATGAGGAACTCGCCAAAATCATCAGAGACAGACTGGGAAGGGCCGCTAAAGCCAAAGGCATCAATGTGGCATTGATGCTGGATCCAAAGTTCATCCTCATTTCATTGACCTATGGCATAAGGACCCCTACACTCCTTTGCTTGAGATGAACCTCACTCCTGGTCAAAGTCATATGCTGACTGCTTTCATTAGCGAAGAGAAATGGAAGTTTGAACAAGCCAGAAGGGCAAAGAAAGAACAATACAGAAAGCAGCATCTTTTGAAGAAAAATGTTGTGAATATGACTCCTGAGGACCTTGTGAAATTGCAATCTAAAATCAAAAGCCTCAGTGATGAATTTGACAGATACCGTGCTGATTGGCTAGGAGACAAAGTCAGATTCGTCAAGCTATCCAAGTCACTCAAGCTTGGTGGTGAAAGCTCCTCACAAGAAGAAATTCATCTTGATGAGGAAACAAAAAGCGCAGCTAACAATGTCACTCCTAAAGAAACTGAACGTGTCAGGACTGATGTAGAAATACCAGCCGCTAAAGAAATTGCCAGGGCAACCACTAGTGTTGCGCCTGAGGAACAAGCCAGTCCAGCTGAGACTTCAACCGTTGTGCCTGAAGAAATTGACCAAGCCAGGCAAACGGAAATAGTTGTGCCTAAGGTAATTGAACCAATTTCCTCTGCTCCGCCAGCACCAACACCAAGTCCAGTTCTCCCTTCTGCATGAGAAGTGAGGAAAACAAAGGCTGCGGAACGAGCAGCAGTGAAGAAAAGGAAAGCATCTGCTTCTTCAGAGTCTGTTGCCCCTAAGAAGATGAAGAAATTGACTAGTTTGATCAAGAATCCCATTGATGTTGTTCCTCTCTCAAGCATTCCATCAAAGGAAATCATTACTTTCTGTAAAGAATATGTGATCCCAAGCAGATCTGATGAAGATGTTCCTTCTGCTGCTTCTTCAGAGCAGTTGGATGAAGAAATTGAAGTGGATGATATCCCTTAAACCCCAGTGAACTCATCGCCTATTCCTTAGTTCACAGCTAAAGAGGCAGGCATTGAAGAATTAAATGAAGATGATGAAGACGTGGACATTGGAAGCCCAACTCATGTGATGAATGATGACATTTGGGAAAGTCAGCACCCCAACTCTCCATTGTTCACGCCATTGCAACAAATACCTCAGTCCCCAGAGCACATTAAAGTTCAAACGGGCTCTGACGAACCTCGCACCACTTGTTCCATACCTGAAGAAATTACAGCCACTAGTTCTGATGAAAATGTTGTTGAAGAAATAAAGACTCAGGCTGCAACTGAAGCAGAAACTAAAATTCCTCAGCCTGTGATTCCTGAGGATGTGATGCAATTAACTGATACTCCTGAAGGATCCCTTCTCTAAGAAGAAAAACTTCAAGGCTGGCGACTGCTTCCACGAGCATGTGTTCTTCACAGACTTCAACCCATATGACTCTGCTTGTCTTAAAAGGAAGCGCTTCTGGACTGCCAGCCAAGCAAACTTCTATTCTTCACTACTTTTTGATAAGGACAAAGTCTTCGACCATGCGCATATTCCTCATGTGGACATGGAATCACTGCCTTGTTTCATGCCAGTCCTCAGCGTTCTTTACGATGCTAGACTACTCACCTTCTGCACAGATACATGTGATTCGAATGAAGAACTAATTCTTCAGTTCTATGCAACACTGTACATCACAGGAACTGCTGAAGATGTGAAATCTTGAGTGTTGGACTGGATGACAGAAAACACTCACTTCAAAGCACCGGCCTCTGAATTGCTTCATGCCCTACCTATCAGTCCTCCGCTTGAAGGTGCACGGTGTATATATCATGAACCTGAACTCACTGACCATTATATGCAAGTGTTGATGAAGCCGATGAAGCCTGATCAAGCCCCAAGAACCAAATTCCTCGTGAAGGAATACCTATATGTGCCTCGGACTGTCTATCGCATTCTGCAAAGACATTGAGTCCAATCAAAAGCCACGACTCGAATGAATAAGAGGTCGTTGGCATCATGAAGAATCTATGGTTCGATATCATGCGTGGGATCCCCATCAACTATCATGATTTCTTCATGAGGACTTTGGCAAATGTTGCACTATCACCATTTGAATTGAAGCCTTATGCTCCCTGGATTATGAGATTCATCAGAACAAGGTCTTCAAGCGCATACAAGGCTGACTTTCAGAATCATCTCAGCTATCTACCTCCACTTGAAGTCCTCAAACGGACAATTTTTTAGTTGACGGAAAAGGCAAAGCTGGAATCATTGATGAAGGAATTCATCCATTGGATGGCCAGTTCCTCAAAGCTGCATCCTACTCCACCAATGATGACTCTGCCACTCATGACTCTGCCGCCAATGCTTCAAAGCAAAAACCTGAAGGCACAACTCCAAGGGTGATGACTGATCGTGAGCTTCTCCTCGGTCTTCATCAGAAGGTCCATCGCAACCATAAATGGGTCAAGAGGCAGTTTGGCTCAATTCTTCACAACATGACTGCTACATACAATGCAATGAAGAAAAATCACTACTACCTCCATGAAGTTTTCAATCGCACCTAGGCTGTTGTGTCTCATCTCTATGGCGAAGAAGATCTGAAGCAAATGGGCTTCAAGGAGGACTTTGACTGGTCTCAACCTCCGGCGAAGAAATTCAAGAAAGTCAAAGTTCCTTCCTTGGTGGCCAATTCATATTCTTCACCACGCGAGACTGATGAGCATGAAGATTTGGACGACATTGCGGCAGGCCCTACTTCAACCACCGACCCCAACAACACTGGCGCTCCTCCATCATCTTCGTGATATTCTTCACGGGTGTTAGTCCTCATTTTTCGTCCCTTTTGGTCATTCAATGACAAAGGGGGAGAATTTTGAGTTAGTCTTCAAGCGGGTCTTTATATATGGGCGTTTTTTTGCTAAGTTACAACTCTCGTTCTTTTGAAGTCTTTGTTGGATCGAGTTGTAAACTTAAACCCGATGGTGGTCTGATACTTTCGCTGTGTTCTTCTGCATGCTATTTCCTCATATATGTTAATGCACGCATGCTGAATTACATCAGTCACCATATTTCATCATGCATTTCAAATTCTTCGTATCATATGTTAAATGTGTGTATGAATAACAAGATATAGGGGGAGATCTCCATGATTCTACTCTTCAAATGTGCATTGCTTCAAAAGCAAATTCCTCACTATGCACATCTTCAGGGGGAGTTCTTCTATATCTTGCAATCAAATTCCTCAATATCAGTATTTACACTTCATATGTTTATCCCCGTTGAAAACTTAACCTATATTGTCATCAATCACCAAAAAGGGGGAGATTGTACGTGCATCTAGTGCCCCTTAGTGATTTTGGTGTATTGAAGACTTATAGGTTAAGGGACTAATGCATTTGTGAGTGTACACAGGTCTATATGTCTATGAGGAGTTTGACATTTACAGAGAAAGTCGACCCCTAAAAATGAATGTCTTCAACTGAAGACTTTGGGTTTCTGAAGACTTTCTTAAGATTTTGAAAGTGAAGAAATTGGTGTAACCATGAAGACTTGATATTCATGTGAGGAACATGAAGCGTGAAGACTTTTGTTTTCGTAGTTTCATTTTCTCTTTCTTGAGTCATAGGAAACACCGTACTGTTAAAGGGGGTCGAGAAAAAGCTAAGGAAACGTATCCAAGTGATGCTCAACTCAAAATACTAAACCTACCAATCCTTTCGAGTGAAGTCATTGGAAATCTCATACAGTTCAGTCAATTTATTCAGTGACAGAGACGAAGTTCTTCTGGTCTCTGAGAAATTTGTCTTGACTGAGGAGTTAGGAATTCTCCAGCGTGGATTGCCTACAAGTGAGAAACATGATAGCCCTGAGGAATTTGATACTCAAATTTCCGACTGTTGCTGTGCTATGCGCCAGCTGTCCCAAAATATCTACCCACCTAATGGTCATTTCATTGAAGGGCATTTATGTCTTATCATGTCTAGCTGCTCCCTTGGCTATAAATAGCCACCCCTACAACCACTAGCTGGTTGACTGCTCCAAGAGAAACTAACACTTGTCACTAGAGCAACCCGTCCTCCGAGGACTTTGAGCGAAAATCATCAAGTGAGGAAAAACCCAAAACCCAAACACCTAAAACCCAAAAGTGATTGAGCATCACTGAAGAGAGTGTTCCTGTGTGGAACCGATGCTTGTTACCTTTGAAGACTGTGATCTTCCAGACGGTTAGGCGTCAATGGTCTAGAGCATCCAAGAGGAATTGTGGATCGCCGGGTGATCAAGTCTGTGAAGGTTTGGAAGTCACCTGTGAAGACTTACCACGAGTGATTGGGCGAGGTTTGTGTGACCTTAGCTCAAGGGGAATACGGTGAGGACTTGGTGTCTTGGACTATGTGTCCAAGACTGGCTGTCCGGGACTGTGTGTGCTCAGGTTTAAATACCTAGCCGCCCCAACCAGACGTACAACTGTCACAGCAGTTGGAACTGGTCTAACAAATCATTGTCTTCATCAAGCCTACTAGTTCTATTTCCTCAACTAATCCATTTAATCATTCATGTGTTGATGAACTTGATTTGTACTATTTGAAAACTTTGACTGAAGACTTTATCAATTTCCTCAACTCAATTTCTTCAGTCTTCAGTCATCAGCCTGCTTATCCTGTTTACACGCTACTTGTACTATGTGCTTGTTTTCATTTCATCATGATGACCATGCTGTTGTCTTGTTATGCTTGCACCTGAGTATCTATTCCGCTGCTAAGTAGTTCGTTGCTTAAAAATTCCTTAGCTAGAATTTCCTTAGTGACGAATTTGTAAAAATGCCTATTCACCCCCCCTCTAGTCGATATAACGCACTTTCACTTAGGCTCTTTCCACTCCTTATTTCATAGTCCATGAAATCCTGACCCAAAAGTTGAAAACTTCACAACACAAAACTCAACAGAAACCTCGTGAGACCCGTTAGTAAAACAAATTCAATTCCTACTTGTATGTACTATTGTGAACTCATTTTTATTTTATATTGGTGTAATAACTATTGTATTCCAACTTTTCCATGGTTCATACCCCACTGATACCAGTCATAGATGCATCAAAATAAGCAAACAACACGAAGAAAACAGAATATGTCTAAAACAGAACAATCTGTAAAGATGTGAATTGATGTAAAACTTCTATAACTCTAAAAATTCTAAAACATTAGGACAACATGGGTAATTTGTAGATAAGAAATGTGTAAATAATTCAAGAATTTATCGCGCTCCAGTAACCAGAAACAATTCTAATACTGGACGCAAAAGTTTCTGTTTTTCAGCAAAACCAATCTACTATCTTCCAAATCATCCCAAAGGTCTTACTTGGCACAAACACTAATAAAAACTTTAAAAACTTCTCTAACCAGAGGCTGGATGAAAAATCAAAGCAATACAGAACCAAAAAAGTAAGAACAAAAATAAAATTGGGTAGCCTCCTAACAAGCACTTTTCTTTAAAGCCTTTTAGCTAGGCATTGATAATTTTAATGATGCTCACATGAAAGACAAGACTTGAAGCACAAAAAGAGCAACATATAGCATGTGAAAATCACATCTAAGTCTAACATACTTCCTATGCATAGGTATTTTATAGGAAAACAAACTATCAAGACAAGAAATTTCTAGCATATGCAAGGAAGAAGAAAGAAACAATAGCAATCTCAACGTAACGACAGGTAATTTAGTAACAGGAAAATTCCTACAACCATATTTTCCTCTCTCATAATATTTACATGTAGGATCATAATCAAATTCAACAATATATCTATCACATCAAATATTCTCTACATGATCCACATGCATGCAAAGTTGACACTCTTTCAAAACAGTGGGATTAACATAGAACAAAGTCATCACTTCTCCAACCCCACTTTTATCAAAAATTTCATAAGATTGATCAATATCCAAAGTAGTGGGATCAAAAGTTGACATTCCTTCATACCCACTTTTAGTATTATTGCAAACATTATTATCAATTCCATATTCATCATGGGGTTTAAATAAATTTTCCAGATCGTAAGAAGCATCACCCCAATCATGATCATTGCAACAAGGAGTGGGCATAGCAAAATAAGCATCCCCAAGCTTACGGTTTTGCATATCATTAGCACAATTGTCACTTATAGAATTTATAACAACATCATTGAAATCATGCTTTTCTTTTAAACTATCATGAATCACTTTATGAATTTCTTTTAACACTTCATCACAATTTTCAGATTCACGAATTTCAATCAAAACCTCATAAAGATAATCTAGTGCACTCAATTCACTAGCAATTGGTTCATCATAATTGGATATTTTAAAAAGATTACAAAGTGGATGAGGATCCACAAATAGATTTTTAGCAAGCGAAGATGCAAGCAAATAGAAGGCACATGGCAACAAAAGATGACATAGGATCGGACGAGAGAAAGCAGCAATTTTTTTTGTGTTTTTCTGAAAACATTTTAGAAGTGGGGGATAGGAAAATGAGAGGCGAATGGAAAATAATGTAATGCAAGAGATGAGGGTTTTATGATGGGTACTTGGTGTGTATTGATTTGGCGTATATCTCCTCGGCAACGGCGCCAGAAATTCTTACTACTACTTCTCAAGCTTGCGTTGATTTTTCCCTTGAAGAGGAAAGGGTGATGAAGGAAAGTAGAGATAAGTATTTCCCTCAATTTGAGAACCAAGGTATCAATCCAGTAGGAGATGAACGCACAAATCACCAATACCTGCACAAACAATCAAACAACTTGCACCCAACACAATAAAGGGGTGGTCGATCCCTTCACGGTCACTTGCAAAAGTGAGCTATGATAGAGATAGATAAATAAAAGATAAAATATTTTTGGGTTTTTCGTTTATAGATTGGAAAGTAAAATATTGCAAAATATTAGATCAAAAACTAGTATGATGGAAAATAGACCCGGGGGCCATAGTTTTCACTAGAGGCTTCTCTCTTGATAGCAAATAATACGATGGGTGAACAACTTACTATCGAGCAATTGATAGAAAAGTGCAAAGTTATGACGATATCTATGGAAATGATTATGCAATATAGGCATCATGTCCGTGACAAGTGGACCGACTCCTGTCTCCATCTACTACTATTACTCCACACATCGATCGAAATGATTCTGCATCTAGAGTATTAAGTTCATAAAGAACAGAGTAACGCCTTAAGTAAGATGACATGATGTGGAGGAATTAACTCAAGCAATATGATGAAAACCCCATCTTTTTATCCTCGATGGAAACAATACAATACGTGCCTCACTACCCCTACTTTGTCACTGGGTGAGGACACCGCAAGATTGAACCCAAAGCAAAGCACTTCTCGCATTGCAAGAAAAACCAATCTAGTTGGCCAAACCAAACCGATAGTTCGAAGAGAATTACTAAGATACCAAATCATGCATATAAGAATTCATAGAAGATTCAAATAATATACATAGATAAGTTGATCATAAATCCACAATTCATTGGATCTCGACAAACACACCGCAAAATAAGATTACCTCGGATAGATCTCCAAGAACATCAAGGAGAAATGGTATTGAGAATCAAAGAGAGAAGAAGCCATCTAGATACTAGCTATGGACCCTTAGGTCTGTGGTAAACTACTCACGCTTCATCGAAAGGGCAATGGTGTTGATGTTGAAGCCCTCTGTGGTTGAATCCCCCTCTCGCAGAGTACCGGAAAAGGCCTCCAGATGGGATCTCATGGGTATAGAAGGTTGCGACGGTGGAAAGTGGTTTTGATGCCCCCTCTAGGTGTTTTGGAATATTTGAGAATACATATGCAGAAGAAGTAGGCCAGGAGGGCTGCAAGGGTCCCACAAGGTAGGGGGGCAAGCCCTCCACCCTTGCGGTCGCCTCGAGGCTCGGCTGACTTGGACTCCAAGTCCCCTGGGTGTCTTCTGGTCCAAGAAAAATCATTGTAAAGTTTCATACCATTTGATATTCCTTTTCTGCGAAACTAAAAAACAAGGAAAAACAGAAACTGGCACTCGGCTCTAGGTTAATAACTTAGTCCCAAAAATAACATAAAATAGCATATTAATGCATATAAAACATCCAAAACAGGCAACATAATAGCGTGGAACAATCAAAAATTGTAGATACATTGGAGACGTATCAAGGCCATGAAATCTGAGATAGGATCCATGTATGAGAACAAAGTATGGACTTTGGTGGATTTTCTCGATGATCGGCAAGCCATAGAGAATAAATGGATCTTCAAGAAGAAGACTGACGCTGATGGTAATGTAACTGTCTACAAAGCTTGACTTGTCGCTAAATGTTTTCGACAAGTTCAAGGAGTTGACTACGATGAGACTTTCTCACCCGTAGCGATGCTTAAGTCTGTCTGAATCATGTTAGCAATTGCCGCATTTTATGATTATGAAATCTGGCAAATGGATGTCAAAACTGCATCTCTTAATGGGTGTTTGAAAGAAGAGTTGTATATGATGCAACCAGAAGGTTTTGTCGATCCTAAAGGTGCTAACAAAGTGTGCAAGCTCCAGCAATCCATCTATGGACTGATGCAAGCATCTCAGAGTTGGAATATATGCATTGATGAGGTGATCAAAGCATGTGGTTTTATACAGACTTACGGTGAAGCCTGTATTTACAAGAAAGTGAGTGGGAGTTCTATAGCATTTCTGATATTATATTTGGATGACATATTGTTGATTGGAAATGATATAGAATTTCTGGATAGCATAAAAGGATACTTGAATAAGAAATTTTCAATGAAAGACCTTGGTGAAGCTACTTATGTATTTGGCATCAAGATCTATAGAGATAGATCAAGTCGCTTAATAGGACTTTCACAAAGCACATACCTTGACAAAGTTTTGAAGAAGTTCAAAATGGATCTGTCAAAGAAAGGGTTCTTGCATGTGTTACAAGATGTGAAATTGAGTCAGACTCAATGCCCGACCACTTCAGAAGATAGACAGAAAATGGAAGTCATTCCCTATGCCTCAACCATTGGTTCTATCATGTATGCTATGTTGTATACGAGACCTGATGTGTGCCTTGCCATAAGTTTGGTTGGGAGGTACCAAAGTAATCCAGTAGTGGGTCACTGGACAGTGGTCGAGAACCTCCTGAAGTACCTGAAAAGGATGAATGATATGTTTCTCGTTTATGGAGGTGACGAAGAGCTCATCGTAAAGGGTTACGTCGATGCTAGCTTCGACACAGATCCGGATGACTCTAAGTTACAGACCGGATACATATTTATATTGAATGGTGGAGCTGTCAGTTGGTGTAGTTCCAAGGAGAGCGTCGTGGCGGGATCTACATGTGAAGCGGAGTACATAGATGCTTCAGAAGCAACACATGAAGGAGTTCATATCCAATCTAGGTGTAATACGTAGTGCATCGGGTCCAATGACAATCTTTTGTCACAACACTGGAGCAATTGCCTTGGCAAAGCAATCCAGGTTTCACAAGAGAACAAAACACATCAAGAGACGCTTCAACTCCGTTCGTGAAAAGGTCAAGGCTGGACACATAGAGATTTGCAAAGTACATACGGATTTGAATGTTGCACACCCGTTGACTAAGCCTCTTCCGCGAGCAAAACATAATCAGCACCAAGACTACATGGTTCTTAGATCCATTACAATGTAATTTGGATTATTGGATCTAGTGCAAGTGGGAGACTGATGGAAATATGCCCTAGAGGCAATAATAAAGCTGTTATTATTTTATATTTCCTTATTCACGATAAAGGTTTATTATTTATGCTAGAATTGTATTGACCGAAAACGTAAATACATGTGTGAATACATAAACAAATACCATGTCCCTAGTAAGCCTCTACTAGACTAGCTCGTTAATCAAAGATGGTTAAGGTTTCCTAACCATAAACATGAGTTGTCATATGTTGACGGGATCACATCATTGTGAGAATGATGTGATGGAAAAGACCCATCTGTTAGCTTAGCATTTGATCGTACAGTTTATTGCTACTGCCTTCATGCATGTCAAATACATATTCCTTTGACTATCAGATCATGCAACTCTCCGATACCGGAGGAATACCTTGTGTCCTATCAAACGTCACAACATAACTGGGTGATTATAAAGATGATCTACATGTATCTCTGAAGGTGTTTTGTTGGGTTGGCATGAATGGAGATTAGGATTTGTCACTCCGAGTATCGGAGAGGTATCTATGGGCCCTCTCGGTAATACACATCATAATAAGCCTTGCAAGAAAATGTCTAATGAGTTAGTCTCGGGATGATGTATTACAGAACGAGTAAAGAGACTTGCCGGTAACGAGATTGAACTAGGTATAGAGAAACCAACGATCGAATCTCGGGCGAGTAACATACCGATGGACAAAGGGAATTGTGTACATTGTCATACGACCGATAAAGATCTTCATAGAATATGTAGGAGCCAATATGGGCATCCAGGTTCCGCTTTTGGTTATTGACTGGAGAGGTGTCTCGGTCATGTCTACATAGTTCTCGAACCCGTAGGGTCCGCACGCTTAACGTTCGTTGATGATATAGTATTGAATGAGTTATGTATGTTGGTGACCGAATGTTGTTTGGAGTTCCGGATGAGATCACAGACATGACAAGGAGCTTTGGAATAGTCTAGAGGTAAAGATTAATATAAGGTATAATAGTGTTTGATCTCCGGAAAGGTTTCGGAATTCATCAGAAGGTGTTTTCGATGTTTCTCGAAGTGTTTGGGCACGAGAACACTTTATTTGGGCCAAGTGGTAAATCCCACGAGGGTTTTGGAAAGCGCGAAAGGAAATTCTGCGGAGGCCAGAGACCAGACGCGAGGGTCCCTGGCATCTGGGTCCAAACGTTGGGAACCCTGGCATCTGGTCCTGGAGTCTGAGTGGGACTCTTGCCTTTCGGGAAAAACAAACTTTGAGGAGGCTTTTGATCCAAGTTTAGACCCCAGGGCTCAACATATAAATAGAGGGGCAGGGCTAGCACCCAAACACATCAAGATACACCAAGTCATGTGCCAGCAACCTTGGCCCTTTAGTTTATCCCCCGTCTAGTTTATATACTGCTTGGCAGAGCCCTGCAAAGGTTGTTCTTCATCACCGAACGTCACCACACCGTCGTGCTGCCGGAACTCATCTACTACTTCGCCCGTCTTGCTGGATCAAGAAGGCGAGGACGTCATTGAGGTGAACATGTGCTGAACGCGGAGGTGCCGTATGTTCGGTAATTGATCAGGACGGATCATGGAGGTGCATGACTACATCAACAGCGTTGATAAACGCTTCCGCTTAGCGATCTTCAAGGGTATGAAGATGCTCTCCCCCTCTCGTAGCTATGCATCTCCATGGATAGATCTTGCATGTGCGTAGAATTTTTTTTGTTTTTCATGCAACGTTCCCCATGTGGTGCCAGTATTTTTGTGGTCAAATGGCATAGCAACATAGCAAAAACACCTGAACGGGGTGATGAAGGCCATTTTTATTTCATCTGGCCCATACAGTCAGATCTGATGGTATCCAGATTACGCATCAAGAAAAGACAAACGCTCACATCCCACAGTCGAGTCTGTTGTTTGATCGATGCGAGGGAGAGGAAAATGGTCTTTTGGGAAGGCCCGATTGATATGCTTGGTGGATGCATATGTGGAGTGAATTGTCCTTTTTGGGGACCATGACAATGTTGGCGAGCCACTCGGAGTGGTACATCTTGCGTATGAACTCGGCTGCCAAGAGCTGAGCCACTTCCTCGTCAATCGCCTTCTTCTTATCCGTTGCGGAACATCGGAGATGCTCTTTGACGGATTTTGCTTTAGCATTGACACGCAAACGATGCTCAGCCATCTCCCTGGGCACACCTGGCATGTCAGATGGTTTCCATGCAAGGATGTCCTAGTTCTCACAGAGGAACTAGATGAGCGCGGCTTCCTATTTGTTGTAGAGTGTAGTTGATGTTGGTCGGAGCAGCTGTGGGATCTTCCGGGTGGATGTTAACTCGTTTCGTCTCGCCGGCCAACTGAAATGCAAATTCGAAAGCAGGCTTCTTAGAACGAAGAAAATCACTCAGATCAGCATTCTTCTTGTACTCCTCCAGCTCCACCACTGCCATTTGTTCATCGGCAATCTTGGATCCCTTCTGGAGGCATTCCTCCACTCTCTGCCTATTTCCAGTGACTGTAATCACGCCTTTGGGACCGGGCATCTTTAGCTTGAGGTACACATAAGACGGGCGGGCCATGAAATGAGCGTATACTGGTCGACCCAAAATGGCATGATAGGCACTGTGAAAATGTACAACTTCAAACGTCAACTTTTTGTTGTGAAAATTCTTTGAGTCACCAAAAACCACATCTAGAGCAATCTACCCGAGTGACTTTGCCTTCTTCCCTGGGATGACCCCATGAAACTGCATGTTGCTTTCACTGAGTTGGGACATCAGAATGCCCATCCCCTGGAGGATCTCAACATACAAAATTTTCAAACCACTACCGTCATCCATAAGAACTTTGCGCAACCGAGTGCCTCCAACGACTGGGTCGACCACCAAAGCTTGCCGCCCGAGGGTAGCAATGTGAGCTGGGTGATCCGACTGGTCGAAGGTGATATGAGTCTTCGACCACTTGAGGTACATTGTAGTTGCCGGAGCAACCATATTCACCTCTCGCTTGATGACTTTTAATCGACTTTTGCTCTCAACATCAGCAAAAATCATCAAAGTAGCATTGACCTTCGGGTAATCTTCTGCCTTTTCTTTGTCCTCATCCTTGTCAGAGCCCTTTTCACTCGGCTGACCATCACGGAACTGTTGGCAGAGGGTTCTGCACTGTCGAGTGGTGTGCTTGGGTAAAATCAGGTTACCCTCCTTGTCCTTCTTCGTGTGGATGGCACACGGTAGATCCAAAACATCTTGACCAAACTAATCTCTTTTCTTCTTAGGAAACCACTGCTCTTTTGCTTTCCCCTTGACTTGCCTTGAGGAGCTACCACTGTGGCTTCAGCCTGACATGTGGCCTCAGCTTTGCGCTTCTGCTTCCGACAGGAATTTCCACCTCCGATGTCAGGATCTGTAGCTTTTCCTTTGCCACTTCAGAGTCGGTCTTCTTCTTTGATGTTCATATACCGAGCCGCTATCTCCATCATTTGATTAAAGGTCAAGGCTCCTGACCGACCAAATTTCAGTATGAGCTCTCTGTATCTGACGCCTTCTTTAAAGGCGCAAACTGCTTGGTGCTCAGAAACATTTTCCACCACATGGTGAAGTGTGGTCCACCACTAGATATAATCTCTCAGGGTCTCATTCGGCTTCTGGACACAATGCTGCAATTCGGTCAGCCCAGATGGTCGCTTGCAGGTGCCCTAGAACGTTTGGGTAAATACTCGGGCCAAGTCCTCCCATCAGAAGATGCTGGCTGGAGCCAACTGATTCAACCACGCCCGATCTGACCCTTCCAGCATCGAGGGCAAGTGCTTCATAGCAACATCATCGTTGCCTTTGCCAATCTTCATAGCCACTCAGTAATATTCTAACCAAGTATCTGGTTTGACTCGACAGTAAACTTACTCACTCATGCCGCCAACCTGAAGTTAGGAGGAATCTTAGCAGCTCGAATGGCTCTTCTGAAACACTCGGGCCTAGAGACGGACACTCTTCTTCCACTCGGGTGATCTCTATGCAAACCTTCTCGGTTAGCCCTGGCTCTGTCAACTAGGCCCTACATGAGGACTGCCCTTGCATCAAACCCGGGCTCTAGGGGGTCGACTGGGATCCTCCGCTTGTCACCATATGGGTGCATGTCATCATACCGTCGAGGGCGTACGAACCACCACTCGGAGGGGGCGTGGGCACTCGATGGCGGTCGTCACGGTGATATCGAGTGTCAAACTGCATGTGGCCTCGATCCAAGTACTAGTCCTGACGAAAACCACGATCTTCATGCCGCGGAGGCGATCTTGGGTTGAGGGCCGACTGAACCGTGTCCGCCCTGACGGACCTTGTATGAATCCTATTGCGCGACTGAGAAACAATTGTATTTTTCTCCCCGACCGCCCTGAGCAGTGTTCGAATCTGCTCCAGGCATGTCTCAGCTTCGGAACGGGATGGTTGGATTGAATCAGCATTGTGTGCCACTGCTGCAACATTCTGGATTGGAGTACGGTATACCTGACACTCACCTCGAGAACAATTGCCGCTGCCGTCGACTGCAGCTTGGGAGCCGCCCGCGGGCGCGGTCATCGAGCGACTTCTAAAGATTCTTGAGGCGCACACATTCAGCCAAAGTGGCTACGCGCGCAGCCTCCAAAGCCCAAGATTCGGCGGTCTCCCCAATGATGGGGGTCTTGAGAGCTTGGTCATTCCTGCGCTGCAGTTCTTCTCTCTCCTCCGCAGTGAGGGCTTGCAAATAATACTCGTCGTCGCTGCACAACGGACCACCGCTATCACCTCCACCATGGGGAAATCTTGGTGGGCTGCGCTGAGGGCCAACCATGAGGACTTCCGTCGGGGGATCATTTCTTTCGCACTCGGAAAGCGTATCTGAGTTGTCAGTAGACAAATCAAACAAACCATAAAGGGACTCATCGGGCTCGATTGTCGCGATCTGAGGAGCGGCCGACTGACGGGCCACCGCGTGCTTCACCCACCGTTGAAGCCGCGAGCGATCGGATCGCTTGAGACAGCAAGTAGCGGGCTAGAAAGACGCCAACGGAGCCGACCGATACTGAGTCGGCGGCTGCCGCAAAAGGATACCGCAAACACTCGAGCGGAAGTAAGCTGCCCCACGAATAGGGAGCGCCTCGATGTCGAGGGGGGCTTCCCGAAGCTAGGCCAAATCATCAGCGATGAAGGTGCGTGCACCGAGACGGATCTCACGGCCCAGAAGCAATCCACCATTGGAAACCATGTCGATGTAGGTCAGAAATTGCAACCTCGTCGAAATTCGCTTAGACGGCTGCCCCATGATGGGCGCCAACTGTCGTGGGAATAGATCTGATAGTAGAGATAGGGGTTACGTAGGAGAGGGCAAAGTCTAGCTACGGTGAGGTTGTACACTCGGTTTTACGAGTTCAGGCCCCTCTCGGAGGAGGTAACAGCCCTACATCTCGGTGCCTCAGAGGATTTGTTGATCGGAGTGTTGAGTTACAGGGGGTGCGAACCCTTGTGTTTGAGGGGAGGGGTGGCTTATATAGAGTGTGCCGACCTCTTGCAGTCCTCATTTACACAAGGTTTCAATGAGAGAACAATGTTATAAACGTTACTGGTAACGCCTGTGTTTAATGAGTTTTAAGGCTACGGGGTGAATGCCCGACCATTGCCATTCAGAGGTGACTCTAGGCCTTCTGTCCTTCGAGTGAATTCTTGTCTTCCGAGTACATAATGACGAACGAGTGGAATTGGGGTATCTGAGTGGATCTTTTGTCGAGTGGATTGCATCACGTGATGATTCCGGTCGGTATCTTCTTTCTATCTTTGTAGGCATTGGCCTCTTGTGCAGTGACATTGGGTAGGGCATATAGATCAGGTCTAGGACCCTACCCTAGGTACCTGTCCTTGTCACAACTTGCATTGTTTCTCAGTTTCTAACTAGCATTTGCTTGCGCATCTAGCACCTTCCTACAATAAGTTGACATGTTTTTTACATACCGAATGTGGATATCAGATAAAGATAGGATATAAAAACGTTGACTTACGAAGTATGGCGCAGGCCCCTTGCTGTGGCCATAGAGGAATCCCCAGCAAACCCATCTCTCCTTTGGTTCTTATCTTGAATTCATCGGCGGTATAGCAGGCTCGCACACCGCAATGGCAGTGCATGACCTATGGCACAAAGGACTCGAGCTCCTCGGCGGATGGCATCTCTGGCGGTAGGAAGGTGCCGCTACGAGGTCCTGCTAGTTCATCTGGACTCCATTTCCCTTCGCCCGAAGAGGAATCCATGGTAAGGTTGCGGCTGTGATGAAGCTATGGTGCCATTTCAAAATGTATAGATGGTCCGTTGTTGCATAGCCATTGGATGAAGTGTTCAAACCTCAGTATGTCTGATATTGTGGTTGGACGCTATAATCTTCACGCAATGTGTGTGGATGGCCGATGGCCTGGCTTAGTGGGCTTTCGTTGGCAGGTCATACTACCCCATTTTTCATCGTGTTGTATCCCCGGGGCGGTAAGCGGGCTCATCCCTCTCCTTCTTTCCCCAAATCCAGCGTGTTCAAACCCTGCTGGTAGTGCTTAACATCGGCATCGACGGCAGGTTAGGCCGCACCGGCTGGCCAGTGGTTCTGTTGTCGGCCTACCCTAAGTTGGCCCCGACCTGCTGTCAGCACCGTAAACAGTCCAGGTGGCATGAAATGTGTGTGGAGGCTATTATTACACGTGAGAATCAACCGTGGGAGGATGTAAGTGACCGCAACCGCCAATCCTTTTTATTTTTTCGTGCTTCAAGGTGAAATTATTTCCTACTTCAAGGTCATATGTAGTCTTCTGACTAGAACCTTGTTATGTATTTAATTTTGTGCTATCTTTAGTTTAGTTAACAAGAAAGTGCTCTTAGATCTAGCTCCGCGGCTTCTGTATTCAGCATTGACAGTAGTTTGTCATGTTCTTGCGCAGAATACGTTCCTGGATCAATTCTCGTGTGGTAGCCAAATTGTGGATCCGGTCCCCGTTTCGTCTGAATCTACATCATCTTATTTGTTGGATTAGGGTAACTCTCTCTGGTTTAAAATTTGCGGACGACTATATTGCCAGCATGCCTAGTCCATCACATTTTGGTGATATTGGTAACAAAGTTTAATTTATAGAGGACATCAGAGTTCTTGGTATGCCCGTGCCCGGGCAAGTCCGAACTGTGTCAACCATAAGTTCCACCTGGTCACGTCAAAGCCGCGCACATGAAGGCTACCATCGCCTCAACTAACTCTCATCAGTCTAAATCCAGCCACCAAAGCCAGGTACTGATGCCTTGTTAGAGGTAATCACTAACATTGTGTGAGTGTTAATGCCCCATTATTTGTATTGTAATTTTTATTGTGTTGTGACGATTTTTCATTGACGCAGGTGGTTCCGGGCATTGAACTAGCTTTACATACTGAAGCACCAGGTGAACCCACTCCGATATTGAACTTTGCTGGTGATGGTAATGCAGATGCAGATGGTAATGAGCAGACTGTTATTCATCTCGGCACCGATGAACCGCTATCTGAAAGATGTCATGCAGTAAAAGTAGCGGAGGATGTTGGTGCCTGCACCGACGACCCGCAATTCCAACAAGGAACTCCCACTGGGGGTTCTACTATTGGATGTCATACTGAATTTTTATTCATGGGAGACGCATGAGAACTCCTAAAAGACGCTTATGGCCATTGCACGGAAAGAGCGGAAATGAATGTATTATTGCATTGGCAAAGCCCAGACAAAGCGGTACATCTTCGCACAACAAGTGTAATTCTGTTTGTTGATGTTTCCAATTGTATTTCTCATAATCGTTATGGTCTCACTTTCTCTGAGCAGTTCTATGCTAGGCAGCCCGGTGCATGTAAGCGGGGCATAACATACACAGATGCCAACGGTACTCGAGGCAGGCCTGTATAGAGCAAGTGTGCCTATTCTGTCAGATACAAGTCCAATCATACATCACCACATCAACACCAAGTCACAGAGCAATGTGGAGCAGAAGCAGCAAACAGAAGCAACAATTCAATTTTGCTAAATGCTAGCTTCGTCACCCCTATAGCTCTGAAGTCTCCTGGATCCGACAAGATCATGTACACCAAGGAAAAATCCGGACCTCACCCTGTTTCATATGAAGGAAGTGTTCCTCCAAGTCAGTTATCTAAGAACATGAACAAGAGTGATGGTGAAGATAACATGAATGAGGTTGCTAGTTCAGCGCTGGATGCGGCGGTGCAAATGGTGGATGTGGATGTCTTAGGACCTTCATTGGCAGAGGAGAAGGGAAAGGAAGCCATGAACCTTACTGCGTCACCTCGATCGACAAACGAGATGGGAAAGGAAGCCATGAAGCTTAGCGCATCACCTTGATTGAAAGAACGTACCTTGAAGCAATGAAGAAGAATGTCCATCCTTCAGGTTGAGAACAGAAAGGCAGACAAAGAGGTAGAGAAGAGAAAGGCTATGGAAGAGCAAGGGTTGGAAATAAGTGTTAAAAAATTAGCAGGAAGGCAAAGGTGACCAATTTGTTTTTGCCTGGTCCGATAAAGCGACCTGAGTCACCTGTACTGCTGATGTCGAATGCAACACCTCCGTCGGCAGATGGCGATGCGTCATCATTTCACGTACACCCTACATTTAACTCAGGTAGAGCTTCAACATCAAAGCTCGTCAACTTATCATCCGAGCCTGCGACTTGAGAGGCATTAACCCGCTTCAACCTTTCACCTCAGTTAGTCAGTTCGGCAACGACTTGAGCGGCATAGACAGAGGAGTGTTTGGCCTGACCACATTCACAAAGGATTGGTGCGAGGAGGTGATCATGCAGTTTTAATCCACCCTCTTTGTGGACGAGCCAACTATTACCATGCACTGGATGACCAATGGTAAAAAGTTTAAGGTGACGAACGACCAGTTCACGAAATTTCTTGGCCTAGCGATTTTGAATGATGAAAAGGAATAACTGAAGAAAAGGATGCATGAAGCTCGGGAGCCCCTAAAGTACAACGAGCTGTTGCTATTCTATGTTGAGGGGGCGGCAACCCAGAAAGAATTTAAGGCCGGTAATCTGAAGTTCATGAACCCTAGGCTTGTGGCTCTCTCTCGTGTGTTGCGGCACACAGTCATCCCGAAGCAGGGCAACAAAGGGAGTGTCAGCACATGGGCTGCCAATCTGCTGATGCAGTTCCACAAGAAGGAGAACTTCCAGGTGATGCACTTCATTTTCACCGAGATGAAGATGGAAAGCGCGGATAAATAATGTAGCCTTCCTTTCGCACCGTACATCCAGGCTCTGCTTGATGAAGTATGTTCACCTATGATGAAGATTTTGTGTAGAACCAAGCACGAGCAGTACCGGCCCGAATTGGTGCAGGGAACTGAAGATGCGGTAGCCGGCAATGATGACATCAGACATATCGATGACATTCCTATGGCAAACATACCATGTGAGCCTATTACGTGCCGGTCATCAAACAAGACCATGCTCATGCTGATTATGGAATCCCTGAGGAATAGCAGCGAACGAAAGCATGCCTCCTCCTAAGGATTAGGATGGACTTAGTAAGGCAAACGATGGCTATTTTGTGAAACAAATTGGGTTTTTTGGTCGCTTACCAGTTTGGACATGATGCCATGAATGTCCACTTGAGATCCCTCTAGGACGTGGCGGTGAAGACGTTGGTGGTCCTCTACCTCAGTCTCAGTACCATCTGCTAGATCGATGTGTTCTGTATCAACATGAAGCTTCAAATGGTTGTGTCTGGATAGCCACATTAGGTAGCGTATGAATGATTCTGGGTCGTACAATACCTTTGGCAGACTCTCCTTCGCCTGCATCCAGTCATTTATGTAAGATAGGTGCATTGTGGACCAGTTCTGCTGACCCTTCCTCTTCCTTCGGTTAGTCCTACGACAGAACCAGGCCAATAAGTGTAATGAGGTGTGAAACAAAAAAGCCAATGTCCATAGACTGAGGGATGCATTACGTACGCATGCAGCTCTCGGCTAGTACACAAGATTTCGGTGGGGACATCCTGTGACCGTCCGAACTGGCGGCACACCCTTTCAGCCATATAGTGCTCCACGATGAAGAAGCATATCAAAGGACACTTCGAACGCCATAGCTGATTCCCTTCATAGCACATTAGGTCCAGCGTCAGATTCTCCTCTTCAATATGGTATGTCGGTGTTCTGGGAACCAGGGTACCCAGACTTGCCTGCCTGCAGCCCACGACATGGCTCCTTTTCAGGCCTAGCACGGCCCATCTTCAGCATCGGCACTCAAGACCCTTGCGAGGTGCCAAACCTCGTGGGGCCGACGACACCAAGACCTCCGGAAGGTGCAGCCTCATCTGGCTGGCTCCTGAGGAGCGGAGAACTCTATGCAACCCCCCACCTCGCGAGGTTTGCATGACGCAAGCCATGACGACCAAGGCCAGGCGGGCGCTAGTGGGCGCAATACAACAGTTTCCTCTTTGGTGCTAAGGAAGCGTGCTCAGACGCAGAGCCCCGAGGAATCTGCCAAAAGTTTCCATTCCATTGCAACAAGACCAAGACCGCCAGGACGGCAAGACAGAGGTCATCACAGAGCCCACCATGGCGTCAGGATCAGAGGCTTTGTAGGCTAAGACCACCTTTAGTCAGGATAAGATGTACTAGTTGTCCCCCTTCAAAACTGGTCGTTGTGGGATCCCTTCCCGCCAAACATTTCGGGGAAGAGGACCAAGGCCACTATATAAGTAGGATAGCCACCACCCAACAAGGGGGGCGGAGGATCCAGACCCTCTCCTCCACCACCAAGTAAGAACACCTCACCTCCGGAGGTCGTTCACCCATTGTACTAGTTCATCCACAGCCCAACTCGAGGCTAATCCACCATACTGCTGGAGTAGGGCCGCTCACCGCTAGGTGGCCTGAACTAGGATAAACTACCTCGTGTCTCTTTTACATTCATGTTCACCGTGTTAGTTCGTGAGACGGTGAATAGATAGATAGGCAAGGTTGAGATCTTGGCACGAACCCCAGAGTTCAAACCTAGTAGGGTTTTGCGAAGCCCTATGTCCGACATTTGGCGCGCCAGGTAGGGTTGCATGTTCAGGATCTATTCCCCTCATCGCCGTGCTCCTTCCACGCCGTACAGCTCCACGCATGGCGGGCGTCGCTCTACCCGTCGAACCGCGGGCGACATTCGGGGACAGAGTGGGCATCCGAGCCCTCTCCCCCGCTTTGCGACAAGTGCAGTGGCCGCCAAGGTTCCAGCCGGTGCTGCTGCCACGGTACAACGGCGCGACAGACCCCATGGTGTTCCTCCAAGCCTATACGGAAGCCGTCCGAGAAGCCGGCGGCGATGACAAGGTGATGGCAAACTGGCTCCCCATGGCCCTCGTGGGAGAGCCACGCGCATGGTTCCTAAGCTTGCCGGAGGCCTCGGTGGTTTCCTGGGAAGAGTTGTGTGGCTCATTCATCGCGCCCTACGCGACGCACGGGCCCAACATGGTCGCGGTGCTCCTCGGAGGTTCGCGGGCGCCGGCATCGGATCGACACATCAAGCAGTCCATACGATAAGCGGGGGTCGCGTGCTCGCCCCTAGGCTGGGTGGCTCCTATGTCCGACCTCACCTTCGACTCCAGCGACCATCCCGAGTCCACAATGGGGGCAGGCGTGCTCCCCATGCTCTGCACACCCACCATATGCAACGTGGCCGTCACCAAGACCCTCATCGACGGTGGAGCCGGCCTAAACGTCCTCTCTGTAGAGACATTCAACCTCCTACATGTACCCTCCGAGCGACTCCTCCCCACCAAGCCTTTCTCCGGGGTCGTCAACGGTTCCATCAACCCCATCGGGCAGATCCGCCTCCCAGTCACCTTCGGCACACGCCACAACTACTGCACTAAGCTCATCGACTTCGACATCGCCCGCATCAACTTGCCATACAGTGCCATCCTCGGCTACCCAGCGCTGGCCAAGTTCATGGCGGCAACCCATCCCGCGTACAACCTTATGAAGATGCCGGAAAGCAGTGGCGTTGTCACCGTGCCGGGAGACACCAAGGACACACTTCAGGTGCTCAAGCTCGCTTACGGGTTCGTGGTGGCTGTGCGGGTGCACGACGGTGGAGCGCCGTAGGTCGCGGGGGCTGCCCCAGCAATAAAGAAGCAGTTGTTTTCTCAAGATCGGTTGGAAACAAAGCAAGTACTGGTGGAAGAAAACAAGAAATCGGGCTCCACCTTCACCATAGGGGTTGGCCTCCCCATGGACCAGGAAGAGGCTTTGATCCGTTTCCTGCGCATGAACAAGGATGTGTTCGTGTGGGAGGCGGCGGACTTGGTCAGGGTCCTGCTCGAGGTGATCGAGCACCACCTGACGGTGTGCCCGAACGCGTGCCCCGTGAAGCAGAAGGCGTGGTGACAAGCTCAGGAGAAGTAGGCATTCATCACTCAAGAGGTCTGCAAGCTACTCGAAGCAGGCGTCGTCATCCGAGAGGTGCATCATCCGGAGTGGCTCGCAAACCTGGTCATCATCCCCAAGAAAGGCGGAAAAGAGCGTATGTGCGTCGACTTCACAAGCCTCAACAAGGCTTGCCCTCAGGACCCTTTCCTTGTCCCGCACATTGATCAGATCATCGACTCTACCGCCGAGTGCGACCTTGATGACTGCTAGGACTACGTCGGTTTTTTCACCAAAGAGGAAGGGATGATGCAGTATAGCAGCGGTAGGTATTTCCCTAAGTGATGAAACCAAGGTTATTGAACCAGTAGGAGAACCAAGCAACACAAAATAAACAACACATGCACACAAATAACAAATACTCGCAACCCGACGTGTAAAAGGGGTTGTCAATCCCTTTGGGGTAACGGACTTGATAGATTTGTAAATACTGATAGATCAAACGTCAAATAAGATAAATTGCCGCAAGGTATTTTTGGGTTTTTTGGTTTAATAGATCTGAAAATAAAAGCAAAGGAAAATAGATCGCAAAGGCAAATAATATGAAAAAGAGACCTCGGGGCCGTAGATTTCACTAGTGGCTTCTCTCGAGAAAAAAAGTAAACGGTGGGAAAACATATACTGTTGGGTAATTGATAGAACTTCAAATAATCATGACGGTATCCAGGCAATGATCATTATATAGGCATCACGTCCAAGATTAGTAGACCGAGTCCTGCCTACATCTACTACTATTACTCCACACATCAAACGCTATCCAGCATGCATCTAGTGTATTAAGTTTATAAAGAAACGGAGTAATGCAATAAGAACGATGACATGATTTAGACAAGATCTATTTATGTAGAAATAGACCCCATCGTTTTATCCTTAGTAGCAACGATACATATGTGTCGGTTCCCCTTCTGTCACTGGGATCAAGCCCCGTAAGATCGAACCCACTAAAAAACACCTCTTCCCATTGCAAGATAAATAGATCAAGTTGGCCAAACAAAACCCAAATATCGGAGAATAAATACGAGGCTATAATCAATCATGTATATAAGAAATCAAAAGAAGACTCAAATAACTTTCATGGATATAAAAAGATAGATCTGATCATAAACTCAAAGTTCATCGGATCCTAACAAATACACCACAAAAGAGTTACATCATATGGATCTCCAAGAGACCATTGTATTGATAATCAAAAGACAGAGATGAAGCCATCTAGCTACTGGCTACGGACCCGTAGGTCCGCAAGGAACTAGTCATGCATCATTGGAGAGGCACCAATGGAAGTTGTGAACCCCCTCCATGATGGTGTCTAGATTGGATCTGGTGGTTCTAGACTCTACAGGCGCCTGGATCAAAATTCTGTCGACTCCCCTAGGGTTTCTAGAATATTGGGGTATTTATAGAGCAAAGAGGCGGTCTAGGGGGCACCCGAGGTGTGCACAACCCACCAGGGCGCGCCTGGGCCTCTTGGTGCGCCCTGGTGAGCTGTGCTCCCCTGGAAGCACCCCCCTGATGCTGCCTTGGCCCTTTGGGTTTCTTCTGGGACAAAACAATCCACAAAAAGTATCGCTGCATTTGGAATCCATTTGATATTGATTTCCTTCGAAGTAAAAAACATGAAGAAAATAGCAACTGGCACTATGTCAATAGGTTAGTACCAAAAAATGACATAAAATGACTATAAAATAATTGTACAACATCCAAGAATGATAATATAACAGCATTGAACAATAAAAAATTATAGATACGTTGGAGACGTATCAGCATCCCCACGCTTAACTCCTGCTCGTCCTCGAGTAGGTAAGCGATAAAAACAGAATTTTTGATGTGGAATGGTGCCTATCATGTCATGTCATATTCTTTTCTTTATAGCATGGACATTTGGAATTTTATATGGTTCAAAGCAATAGTCTAATTTTGACATGATATTTAAATACTCAAACATATCAACAAGCAATTATTTCTTTCAAAATATCAATGCTAAAATAAGTTATCCCTAGCCCATCATGCTCAACCATTGGTCCATTCATGAAACACACTCGCATATTAGTTACACCCAATGCACAAGTACGATAATAGTATTTACTAGTTGGTGCTTGTAAGAGAAGATGGAGACTCAAATTCAAAAATAAAAATTGCATAAGTAAAAGAAAGGCCCTTCGCAGAGAGAAGTAGGGATTTGTAGAGGTGCCATAGCTCAAAGCTTAAATTAAGAGATAATTTTTTTGGGAGGTATACTTTTCCCACCAACGAAAATGATGTGACGCCCCCGATTTGTCTGTAAACTAAACATACACGCAAATGTGTACGGCCAAGATCAGGGACTCACTGGTAGATATCACAACACAACTCAAAAAGTAAAATAAGTCATACAAGCTTCATATTACAAGCCAGGGGCCTCGAGGGCTCGAATACATAAGCTCGGAACACAAGAGTTAGCGGAAGCAACAATATCTGTGTACCGACATAAGTTAAACAAGTCTGCCTTAAGAAGGCTAGCACAAATATAGCAATGATCGAAAAGGCAAGGTCTCCTGCCTGGGACCTCCTAACTACTCCTCGAAGCCGAATTCCATGTAGAAACATCATCGGGATCCTCTGGCTCCTGGGCTCCACCATCTGGTTGCGTCATCCGAGAAGAAGGGACAAAAGGGGAAAAGGGGGAGAAAAGCAACCGTGAGTACTCATCCAAAGTACTCGCAAGCAAGGATCTACACTACATATGCAATGATATATGTGTAAAGGGGTAATATATGTGGACTGAACTGCAGAAAGCAGAATAAGAGGGGATAGCTAATCCAATCGAAGACTACGCTTCCCGTAACCTCCATCTTGCAGCAGAAGATGAGGATAGCTGGAAGGTAACAAGTATCCTCGCTTCTCGCAGCCTCCGTCTTGCAGCAGTAGAAGGGAGTAGATGGTAAGTTTACCAAGTAACATCGTATAGCATAAACCTACTCGGTGCTCCTCCCGCACATCACCCTGTGAGAGAGCAACCACCGAGTTGTATCTGGCACTGGTAAGGGTGTGTTTTATTAAGTATCCGGTTCTAGTTGTCATGAGGTCGGAATACAACTCCGGGTCGTCCTTTTACCGAGGGACACGGCTATTCGAATAGATTAACTTCCCTGCAGGGGTGCACCACATAACCCATCACGATTGATCCCATTTGGCCGGACACACTTTCCAGGGTCATGCCCGGCCTCGGAAGATCAACACGTCGCAGCCCTACCTAAGCACAACAGAGATGTCAGCACGCCGGTCTAAGTCCTAAGCACACAAGGGTCTGGGCCCATCGCCCAATGCACACCTGCACGTTGCGAGGGCGGCCGGTGAGCAGACCTAGCAACCTCCATTACTAAGGAAGTTACGTTACGCGGTCCAACCCGGCGCGCGCCGCTAAGCCGCTGACGTCAAGAAACCTTCGGCTGATACCACGACGTCGAGTACCCATAACTATTCCCACGTAGCTGGTTAGTGCGTATAGGCCAACGGCCAGACTCAGATCAAATATCCAAACTCGTTAAGCGTGTTATTATGAAATAACCGCGGACAACGACCACGGCCAGGCCACCTCTCCACTGGGTGTCTCAACCTGCCCTGTCGCTCCGCCACAAAGATCCACTCGGGGGCCGTCGGGAACTCAGGCCCACCACTACCTGGATGGAGCCACCTGTCCTTTCAACCCCCATATCGGAATCACTTGCGGGTACTCAAAGAGCCGACCCGACTTTAGTCACATCATGTATCATGTAAAGTGTATGTAGTATATACCCGTGATCACACCCAAGTGATCACGGCCCGATAGAATAGCAGGGCAGACGGACAAGGGTGTAGGGCCACTGATGGAGTACTAGCATCCTATACTAAGCATTAGGATGGCAGGTAAAGTATCAACAGTTGTAGCAACAATGACAGGCTATGCAGCAGAATAGGAGTAACCGAACAGTAACATGCTACACTACTCTAATGCAAGCAGTAGAGTGAAGAATAGGCGATATCTGGTGATCAAAGGGGGGCTTGCCTGGAAGCTCTACAGACGAAAGGAATCTTCGGAATCGTAGTCGTAGTCGAACACCGAAGCATCAACGGTCTCAGTCCCAATGTCTATCGAAGAGAAGAGGGGGAAGAAACAATAAATATAAAGCAAACAATTGTAACACAAAGCATAACATGGAAAAATGCGGTGCTACGTGTGACCTAACGCGGTAGGAGGTGATAAGGACGAAGGGGGGAAACATCCGGGAAAGTATTCCCGGTGTTTCGTGCTTTCGGACAAATGAAATGGAGGGGGAAAGTTGCAGGTTCGGTATGATAGAGGTGTGTGGCGGACGAACGGACCGCGTATTCGGATTCGCCTCGTCATTCTGAGCAACTTTCATATATAAAGTATTTTCATCCGAGTTACGGATTATTTTATATTAATTTTTAAAGTTTTAAAACATTTTCTAATTTATTAATTATTAAATAAATCAACATTATCCAGAATAGTGCATGCTGACATCAGTATGACGTCAGCAGTCAACAGTGGGTTGACTGGTCAAGCTGGCGCATGGGGCCCGCGTGTCATACACTGTTAACTAATTAACCAAATTAATTAGTTTAACTAACAGATTAGGTAGGTTAGTTAATTGATTATGTTAACTTAATTATAATTAATTAACTTAATTAACCTATTAATATATATATATATATATATATATATATTTAAATTATTTTTTGTTCTTTTCCTTTTTTTTAAATGTCCTGGGGCCACGGGGCCCCACCTGGTAGTGGCCCAGGGGCCCTTAGCGGGGCGGATCGGCCGCTACGGCGCCCGATTGGGCGCCAGCCCGATGCGGCGCTCGCCCAGCCAGCCGCGAGGCGCGGCACCGGTGGCCATGGCGCCGGCAGGCGAGCGGC
>LR738710.1:628991413-629050906 GCA_902687465.1 Secale cereale | reverse complement strand
CGGGGGGGGAGAAGCCCGGGCGTCTGCGGCGAGAGAGCGCCGGTGGGAAATGCGCGGGCGGCTCGGAGGGCCGGCGGCTAAGCGCATGGCCGGAGGCGGCGACCGGACCGGCGCTGGGGCGCGGGTGCGTTGGCCGCGGCGGGCCGGGGAAAGTGGCGGCAGTGGGCACGAGGTGAGCGGCGGCCATTGCGTGTGTGGACGGGCGCCGTCGAACGAGCAGGACGGCGAGGCGGACGCGCAGCGGCATGGGCGCGGCGCCGCGACGGCGGCGCTGGAGCAGCGATAGCAGCAGCAGGCAGAAGAAGGGGAGGAGCTGCGAGGCAACGACGGGGAGCGACGGGCGCGGGGCGAGGTGGTCGGACCGGGGGCGGCGGAGCGGTGGCGCTACTTTAGGGAGGAGGAGATGAGGTCGACGACGGCCAGAGGCGGCACTGCCCGCGGCGGAGCACGGGGTAGGCCGACGGGGCGACGCGTCGGCTTACGGGCGCTATGTAGGCGGCCAGCGCGGCGGCTCGGGCATGGCGAGTGGCACAGTGGCGATGCGGTGACTGCGGTCGCGAGGCAGAGAAGAAGAGGGGGCTCACGAGGGGGTTCGCAGGGTCCGTGGCAGTGGGGGTCGGGGTGGTGTCGAGGACGGCGGCGACGATGGCGAGGCAGTCCGGCGGCGGCGATCGAAGGCCGGGGCGGCGTCGGGCGTCGAGCGGCGGGGAGGGATCGGGTCGATCCCGATCCAGTCGAAAAAAAGGGAGGGAGTGTCGGTGGGAGGGAGAGGGGATATTTTCCCCCACTGTGGGGTGGGGGGTTATAGGCTGAGGGGGTAGTGGGCCGAGGCCCAGTAGGCCAGGGGGTCCTTTGCTTTGTTTTTGTTTGTTCTTTTTTTTTTGTAATGTTTTCCTTTTCTTAATTTTCTTTTACTTCTAATCTGTTTTAGTTTAGTTTCAACAAAATACAAAAGTGACACCTAAAATAGTGTTACAATTTAGGCCACTACCACAAACAGTTTAGCACTGAAATAAAATAGGTTTGAAATTGTTTATTATTTTAAAAGCATTTGAATATCTGTTTTGCCACTGCCTTATTTATTTAAGTGCATTTAAACCTTTTATAAGACTGTGGTTTCTTCACCATGAGTACTTATGATTTAATTGACCCATTTAGAACATTTTAGTTTTAGTATTTGAAAACTTTTTTTGTTTGACTTTATTTTAAATTTGAAATTTGAACGGGATTTGTATCATCGCAAGATTAGCAACAGTAATCGTGCTGACGTGGCACCATTAGCGGATGGTTACTGTAGCTTAACTATCCGGGCGTCACAATTCTCCTCCACTACAAGAAATCTCGTCCCGAGATTTAAGTGGTGGAGTAAGGGGGATGTTCTAGTTGCGAAATTCTAACGGGTCTTCTTGGTCTTGGTTGCCCTTCTCGAAGAGGTTGACTCCTTGCGTTGATGTCTTCATTTCTCTGCTTCAAGTCATCGTGATCAAGTCCTTATCCTTTCTTCGGGATCTCCATCGTCCTACGAACGCGACCAGGGGGAAACTCCGGAAGAATGCATCTCCACAAAGCTGGGCATCTGACGGTGAACTTAATGGGAAATACATGAGGTACCCCACGAGTTGTATTTCAGTGAATTAGTTGAGTGCAAAATACGATGGTACCAAAGTTTCAAATGGATAGGCAACCATTCGATGCCTAGACAGAAGCTGGAATGGGGGCTTGAACAACGAGAATAACATGGTGTTTGGTTCCAGGATGAATAGTGGTATAGAATTTAGCTCGTGAACCACATACGAAGTCAGGTGCAAAGGATACATTAGAATCCGGGTTGTAAAGAAGAGTCAGGTTTCGATCCAGTGGACCTGTGGGTTATGGGCCCACCATGTGGGTTGAAATTAGGAAGGGTGGTGACATCTTGCACGACCACGGCAGGGAGGCATGTCAGTGGATAGCTTGTCAGCTACGTCGGCAACAATGTTGGTACCAAGGACGGGGAACGAGGAGAACCATTTTCCCGCTCATTGAAACGAGGCGGACCAATAGGCAAGGTTCTCGCCCACCGACAGTATTGGAATGTTATCAACAATAGAATCTAGGTCGTATTGATAGAGTTGTACAACGAGGTGTTTACATAAGCAGATAATTATTACTGCTTAGGTTATATGTAGATCAAGGAAAGGTTAAACAAACAAATGGAAAGGAAAATTTTGATTACACACAAGTAATAGGAGTATATCCTTCCCATGGACAAGCAGAACATGGCGTACAGGGTTGGAGAGCAAGTACCCAACCATTTAGTTAAGGAGGCAATGATTAATCAAGATGTTACCCATACAACGGTGTTTGGATAATTGACCAAGAAACATTTAGCATCGCGTCTCCGATGTTCTTGTTGATGAGCGGAGTATCATTGTCATGCTTCGGGGTAGTAATGATATGGTGTTTCAGTCAAGGGCCAGATTTTTGGATACACAAATGATCCATGAGGAGCAACTTATAAAATAAGTCTTGCAATTTCCTCCTAGAAGAATGGTTATCCTTGCAAAAGAAATCATAATGATGGGTCCTACAGCCAGGGGTGCTAGGCATGACATCATATAATTGGGTCATCAATGGACCAACATTATAACTCCTGGAAAGTTGCCCCGACCATCATATCTGACCGAGATTCAGATCTGATTGGTGTCATGATACCCCAGACTCAGGATGTTCGAGAAGAAAAGGTGCAACACAAATCGACGAAAATGACATTGCAAGATTCTCGGGAAATGAACTAGGGGAGCAGGTTCCTGAAAAATTCAGTTCATCATTAATCCCAGGAGAGGATGAGGAGGTGGCTGATGGGCTCAGCGACAATTCATCAAGAATTTCAAATGGATAAATTTCCACAATAATGGGAACAAGAAGATGACACTTGTCTATTCAAATGATATAATGTTGTATGCTCGAGGGAAACATACACCATTAATCATTAGTTGAAAGGTGTCCCCGAAATATGACCTTAGGCAGCAAGATCAATGTTAAAGTGATGATTCAATAACCAACAGTCTAAGAACGAACTGTCGATCGTTAACTTCAAAGGAATATGGTTGCTAAAAGTACAGATCTCAAGAAGCATCGTTAGCATATTGGTATCCTGGTTAAAAACTACACGGGGACCAAGGAAGAGTGGTGATGGTGAGAAATATCAGCATACCAAGAATTTCTAAGGGGTGGAGCAATCCCCACAACAATCTCGACATAAAAGACTTTAATACTTCAAGGCAGAACACAACACTACCTGCAGAGCAAGTTGTAATCATAATGTGGACAAGTTCGCGATGAAAGGGATTCAAGGGTGTTGCCGATGCTAATAAAAATCATCGAGGGCAAGGAGGGTATTTCTCATCATGAACACATTTGACATCTCGAAAGAAATCAAAGTGCTGAAGGTGATCCGACACATTTGCCGGGAGGTTTCAAGAGGATGTAATCAAACAACAATGGCAACAAGCAAGGGAATGACGAAGTGGCAAGTTATATTATCAATATATAAGATGCAAGCTCAGAACCAAAGTTGCCTTTCAAGACAAGCAACCTCATGTTGAAGGCTCGACGTAAGTCGTGCTCACACTGAAGAATTCGTGCACCAGAGAAGGACGAGGTAGCACAGTCAAAGATAGTAGGAATAGGATGCATCCGATAGTCTAGGAATGACCAGACCGAGTTCAGAATTTCCTAGTAAAATGCTAGGGGTATTTGATTTGTAGTGCGGAATAATTTCACTAGACGGTGTCCTCAGTTGAAAACAACCCATAACCCGTAGAGTGATTACGACAATGAAAGACATTACTTCAACAAAGTTAGTAAGATGTGGTGCAATGGCAAGAGATCTTTGAGATACCAGGGGGTAATACTCGAGGGTAGAACATGATAGAAGTAGAAGCGGGTCATTGACCTATGACAGTAGATACTTCAACCTTGCCAAAAATAGACGAGGCATTGTAATGGATTTATTCTAGATATATTGAATAAGGACAGCATGGTCGGAACCATAACTGCAAGGGATCAAATTTATTGACATCGAAAGAATTATTTAGATGTAAAACCATTTTGCAAGAAGCTCCCAAGACGGTCTACATCGTTTCCATGGGCATGAACAACAACTCAAGGTCGACTCCCATTTCTCCAATGCATACCTTTCATTTACCTCTTGCTTTGATAAAACTGTAGTGTTGGAATTTTATCCGATAGAACACCGGAAAGGTATGACTTGTGAAAACTTTCGGGTTCTCACGAATTAGGGGAAGGCATAGGTTCAACCCATCGGGCATCTTAGTAACATATACCGCAAGTTTCAAAACTAAAAACACGAGCTCGATAGCAGAGCATGGTTGGTCAAGCTGAGGATATAATTTACCAAAGGCATTATGTATCATGGGAAGAACTCACAAGGTGATTGAATATGAAGGACACTGTCGGATAACAATCCAACAATGGATCGGGCAATCCACAACGGAGCTGATGTGAGTATCGATACTCACTTAGAGGAAGAAAGAATGCAGAGGCATCAGATTCAAGAATCACCTGATTAGCCAGATGCTTGAAATAGAAAGAAATTATGGTTTTCAAAAGGAAGGATCAAAAGCAGACGCTCTGATCAAGGATGGATAAGTTGAAAACACTTAGTTGGACAATCAATAAAGGTTTGAATTGCCGAGAACCAACTCATGTCCGGAATGACGTCTGAGTCAGAAAGATAGTTTTATAAAGGATAACCTGATGACTGCGTGCATACACACTCATTGAATCAATAGGCTCAAAATGGCTAAGACAAGGGATGTTAACGAGGACTACTAGTCATATGGAATTAACCATAATGCAAGCATGCAAGAATTTCAAGAGTAACAGGCTGCAGAAGATTTTTGAAAGAACGAAAGGTATTCAGAAAAATTTTGTGGGACACATGAACAAATGAGAGGAACGAATCCTCGATAAATGTGAGGAAATAATCGTAAGGGTTTTCATGTGAATAAAACTGCAAAACAGTAAACTCAAAGGATTCTCGGGACAATGGAGAATTTTTCGAGGCATCTTGTAACAACAAGAGTGACGAGGAACGATCATGAGAATGACAAATGCACACAGATATCCATAGGGATATGTCGGTGACAGTGAATTGCAAAGGCGATGATCACAAGGGTCTCGGGAAAATATCGAGGGATATCCTCAGAATCTTCTGACGAAGCAGGTGATCTTCCGTAATGAGGGCTCTCCAGGAGAAATAGTTGCGAGAACCTAGAGTCAGAGTTAATAAAATCTTTTAACCCGAATAGAAAAGAGATCAAAGTCCCAGAGTATATACGAGGAATAAAGGATCCTAATACCACCCAATGGCGACGTGGGCCTGTAGGCCACAGAGCCATGTTAGTAAAGTTTTGCAATGACTAGACTCAACTTCGGCCATGGAGTTGGAAAGGGGGATTCCTACAGGCAGTCGGCTCTGATACCAACTTGTGACGCCCCCGATTTGTCCGTACACTAAACATACACGCAAATGTGTATGGCCAAGATCAGGGACTCACTGGTAGATATCACAACACAACTCTAAAAGTAAAATAAGTCATACAAGCTTCATATTACAAGCCAGGGGCCTCGAGGGCTCGAATACATAAGCTCGGAACACAAGAGTTAGCGGAAGCAACAATATCTGAGTATCGACATAAGTTAAACAAGTCTGCCTTAAGAAGGCTAGCACAAATATAGAAACGATCGAAAAGGCAAGGCCTCCTGCCTGGGACCTCCTAACTACTCCTCGAAGCCGAACTCCATGTAGAAACATCATCGGGATCCTCTGGCTCCTGGGCTCCACCATCTGGTTGCGTCATCCGAGAAGAAGGGACAAAAGGGGAAAAGGGGGAGAAAAGCAACCGTGAGTACTCATCCAAAGTACTCGCAAGCAAGGATCTACACTACATATGCAATGATATATGTGTAAAGGGGTAATATATGTGGACTGAACTGCAGAAAGCAGAATAAGAGGGGGATAGCTAATCCAATCGAAGACTACGCTTCTCGTAACCTCCATCTTGCAGCAGAAGATGAGGATAGCTGGAAAGTAACAAGTATCCTCGCTTCTCGCAGCCTCCGTCTTGCAGCAGTAGAAGGGAGTAGATGGTAAGTTTACCAAGTAACATTGTATAGCATAAACCTACTCGGTGATCCTCCCGCACATCACCCTGTGAGAGAGCAACCACCGAGTTGTATCTGGCACTGGTAAGGGTGTGTTTTATTAAGTATCCGGTTCTAGTTGTCATGAGGTCGGAATACAACTCCGGGTTGTCCTTTTACCAAGGGACACGGCTATTCGAATAGATTAACTTCCCTGCAGGGGTGCACCACATAACCCAGCACACTTGATCCCATTTGGCCGAACACACTTTCCAAGGTCATGCCCGGCCTCGGAAGATCAACACGTCGCAGCCCTACCTAAGCACAACAGAGAGGTCAGCACGCCGGTCTAAGTCCTAAGCACATAGGGGTCTGGGCCCATCGCCCAATGCACACCTGCACGTTGAGAGGGCGGCCGGTGAGCAGACCTAGCAACCTCCATTACTAAGGAAGTTACGTTACGCGGTCCAACCCGGCGCGTGCCGCTAAGCCGCTGACGTCAAGAAGGCCTCGGCTGATACCACGACGTCGAGTACCCATAACTATTCCCACGTAGCTGGTTAGTGCGTATAGGCCAACGGCCAGACTCAGATCAAATATCCAAACTCGTTAAGCGTGTTATTATGAAATAACCGCGGACAACGACCAGGGCCAGGCCACCTCTCCACTGGGTGTCTCAACCTGCCCTGTCGCTCTGCCACAAAGATCCACTCGGGGGCCGTTGGGAACTCAGGCCCACCACTACCTGGATGGAGCCACCTATCCTTTCAGCCCCCATATCGGAATCACTTGTGGGTACTCAAAGAGCCGACCCGACTTTAGTCACATCATGTATCATGTAAAGTGTATGTAGTATATACCTGTGATCACACCCAAGTGATCAGGGCCCGATAGAATAGCAGGGCAGACAGACAAGGGTGTAGGGCCACTGATGGAGTACTAGCATCCTATACTAAGCATTAGGATGGCAGGTAAAGTATCAACAGTTGTAGCAACAATGACAGGCTATGGAGCAGAATAGGAGTAACCGAACAGTAACATGCTACACTACTCTAATGCAAGCAGTAGAGAGAAGAATAGGCGATATCTGGTGATCAAAGGGGGGGCTTGCCTGGAAGCTCTGCAGACGAAAGGAATCTTCGGAATCGTAGCCGTAGTCCAACACCGAAGCATCAGCGGTCTCAGTCCCAATGTTTATCGGAGAGAAGAGAGGGAAGAAACAATAAATATAAAGCAAACAATTGTAACACAAAGCATAACATGGCAAAATGCGGTGCTACATGTGACCTAACGCGGTAGGAGGTGATAAGGACGAAGGGGGGAAACATACGGGAAAGTATTCCCGGTGTTTCGCATTTTCGGACAGATGAAACGGAGGGGGAAAGTTGCAGGTTCGGTATGATAGAGGTGTGTGGCAGACGAACGGACCGCGTATTCGGATTCGTCTCGTCATTCTGAGCAACTTTCATATATAAAGTATTTTCATCCGAGTTACGGATTATTTTATATTAATTTTTAAAGTTTTAAAACATTTTCTAATTTATTAATTATTAAATAAATCAACATTATCCAGAATAGTGCATGCTGACAATAGCATGACGTCAGCATGACGTCAGCAGTCAACAGTGGGTTGACTGGTCAAGCTGACGCGTGGGGCCCGCGTGTCATACACTGTTAACTAATTAACCAAATTAATTAGTTTAACTAACATATTAGGTAGGTTAGTTAATTGATTATGTTAACTTAATTATAATTAATTAACTTAATTAACCTATTAATTAATTAATATATATATATATTTAAATTATTTTTTTGTTCTTTTCCTTTTTTTAAATGTCCTGGGGCCACGGGGCCCCACCTGGCAGTGGCCCAGGGGCACTTAGCGAGGCGGATCGGCCGCTACGGCGCCAGATTGGGCGCCAGCCCGATGCGGCGCTCGCCCAGCCAGCCGCGAGGCGCGGCACCGGCGGCCATGGCACCGGCAGGCGAGCGGCCTGGGGCCGCGCGGGGTGGGCGAGGCAAGCGGCGAGCCCAGCAGGGGGGGGGGGCGGTGGCGAGCCCAGCGGAGGGGAGAAGCTCGGGCGTCTGCGGCGAGAGAGCGCCAGTGGGGAAGGCGCGGGCGGCTCGGAGGGTCGGCGGCTAAGCGCCTAGCCGGAGGCGGCGACCGGACCGGCGCTGGGGCGCGAGTGCGTTGGCCGCGGGGGGCCGGTGAAAGTGGCGGCAGTGGGCGCGAGGTGAGCGGCGGCCATTGCGTGTGCGGACGGGCGCCGTCGGGCGAGCAGGACGGTGAGGCGGACGCGCAGCGGTACGGGCGCGGTGCCGCGGCAGCGGCGCTGGAGCAGCGATAGCAGTAGTAGGCAGAAGAAGGGGAGGAGCTGCGAGGCAACAACGGGGAGCGACGGGCGCGTGGCGAGGTGGTTGGACCGGGGGCTGCGGCGCGGTGGCGCTGCTGTAGGGAGGAGCAGATGAGGTCGACGACGGCCAGAGGCGACACTGCCCGCGGCGGAGCACGGGGTAGACCGGCGGGGCGACGCGTCGTCGTACGGGCGCTATGTAGGCGGCCAGCGCGGCGGCTCAAGCATGGCGAGCGGCACGATGGCGATGCGGTGACTGCGGTCGTGAGGCAGAGAAGAAGAGGGGGCTCACGAGGGGGTTCGCAGGGTCCGTGGCAGTGGGGGTCGGGGTGGTGGTCGAGGACGGCGGCGACGGTGGCGAGGCAGTCCGGCGGCGGCGATCGAAGGCCGGGGCGGCGTCGGGCGTCGAGCGGCGGGGAGGGATCAGGTCGATCCCGATCCAGTCGAAAAAAAGGGGGGGAGTGTCGGTGGGAGGGAGAGGGGATATTTTCCCCCACTGTGGGGTGGGGGGGTTATAGGCTGAGGGGGTAGTGGGCCGAGGCCCAGTAGGCCAGGGGGTCCTTTGCTTTGTTTTTGTTTGTTCTTTTTTTTGTAATGTTTTCCTTTTCTTAATTTTCTTTTACTTCTAATCTGTTTTAGTTTAGTTTCAACAAAATACAAAAGTGACACCTAAAATAGTGTTACAATTTAGGCCACTACCACAAACAGTTTAGCACTGAAATAAAATAGGTTTGAAATTGTTTATTATTTTAAAAGCATTTGAATATCTGTTTTGCCACTGCCTTATTTATTTAAGTGCATTTAAACCTTTTATAGTACTGTGGTTTCTTCACCATAAGTACTTATGATTTAATTGACCCATTTAGAACATTTTAGTTTTAGTATTTGAAAAGTTTTATTGTTTGACTTTATTTTAAATTTGAAATTTGAACGGGATTTGAATCATCGCAAGATTAGCAACAGTAATCGTGCTGACGTGGCACCATTAGCGGATGGTTATTGTAGCTTAACTATCCGGGCGTCACAAACGATTTGAGGTTCCCAACACTTTCCATGCTGGATATATCATAGGCGGTTCCCAAACATAAAATAAAGTTTATTCCTTTTCCACCAAACTTTCACAATAAATGGCTAGCCGAATCCAAGGTTGCCTTCCATACCAACACTTTCCAAGGAATTTATTATTTGACAACATAAAGTAATTTTTTTTTTCATTTCGGGACTGGGCATCCCTAATACCTTTGCCTTACTCTCGTGCAATGACAAGTGAGTAAACACTCGTCGTGAGAATGCACATCTAGCATGGAAAATATTGTCCACCGCTCACCGCCTCGCGAGCGGTACGGGCACACAAAAGGGAAATTTATTTTGAAAATTAGAGATGGCACATACAAATTTGCTTAGAACGGCAAGGAAATACCGCATATAGGTGGGTATGGTGGAATCATGTGGCAAAACCAGGATAAAGGATTTTGGATGCACAAGTAGTGATCATACTTAGTGCAAAATGAAGGCTAGCAAAAGACTAGGAAGCGACCAACCATGAAATGAATAATCTCATAAGTAAACATTGAGCATAAATAGCACCAAATAATGCACCACAAGTAGGATATAATTTCATTGCATAATTATTAACTTTCGTGCTTGCATAGGGAATCACAAACCTTAACACTAATATTCTTACTAAAGCATAATTACTCATTAACATGACTCACATATCATATCATGATGTCTCAAAACTATTACAAGGAATCAAGTTTATTTTGTCCAATGATCTTCATGAAAGTTTTTATTATATCCTTCTTGGATATCTATCACTTTGGGACTAATTTTCATGTGTTGCTTTTGATAAGCTCAAACAAATATATGTGAAGATCATGAGCATAATAATTTTCTTTCTCTCAAAATAATTTAAGTGAAGCAAGAGATAATTTCTTAAAAATTTAATAACTCTAAAATAAATCTAAGTGAAGGAAGAGAGTATTTCTTCCAAAGTATTAAAGCACACTATGCTCAAAAAGATATAAGTGAAACACTAGAGAAAATCCATAGCTCATAAAAATTTAAGTGAAGCGTAGAGAGCTATTCTAACAAGTCATGGCATAATTTTGGCTCTCTCAAATAGATGTGTACAACAAGGATTGATGACTTAAGAAAATAAAATAAGCAAAGACTCATATCATACAAGGCGCTCCAAGCAAAACACATATCATGTGACGAATAAAAATATAGTTTCGAGTGAAATACCGATGGTCGTTAGAAGAAAGAGGGGATGCCAGTCGGGGGGCATCCCCAAGCTTAGTTGCTTGCTTCTCTTTGGATAATAGCTTGGGATGCTGGGGCATCCCCAAGCTTAGGCTTTTTCTTACTCCTTATTCTTTCATCCATCGTAAGATAACCCAAAATGTAAAAACTTGAATCACATAAAACTCAACAAAACTTTTGTGAGATCCATTAGTATAAGAAAGAAAAACACTACTATAAGTGTTGTAGTAAACCCATTCATATTTTGTATTTGTACTGTATTCCAACTTTTCTATGGCAAAAACTCATCAAAGAAAACCATAGAATCATCAAATTAAGCACATAACACAATAGAAAACAGAATCTGTCAAAATCATAACAGTCTGTAGCAATCTGGAAGTTTCGGATACTTCTGTGACTCTAAAAATCTTGAAAAAAATAGGGCCACGTGGGCAATTTGTATATTAATCTTCCGCAAAAAGAATCAACCAAAAATCACTTTTCTGTTAAAAATGAGAATTTTTCTCGTAAACGCAAAAGTTTCTATTTTTCAGCAAGATCAAATATACTCACACCCAACGTGTTCCTAAGGCTTTGCTTGGCACAAACCTTTATCCAAACCACAAAAACACATCTCAACAGAGGTATTAAAGGGTTTTTTCACAAGAACAGAAAATAAAAAGCAAAACTTTATTTTATTCATTGGGTTGCCTGTAATGCCCCGGATGTAACACTTTCCCTATATGGCAATATATAAACTTTGGCTTCATCAATTCCATTCCGGGTTTTTCTTCTTTTCGGGTTTCGTCGTTTTGTTGTGTGCGTGTGTGCATTTCGTCCTTGTCATGTTGTCATGTGCATTGCATTTGTGTTGTCACTTGCATCCAGTACCACTTGTCTCTTCCCGTTGTCCGTTTCGAGTTCCGACGCTCTCACACGTGCCCGTGGCATCTTCGAGTCCTTCTTTCGTGTTTGACCGTGTAACGTTTCCGGAATGGCGTGAGACTTGTCGTGCGATGTTGTTTTGCTACGTGTAGGCCGCCTGCCAAGTTTCGTCGCGTTTGGAGTTCGTTTGGTACTCCAACGGGTAACCTAGTGGGCTAAAAGAACCTCTTCTTTGAGGCCCAAGACCCCCTCCACAACATCCCACCAACCCAGCACAAACCTTTCCATCATCTCGGCCGTCGAATTGTGATCGCGTGGCCGAAAACCGCTCTCCATTTGGACTCTCCTAGCTCCTTGTGCCTATAAAAACGTCCACCCCTCCATTTTCGTCAAAAAAAAACCCTAGTCTCCTTCCTCCTCCAGCCTCGCCTCGAAAACCGTGCCGGGCGGACGTGTCCGCCCGCCACCGGACACATCGCCACCGCACAGATCCGCCTCCGCCGCAGCGCGGGCCCGCAGTCCCGTTCCCGGCCCGTCGCCTCCATGCACCCCGCGCGCGCCTCCGTCCTCTGCCTCCCGCACCTTCCCCGCCGCCCGCCGGGCGCGCCGCCGCCGGCCTCGCCATACGCAGCCGCGCCGCCGCCGGGCTCCACAGATCCTTCGCCGCCCGAGCTTCTGGCTCTCCGCCACTGGCCGGCCCTCGTTCCGCCGCCGTCGGGACCTCCTCCGGCGCCGTCGCCTGCCGGGGTAACCGAGGCCGCCGCCCCGCCGTGCCGATTCCCGCCGGCGCACTGGCCTCCCGTCGAAGCCGATCCCGATCGGGCCAGTTCGCCCAGATCTAGCGGGAAACCCTAACGGGCCGGCTGCCCGTTCACCCGTGGACCCGCTTCACCCGCTCCACTTCCCGGCCCGATCCGCGTTGACTCTGAGGTTGTTGTATTTTCCTAAGTTTTTTTGTTGATTTAGTTGTCTGATGCATTCTTGTGATGTCAATAACTTTTCCTGTGCTTGTCCGTTTTGTGCATATGATATGTCAAAATGATCGTGGTGATGTGTACTATGTTTTGTTCTATTGTGTCATGCTTGTTTGAGTCCATCTAGATGTCTTAATCTTCGTGACAAGAGTGCTACATGATATAAACTGCTGCTACTAGTTATTTTCATGCCATGTTTGAGATGTGATAACTTGGTGCATGTTTATCCAAATGAAGCAAATGATATGTCAAAATGTTCATCATGAGATGCTCTACATGATGGTTGCTATAGCATGCATGTTAGAGTTCATATTGCCATGTTTATCTCTATTGCAAAAGTGCATGTCGTTGTTAGGTTTTGTAACTTGTTACGAGATGCCTAGTTGAGGAGCTCGTTGCTATTGATGTGTTTGTCCCCATGTCACATGCTCATATGTTTTAGATTCTCCATCATGTGATCTTTGCTGTGGTGCAAACCTTTTGCCATGATATGCTATGAGGTGACTTAAACATGCTCGCAAACATGCCATGATAATGTTACTGTTTTAACACTTAGTGAAATTTCACGAAGTCTGGAATCTGTAATATCCTGATTCAATTATTGCTTGTTGTCCTAGGCAAATTCATGTTAGTTTTGGGGTGGCCTTTGATCATTCCTTGTTGTATATGTTGTTGTCTATCCATCCATGCCCTCACATGCTCATTTGGGTTGCTGTAGCATATTTAATTCTTGCTCCCAAGTTGCTATAAAATATTACTGTCAGGTTTTTATTGTCGTGATCAAAATGTTGTAGCTTGTTGCTATTGATCCATGCCTCCTATGGAGTTGTTTGCTATAGGATATGTCTACTTCATGTCCATGCTTCTTGTCACCATGTTTGAGTGCTGTAGAGTATATATTTCTTGCTCCGAAGTTGCTATGTGACTGTTAATTTCAGCTTTGCATTGTTTCTTGTTTCGGATATATCTTTTAGTCCGTTGCTCCGTTTTGAGCGTGCCCTATATGAAACTTGTGTGATTTTGCTTGTAGATTAATAATATCATCTTGTTAACATGTTTGGAGTATGTTTGCTTGATGTTTGGGTGCATCTTGCACCATTGCCATGCTTATCTTGTTTTGATCATATCTTCTAGACCGTAGCTCCGTTTTAAACAAACTCTATATGAAACTTGACTAGAATTTCGTGTAGATCACTATGGTGCATGTTAACTTGCTGTTTAACAACTTTAACTTAAGGTTTGTTTAGATCTGGACTAATTTCAAACTATGCATATGAGGACTTACCGGATTTGTCTTAAGTAGTTTCCGGCCTCATTTAAACATGTTGTTTCTTGTGTTGTTTCTCCGTGCTTCCTACCTTGCCATGTTTTGCATACTACATAGACTTGTATTGCATCCTACTTGCTTGAGAATATTGTCATGTTTCTTGTGCTGTTTCTCCGTGCTTCCTATGTTGTCATGTAGTGCATCCTACGTGCATCTGCAGTGCATCCTAAGTGCATCTTTCATGCATCCTGTAGTTTGCGCATTGCACCTTGTTTGATTTTGTGCCTCGTGTGTTCTTGTGTTGAGTAGAGCCGGAAGCCGAGACCGAGTACGAGAACGAGGTTACTACCGAGGTTGAGAACGAGGAGCCCTCTTACGATCCCATCGACGACTCGCCAGGCAAGATGACCTGACCCAGATATCATTACTATCTTTGCCTATTGCTAGAAGTCTTGCTCTTTAGCTTATTGCCTCGATGCCCATGTTTGTCTGTCAGCCTCCTATTGTAACCATGAATCTGTCTAACCACCCTACCTATGCAAACCTTTGATTGGCTACGTAGGATTCGCTCAGCCCCTCTTATAGCATTGCTAGTTGCAGGAGAAGATTTGAAGATTCTTGCTTCATGTTGAAGCTTGTTGGGATATCACACTATATAATCTATTAAATGAAATCATTTATATATTGGTAATGGGTGGAAGGCTGAGCCTCTTGCTCGGTGTTTTGTTCCACTCATGCCGCCCTAGGAACCGTATAAACCGGTGTTATGTTCCTTGATTTTGCGTTCCTCACATGGTTGGGGTTATGGGACCCCCTCGGTAAACAACTTAGCGCTAAGTCTTTTCCAGCAAGTCCCAACATTGGTACTCCATTTGCCTAATAACTAAAACTTGCATAGGGACTAGCTATCCCCTTTTATTAATCAACCCCCGAGCCAGTGCTCCACATGAGTGTTGGTCCAACCGAGCAGATTGCAGGGACGCCTTGGGGAAACCCGAGGTATTTGGTATTTTCCTGTAGGCTGTCTCATCCGGTCGTGGCCTGAGACTAGATACGCGCAGCTACTGTCAGGGTGTCTGTCAGGACCCCGATCCTAAGTCACACCGATCTAGCTGTAACACGTCATATCACTTTGCGGCCTCACGCACAGTAACCCCACGGGTGCCACCTTACATGGCCCGGGACCGTTTGCGCATTTTGGCACACGTATATGACAATGTCGCTAGCATCCATATGACAGAGAACCCGGGCCGACATGGCTAGTTATAAACCAAAAGTGGCACTAGATTACAGAGATAGGCATCCATGACCCACCAACGAACGTGTCGGTCATCTACGTATGAACCTAAGTCGTAGCAAGCTACATGGACTTAAAGGAACAACGCGTGACATTTCCCCTAAGGGACAGACACAGGAACGAAGAAGGACACATGCCGGCCAGCCTACATGTTCCGAGCAGTAGCAAGCTACCAAGGCTCATTGGAATCACTAGGAGGCATTTCCCTGTAAGGTAGGCTACCAAAGGAAAACAACTAGGTGTCGGATCCCACACATACCAAGCATTTCAAACATACACGCAATATGCTAAATATGTGCAAATACAACATTGCATCACAACAGAACTCTATGACTCAAAGTACTTTATTTAAAAGGCTCCAAGAGCCATACATAACATATCCATACAGGTAGGGGTCACATGACCCAACACTCAAGTCATACAGTCATACAAGCACAAGCGGAAGCTATATGTCTGAGTACAGACAACTTAGAAAATAAAACAGGCTTGGTGTAGCCTGACTATCTACAAGGCCCTTCACAAGCTCCAGATCTCCATCTGGGTGTCAAGCTACTCGTCGACGTCAACGTCTATGTAGAACCCATCAGCAGGGGCATGGTTCTCCTCTGCAACAGTTATTAAGCAAACATGAGTACAAAGGTACTCAGCAAGTCTTACAACAGAACCTATCATACATGCAACATTATCAACAGGGGCAGTGGAGTTTATAGCAGAAGGCCAGCTTTGACTCTTGGCTAACCTATACTACAACTCTCAACAGATTGCAAGATGTTATTACGAACACGAGTCCTCTACTCACCACATCAATACACTACCGAGGATCCTCTTCCGTCATCCTACGGAAGGGCCATCCACGGCACTCACACTTATCTTGAGGCTTTTAGTAGTATCCATCAACTTGTCTATGAACTGTAAGAGCAACCAAGTAGTCCGTACCGCGAACAACGGCTATTCGAATAGATTGATAACTCTGCAGGGGTGTACTTCTTCACACATGTTTTCACCACTTAGCGTCTGCACACGACATGTGCTCGGCAGACTTCAAGCGAAAGCCGACGTGGGTGTAGACCACGACCTAACCAACCACTCAAGTCTCTCGTCCAGGTTTATCGCCTATTTGGGTTCCATCCGTGGGGAGATACGGCCGGGGTGTCGCTCACGGCCCCAAACGATGTGTACAGGGTTCCCGAGTCACCAAACGGGCAACCGGTACACCGTGCCACGTACCTGTCGCATCACAGCCCACCCCGAGGGTCAGCGCTGTGCACGACCTCCAGTAAACTATAAACACCAGAAACTAATTGCAACTCCTGGACAGAGTACAAGGGCAGTCAATAAGTCGAGCGGGGTCATATTTCAGGGCCCAATGTGTGGTAGTAACTGTAACTTGGGTCACACACACAGATCTCGGGTCCTATGGACGATTCCAATGAAACAACCCACCACGTACTCCTACATGTCCTTTCATCGATACCTTTACCAAGCGTATTCCACACTTCCTTCTCTTTATCAATATGATCATTTCACTCTGATCCATCACCCAGATGAACCAGACCAGACACAACTCTAAGCATACCAGGCAACATAAGCAAATAGCATGGTGGATCACACATCACATGGCTCAATCAACTCCTACACATGCTAGTGGGTTTCAACTATTTACTGTGGCAATGACAGGTCATGCAAGGGATAGGGTTCAACTACCGCAGCAAGTAGCAGTTCACACGCTGTTGCCTTAATGCAGTAAAAGAGAGCAGGAGCGAGAAGATTGGGTTTGTATCGGAATGATCAATGATTGCTTGCCTGACAAAGTAGTTGTCGGGTACTGCTCTTCAACTGGATACGCAGCAGTATCCTCGGGAGCAGGACCTAACACAGAGAATACCGGCGATACAATCATTAACAAAAAAATGCAACAATATGATGCATGCTCACGACATGGCAAGATGCATGTGTGTTGGCTAATGCAACTAAAACCAGAAGGGTTTGAGCCTATTTGAACCAAAGATTCAAATTGGCACTTTAACTATTATTTAAATAAGTGCATTATCATGTTTTAATGTATACAGCAAGGTTAACTTGCTCAAACATGCATGAAACCAGTGCCATTGGAAAGATTGGATTTTTCTGATCATTTTTCATACATAAATCTTTTCCATCTGAGCTATGGTTGATTTTATATGATTTTTAGAAGTTTTGGGTATTTTCTGGAATTTCCTGAATTATTTTTAATCTAAAAATCCCAGAAAAACCTTTACTGTGTCAGCATGACATCATGCTGACGTCAGTCAGTCAACAGGAGCTAGTGCAAGTCAAACATGACATGTGGGCCCTGCATGGTAGTGTCACTGCTAATTAACTAAGTTAATTAGAGTTAAACTAAAACTAATTAGCTGTCAGTGGGGCCTGGGCCCACGAGTCAGTGACTAAACTAATTAACTAATTAAATTAACAGAAACTTAATTAAACTAACTAATTAGTAAAAGGTGGCCCACACGTCAGTGACCCAGGGGTAGTCAACCCCCTGGTCAAACAGGTCAAACCCCCCGGCGACGTGACGCCGGCGAGGCCAAGTACGGCGGCGTGCTTCGGAAATCGCCTACGGGGCACGGCTCGAGCTGCGCCTAGGCGCGTTGGAAAGCTCTTGCCCTTGCGCGTCGGATGGTGGTGGTCGCCGGACCTGGGGTGGCCGGAGACGACGGCAACAAGCTCGACGACGGCGACCGGTGTCGGGCGTGTGTGGAGACGCGGTTGCAGTGGCCTAGGCGATGCGTGCGTAGCACCTATCGCATCTACGCACTACGGTGAGTGTGATGGATGTGTGCCAGTGACCAAATGGTCACCGGAGCATCACCGGCTGCGAGCACGGCGGCGGTGCGTTTCGGTGATCAACGGAGCGACGGCTACACGGCGCAAAAGGGACGGAGGAAGGAGGGGTTCGACGTAGAAGCTCACTGCGGTGCTAACGAGCTCGACGGAGGGGTCGGGGATGCGCTGTAGCTTCGTAACGGCGGCGAGGTGCTCCGGTGATCCGAGGAAGGGGACGGCGGCGTGAGGACGTTGCAGGGCTTCCGGCGACTCGTGGCTTAGCGAGGAGGAAGAGGACGACGCGGCGGATCTTCTGGACACACTCACGGGGCGAGGGGGTGGCTCTAAGTGTGGCTACGGCGAGCGGCGGCGACGGCGGCTCGGTGATGGAGGAGGAGAGAGCCAGGGGAGGGCGATGAAGACGAGGGGGAGAAGTGAGAGCGGTCGGGGCAGCTGCGTGTCGATTCCTGGAGTCATCCAGGCCATCGGGGAGGCAGGCTAGTAGGGAGGAGGTGGCCGGACGCGTGCCGGCGCGCGGCGGCCACGCGCGCGTCCTTCTGGCGCGAGGAGGAAGACGATAGAGGAGGGCAGGTGGGCTGGGCCGGCCTGCTACAGGGCTGGGCCCGAGGCAAGTGCTTTCTCCCTTTTTCTTTTTCCTATTTCTTTTTCTGTTTCATTTCTTTTGCAGCTTTGTTCAATTATTAAAAATGCCAAAACATTTTTATTACTCATGAAACTTGTCATGCCCACTGTATATAATATGAATAGTAGGGAACATTATAGTTCATGGTTATTTGAGCATTTAAAATATTTTAAAGTATTTAAATGCCCAAATACAAATACCATATGATTTAATCCAAAGCCCTTGAGTGTCCTAGAATAATGTGCACCATTTTTGGTAGAGGTTTAAGACCAAGGCAGAAATGATGAACATTTTTGAAGGGCATTTTGGGTACATTGGAAAATATTTTAACAAACCCTAGTTGTTAGGAGAGGGGTGCTGGGGTTTCTGTTAATCCCATTTCCAGTTTCTTTGAAAGTAAACATGATGCACACTCTAGCTAGGTACTAAAGCAAGTGCTAACTAGGGATGTGACAACTCACCCCCACTTAAAAGAATCGCGTCCCGAGATTCGGGTTCCTCCGGAAAGAGGGTGGGGTACTCAAGTCGAAGACGATCCTCCCTTTCCCAAGTAGCTTCTCTCTCGGAATGATGTGACCATTGAACCTTGAGAAACTTGATATTGTGGCGTCGAGTGGTGCGCTCGGTTTGATCAAGGATACGAACGGGGTATTCTCGGTATGTGTGATTGTCCTGGAGATCAAGCGTTTCGTGGTCCACTCCGTGGATAGGATCCGAGAAGCAACGCCTGAGTTGAGAAACGTGGAAAACATCATGAACTCTGGAGAGGTGCGGAGGTAGTTCCAATTGGTAGGCAACTTCTCCCCGTTTGGCAAGAATGCGAAAAGGACCGATGAAACGAGGGGCCAATTTGCCTTTGATACCGAAGCGATGGGTTCCCTTAAGAGGAGTAACCCGAAGGTAAGCCCTATCGCCGACTTCAAAAGTCACAGCCTTATGATGACTATCATATTGGCTCTTCTGGCGAGACTGGGCTGTTTTCAATCTCTCACGAACGGTGCGAACTTGTTCCTCTGCTTCCAGGATCATATCCGGGCCAAAGAATTGTCTTTCCCCGGTCTCTGACCAGTTAAGAGGTGTTCGACACCTTCGTCCATATAGAACTTTGAAGGGAGCTTTGCCCAAGCTGGCTTGATAACTATTGTTATAAGCGAATTCGGCAAATGGAAGACATTTTTCCCATTCCATATCGAAAGAAATGACAGAGGCTCGAAGCATGTCTTCCAGAATTTGATTGACTCGTTCCACTTGACCACTTGACTAGGGATGGAAGGCGGTACTGAAGGAGAGATGAGTTCCCATAGCATTCTGGAAACTTTCCCAAAATCGTGAGGTGAAAAGACTTCCACGGTCTGAGTTAATCTCCAACGGCACACCATGAAGTGATACTATCCGAGAGACATACAAATCTGCTAGCTGACTAGCGGTAATACTCTCTCGAACAGGCAGGAAATGAGCTACTTTAGAGAGGCGGTCGATAACGACGAAGATAACATTATTCCCTTTCCTGGTCCTGGGAAATCCGGTAATGAAGTCCATACCGACTTTCTCCCATTTCCATTCAGGAATAGCTAAAGGTTGAAGGGTGCCAGCAGGCCGTTGATGCTCTGCTTTGACTCGACGACAAACGTCGCAGTTAGCAATGAATTGAACGATTTCTCTCTTCATCCTAGTCCACCAGAATCTCTGGCGTAGATCCTGATACATTTTGGTACTACCGGGATGAATCGTGAGAGGAGATTCATGAGCCTCCTTAAGGATTAACTGCCGTAGATGGTGGTTCTTGGGAACCACTACACGGTTCTCAAAGAAAACAACACCTCGATCATCCATAGAGAAACTTTTAGCGAGTCCGCTAGCAATGTTCTCTTGGAGTCGGGATATACCTTTATCACGCTTCTGGGCAGCTATAACTTGATCCATAAGGGTAGGTTTCGCCACTAAGGTGGAAAGGAATCCTCGAGGAACAATGTGAAGGTTAAGCTTACGAAATTCCTCGTGGAGAAGTGGTTGACCTTGTTGTAACATTAAGTTGTTACAATATGACTTACGACTTAGCGCATCAGCCATGACATTGGCCTTTCCTGGGGTATAAGTGATTCCTAATCGTAGTCTGTGAGCAACTCAACCCAACGTCTTTGCCTGAGATTCAAATCCGGTTGGGTGAAGATATACTTCAAACTTTGATGATCAGTGAAGATTTCACAGCGATTACCAAGGAGGTAATGTCGCCATGTTTTGAGTGCATGGACTACAGCTGCAAGCTCTATATCATGAGTAGGATAGTTATCCTCGTGTGGACGCAACTGTCGAGATGCGTATGCAATCACTTGACGATCTTGCATGAGTATGCAACCTACTCCTTGTCGCGAGGCGTCGCAATAGATTATAAAATCCTTGGAAAAATCTGGTGGTACCAGTACAGGTGGTGATGTCAGGCATCTTTTCAGTTCCTGAAAACTGGACTCGCACTGTGGGGTCCACTCAAACTTTTTATCTTTCTTGAGGAGTTCAGTTAGAGGTTTAGCAACTTTGGAGAAATTCTCGACGAAACGTCGGCAATAGCTCGCTAAGCCAAGAAAACTCCTAACTTGCTTGACCGATTCAGGGGGAGTCCAATCAAGGACGGCTTGAACTCGCTCGGGATTCACAGCAATACCCTTGCCAGAGATCACATGACCTAGATAGGTTACTTCTGGCAACCAAAATTCACATTTAGAGAATTTGGCATAAAGGCGGTGCTCTCGAAGTTTCGTCAATACCAGCCTTAAATGCTCGGCATGATCTTCCTTGTTCTTGGAATAGATGAGTATATCATCAAGGTATACCACGACGAATTTATCCAAATACTCCATGAATATAGAATTCATTAACCGAGAAAAGGTAGCTGGGGCATTGGTTAATCCGAAGGACATAACGGTGTACTCATATTGGCCATAACGAGTAACAAAAGCTGTTTTAGGAATGTCCCCGTTCTTGATTTTGATTTGATGGTAGCCCAACCTCAAATCCATCTTAGAGAAGACTGAGGATCCAGCGAGCTGATCATACAGGTCGTTGATCCTGGGGAGCGGGTACTTGTTCTTTATGGTGACCAGATTGACAGGTCGATAATCTACAACCATCCGCTCCGTTCCATCCTTCTTCTTGACGAAGAGGACGGGGCAAGCCCAAGGGGAAGAACTAGGACGGATGAAACCTTTTTGCAAGGACTCATCGAGTTGTTTCTTTAGCTCAGCTAATTCTAGTGGTGCCATCTTATAAGGTCTCCTAGAGATTGGGACAGTTCCTGGGATAAGATCTATCACGAACTCGACATCTCTGTCAGGTGGAATTCCTGGCAGTTCTTCTGGAAAAACATCCGGGAAGTCACGGACTACCGGGATATCTTCGAGTTCTGGTAGAGGGCTGGCATTAAGAGAGTAGAGCTGACGTTCAACCATTCGGGTCAAGACATTGACTATCTTGCCGGATGGATGTGTAAGTTGAACGGTCCTAGTATAGCAATCAATCTTGGCGTAATGAGTTGTCATCCAATCCATACCCAAAATGATGTTTATGTCCGAGGACTTGAGAGCGATTAGAGATGCTAGGAAGACAAGTCTATCGACAAGGATTTCATTTCCATGGCTTACCCTAGAAGTTTGCCACTTTGAACCAGGAGTTTGAATAACCATGGAAGTAGGCATGTCACAAAAAGTCATGTTGTGCAATCGAGCATAGCTCTCAGATATGAACGAATGGGATGCTCCAGTATCGAAAAGAACAGATGCCGGATGGCAGTTTACGAGAAGCGTACCAAGGACGACGTTAGGATCCTCATAAGCTTCCTCAGCAGAGACATAGTTGACATGACCACGTGTAGTGGGGATTGGCTTGACATAATTCACCTTGCCGGTTGGTTTACCACGGCCAACGGGTTTTCCTGGTTGGTTCTGAGGACACTCACGCATGTAGTGCCCCGGTTCTCCACACTTGAAGCATGTCACAGTGGTGGTGCGTGGAGCAAAGTTGGAAGGTGGTCCTCCATAGGTCTTAGCAGGTGCAAACTGTTGAGTTGGGCGAGGCGCCTCATAGGATGGCCTCGGTGTGTACTTGGGTGGCAGAGCAGTATTAGGAACCCACACACGACGCTTGTGAGAGCCAGAGCCGGATGAGGAACCAAAGTCTCGAGTATGGTTGCGGGTGGCCTCGAAGTCGGTCTGGCCTGTTTCAGCACTGATAGCCTTGTTTACCAACTTCTGGAAGGAAGTGCACTCGTGCAGACGTAGATCTCGGCGGAGTTCAGGGCTGAGTCCCTTGTGGAACCTCGCCTGCTTCTTGGCATCGGTGGATACCTCCTCAGCTGCATAGCGTGCCAAGTTGCCAAACTCGCGACTATAGCCATCCACAGTTAAACGGCCCTGGGTGAAATTGCAGAATTCCTCCCGCTTGCGATCCATGAGACCTTCCGGAATGTGATGTTCACGGAATGCCTCACTGAACTCAACCGAGGTAGTGACTTGGCCAGCAGGACGCATAGCTTCAAAGTTTTCCCACCAAAGACTGGCAGGGCCCTCAAGATGGTAGGCGGCGTAGATAACCTTGTCAGCTTCGGCCACACGGGCAGAGTGTAGCTTGTGGGTGATACTACGTAGCCAGTCATCAGCATCCAGAGGTTCAGTGGAGTGATGGAACTTCGGTGGACACATTTTGATAAAATCGTGGATTGACACCACGTCATTCCTCTGACGGAACCCAGTGTTCTGCTCTATGCGTTCCAGCAGACGGTTGGTCTCCCTCTTGTTCCGTTCTGCTTCGAGCATAACTTCCGCCAAGGAGGGTGGCTGGGGCAGATTCCCATCTCTAGCCCCACTAGCCTCACCCTGCTCCTGAGCAGCAGGAGTGTTGCGAGTGTTGACCATCCTAGGAAAACAAAACAATGGTTTAGACAAGGATGGCAAAAATTTGACATAGAAGTGCAGAATGTAATGGATGACCCGGAATGCAAGGATGTTCATCCGTACGACATGGTAATATAGAAACTGCTATATATACACCAGTGGTCATACACACCATACAAAGTTCAGTACAAGCCAAGGCTAAAGTACAACTGCTGTGAAAGACGATACATCCCATCAGAGGCATTCCAAGCTCCTATACATTATTTAGCTACACCTCCGGAACTCAGTACACACTAAGTCATATTCCACAAGACGCGCAGGACTGTGGGAATACAACTACTACGATACTACTACTACCACGGTCTAGCTCAGACATTCGCGTAGTAATCCTCATAAATATTACCACCGTAGCCTGGAAGTGGAACAGATGGATCTTGAAACTCGCGAGCACTCGAAGGCTGTGGACCATAGGGACATGGATGTGGCCTCGGTCCCGATGCCGGTGGTAACCGACGCCCACGTGGAGGTGTGATACCCCCAACGTCACGCCAATCCATGCGATCAGGCAGACGAGTCCATACGGGGTACAAATCCCGCATGTCCAGATATCCGGCGTGCACAGCAGGTGCAAGCCGTGTCAAAGTAGTCCAATGAGCGGCTCGAGTGTTATACAGCTCCATTCGGAGGGCACGGATCTCACGGTCCTGATCCTCCAGCATCTGAACAGTGGTCTGAAGCAGTGGCTCTTCATGAGCAGCATCAGTATACAGACCAGTGTAGTAGCCTTCCTCTCCGGGAAGTGAGGCTGGCATGTAACAGAACTCAGTGTTCAGCAACAGGGCATGCCTAGCACGGAGAATGGTCATCATCGAATAAGCGGCATCCTGCACTGCCATCTCGATGGTAACCCCGAGTCCATAAGACCAATGGATGGGGTCATTAGCTCCAGGATATGAGGGGTATATCCGGACTGTGCAGAAATACTGACTCTGATTGAAATCCCGGTACTGTTCCTCCACGGTGTACTCGGGATACCAGCGATAACCGGTCTCAGTCAGCACACGGACTAGCATGGCCGTGTGACCGGGCACATTAATGCACCGAGTCAAACGAACCACTTGGTGAGGGATGCGGCCAGACATCTGAAACACGGAATAATGCAAAGGCATTAGTGTTTCTGGAAGAAATCGGGCAGCATAACAACTGTAAATGCTCAAACTAAGATTTGAGACATCATACAAATGATAGCATAGCCACTCAACAATCCATATCAAGGTTCCAGGTTCAACAATCATCATACTAAAAAGGATAGAAACTGAACTGAGGCCTGAAACCAACAATCCTAAGAGTCTACGGATTAGTAACACGTGAACCTAATAAGGATAAGAGGCCTAGTCCTAAATCCCCGTAGAAAGAATAGACTGACTCAGATCAGAAGGCATAAGGTAAAGAAGTAAAAAGTGCCTTACGTTCCCTCCCACAATCAATTCCCCTACATATAACTAAGAATTTTTCTAGACTCAACATCGACCAGTTTGGCTTGAGAAACCTACAGGCAGTCCAGCTCTGATGCCAACGCTATCAGGACCCCGATCCTAAGTCACACCGATCTAGCTGTAACACGTCATATCACTTTGCGGCCTCACGCACGGTAACCCCACGGGTGCCACCTTACCTGGCCCGGGACCGTTTGCGCATTTTGGCACACGTATATGACAGTGTCGCTAGCATCCATATGACAGAGAACCCGGGCCGACATGGCTAGTTATAAACCAAAAGTGGCACTAGATTACAGAGACAGGCATCCATGACCCAGCAACGAACGTGTCGGTCATCAACGTATGAACCCAAGTCGTAGCAAGCTACATGGACTTAAAGGAACAACGCGTGACATTTCCCCTAAGGGACAGACATAGGAACGAAGAAGGACACATGCCGGCCAGCCTACGTGTTCCGAGCAGTAGCAAGCTACCAAGGCTCATTGGAATCACTAGGAGGCATTTCCCTGTAAGGTAGGCTACCAAAGGAAAACAACTAGGTGTCGGATCCCACACATACCAAGCATTTCAAACATACACGCAATATGCTCAATATGTGCAAATACAACATTGCATCACAACAGAACTCTATGACTCAAAGTACTTTATTTAAAAGGCTCCAAGAGCCATACATAACATATCCATACAGGTAGGGGTCACATGACCCAACACTCAAGTCATACAGTCATACAAGCACAAGCGGAAGCTACATGTGTGAGTACAGACAACTTAGAAAATAAAACAGGCTTGGTGTAGCCTGACTATCTACAAGGCCCTTCACAAGCTCTAGATCTCCGTCTGGGTGTCAAGCTACTCGTCGACGTCAACATCTATGTAGAACCCATCAGCAGGGGCAGGGTTCTCCTCTGCAACAGTTATTAAGCAAACATGAGTACAAAGGTACTCAGCAAGTCTTACCACAGAACCTATCATACATGCAACATTATCAACAGGGGCAGTGGAGTTTATAGCAGAAGGCCAGCTTTGACTCTTGGCTAACCTATACTACAACTCTCAACAGATTGCAAGATGTTATTACGAACACGAGTCCTCTACTCACCACATCAATACACTACCGAGGATCCTCTTCCGTCATCCTACGGAAGGGCCATCCACGGCACTCACACTTATTTTGAGGCTTTTAGTAGTATCCATCAACTTGTCTATGAACTGTAAGAGCAACCAAGTAGTCCGTACCGCGAACAACGGCTATTCGAATAGATTGATAACCCTGCAGGGGTGTACTTCTTCACACATGTTTTCACCACTTAGCGTCTGCACACGACATGTGCTCGGCAGACTTCAAGCAAAAGCCGACGTGGGTGTAGACCACGACCTAACCAACCACTCAAGTCTCTCGTCCAGGTTTATCGCCTATTTGGGTTCCATCCGTGGGAGATCCGGCCAGGGTGTCGCTCACGGCCCCAAACGATGTGTACAGGGTTCCCGAGTCACCAAACGGGCAATCGGTACACCGTGCCACGTACCTGTCGCATCACAGCCCACCCCGAGGGTCAGCGCTGTGCACGACCTCCAGTAAACTATAAACACCAGAAACTAGTTGCAACTCTTGGACAGAGTACAAGGGCAGTCAATAAGTCGAGTGGGGTCATATTTCAGGGCCCAATGTGTGGTAGTAACTGTAACTTGGGTCACACACACAGATCTCGGGTCCAATGGACGATTCCAATGAAACAACCCACCACGTACTCCTACATGGCCTTTCATCGATACCTTTACCAAGCGTATTCCACACTTCCTTCTCTTTATCAATATGATCATTTCACTCTGATCCATCACCCAGATGAACCAGACCAGACACAACTCTAAGCATAGCAGGCAACATAAGCAAATAACATGGTGGATCACACATCACATGGCTCAATCAACTCCTACACATGCTAGTGGGTTTCAACTATTTACTGTGGCAATGACAGGTCATGCAAGGGATTGGGTTCAACTACCGCAGCAAGTAGCAGTTCACACGCTGTTGCCTTAATGCAGTAAAAGAGAGCAGGAGTGAGAAGATTGGGTTTGTATCGGAATGATCAATGATTGCTTGCCTGACAAAGTAGTTGTCGGGTACTGCTCTTCAACTGGATACGCAGCAGTATCCTCGGGAGGAGGACCTAAAACAGAGAATACCGGCGATACAATCATTAACAAACAAATGCAACAATATGATGCATGCTCATGACATGGCAAGATGCATGTGTGTTGGCTAATGCAACTAAAACCAGAAGGGTTTGAGCCTATTTGAACCAAAGATTCAAATTGGCACTTTAACTATTATTTAAATAAGTGCATTATCATGTTTTAATGTATACAGCAAGGTTAACTTGCTCAAACATGCATGAAACCAGTGCCATTGGAAAGATTGGATTTTTCTGATCATTTTTCATATATAAATCTTTTCCATCTGAGCTATGGTTGATTTTATATGATTTTTAGAAGTTTTGGGTATTTTCTGGAATTTCCTGAATTATTTTTAATCTAAACATCCCAGAAAAACCTTTACTGCGTCAGCATGACATCATGCTGACGTCAGTCAGTCAACAGGAGCTAGTGCAAGTCAAACATGACATGTGGGCCCTGCATGTCAGTGTCACAGCTAATTAACTAAGTTAATTAGAGTTAAACTAAAACTAATTAGCTGTCAGTGGGGCCTCGGCCCACGAGTCAGTGTATAAACTAATTAACTAATTAAATTAACAGAAACTTAATTAAACTAACTAATTAGTAAAAGGTGGCCCACACGTCAGTGACCCAGGGGTAGTCAACCCCCTGGTCAAACAGGTCAAACCCGCCGGCGACGTGACGCCGGCGAGGCCAAGTACGGCGGCGTGCTTCGGAAATCGCCTACGGGGCACGGCTCAAGCTGCGGCTAGGCGCGTTGGAAAGCTCTTGCCCTTGCGCGTCGGATGGTGGTGGTCGCCGGACCTGGGGTGGCCGGAGACGGCGGCAACAAGCTCGACGGCGGCGACCGGCGTCGGGCGTGTGTGGAGACGCGGCTGCAGTGGCCTAGGCGATGCGTGCGTAGCACCTATCGCATCTATGGACTGCGGTGAGTGTGATGGACGTGTGCCAGTGACCAAATGTTCACCGGAGCATCACCGGCGGCGAGCACGGCGGCGGTGCATTTCGGTGATCAATGGAGCGACGGCTACACGGCGCAAAAGGGACGAAGGAAGGAGGGGTTCGACGTAGAAGCTCACTGCGGTGCTAACGAGCTCGATGGAGGGGTCGGGGATGCGCTGTAGCTTCGTAACGGCGGCGAGGTGCTCCGGCGATCCGAGGAAGGGGACGGCGCCGTGAGGACGTTGCAGGGCTTCCGGCGGCTCGTGGCTCAGCGAGGAGGAAGAGGACGACGCGGCGGATCTTCTGGACACACTCACGGGGCGAGGGGTGGCTCTAAGTGCGGCTACGGCGAGCGGCGGCTCGGTGATGGAGGAGGAGAGAGCCAGGGGAGGGCGATGGAGACGAGGGGGAGAAGTGAGAGCGGTCGGGGCAGCTGTGTGTCGATTCCTGGTGTCATCCAGGCCATCGGGGAGGCAGGCTAGCAAGGAGGAGGTGGCCGGACGCGTGCCGGCACGAGGCGGCCACGCGCGCGTCCTTCTGGCGCCAGGAGGAAGACGACAGAGGAGGGCTGGTGGGCTGGGCCAGCCTGCTACAGGGCTGGGCCCGAGGTAAGTGCTTTCTCCCTTTTTCTTTTTCCTATTTCTTTTTCTGTTTCATTTCTTTTGCAGCTTTGTTCAATTATTAAAAATGCCAAAACATTTTTATTACTCATGAAACTTGTCATGCCCACTGTATATAATATGAACAGTAGGGAACATTATAGTTCATGGTTATTTGAGCATTTAAAATATTTTAAAGTATTTAAATGCCCAAATACAAATACCATATGATTTAATCCAAAGTCCTTGAGTGTCCTAGAATAATGTGCACCATTTTTGGCAGAGGTTTAATACCAAGCCAGAAATGATGAACATTTTTGAAGGGCATTTTGGGTACATTGGAAAATATTTTAACAAACCCTAGTTGTTAGGAGAGGGGTGCTGGGGTTTCTGTTAATCCCATTTCCAGTTTCTTTGAAAGTAAACATGATGCACACTCTAGCTAGGTACTAAAGCAAGTGCTAACTAGGGATGTGACAGTGTCGGCACGCCGGGAGGATTTGCTGGATTAGTCTTACCTTAGTCGGAGTATCTTGAGCACAGGATTCCGAGAATACTCGGGCCTTCCCACCTTGGAGTTGCGATTCCGTGGATCGTGGGCTTGTAATGGGCCAAGTTGGAACACCCCTGCAGGGTTTTGAACTTTGGAAAGCCGTGCCCGCGGTTATGTGGCAGATGGGAATTTGTTAATATCCGGTTGTAGAAAACTTGACACCATGTTGAGAACACACTACCAGCGTGAGTAACCGTGATGGTCATTTTCCGAAAGGGGTTCGGGAAGTGAACACAGTGGGGTTATGTTTGACGTGCTTAGATAGGATCACTTCGTGATCACCTTATCGCTCGTGGCATTTCTCTTCTCGCTCTTAACACGTAAGCTAGTGTTAGTGCAGCTGCAGCCTTTTACCTTTCTTCAGCCTTGTTCCACACCCAAGGCTTAGATAGTTCTGTTACCCGAGAACGGGATTGCTGAGTCCTCCGTGGCTCACAGATTCTACACCACACCAGATGCAGGTACCATGGTGGACTACTCAGGTGACAGCACAGAGCTGTTCTCGGAGTACGATGAAGAACGTAGCCGTTACTACATGCACTATCCCGATGATCAGTAGTGGTTTCTACTAGGGGCGATTCGAACCTGTGGCTTTATGTATTTGGTATCTTTCATTTGGATCTTCACCCGTAGTCGGGTTGTGATGTTATTTGGATGATGTTTTGCTATGTAATGTATTGTGTGATGTGGCGAGTGTAAGCCAACTATCTCTTTTACAATTTCATCCCTATTTTTACATGAGATGTGTAAAGATACCGAACTTGAGATCATTCCAGAATGGGCTTATACCTTTAAGTCGTGCCTCGACACGTAGGAGGTATAGTCCCATCCTGGGCATTACAAGTTGTTATTCAGAGCCTTGTCCGACCTAGAAGCCCCCACTGATTGATCGAATCGTTGACAGTTGAGTCTAGGCACACACTTAAAATGTTTTGAGTCCTATATATATATCGGAGAGTAGGATTTCTTTTGCTCCTCATCTCTTTTCATTCTGGTGAGGACTCCTGACGATTACTCTTGTCTCTTCTACTCTCAAAAATTTCACCAAATTTGTTTTTTAGGAATCTCGCGAGTAATGTTTGGATTGTTCCGATGTCTTTGTGACGAGAACATTGTTCTCGATGCCTCCTGTCATTTAGGGGTTGTGGCAGTGTCCCGGGGAGTTGAGCTCCGAGGTGTTGTCGTCACAAATATATCGCGGCAGTTCTGGAATACTTAAGACGGCCGACATCGAAAACTCTCCTATGCGGTTAGTGGCAAGATAACCCCGACGTCACCCAGTACTGGGGAGGTAGTTCGGGAGTATTGCCATAGCTTGTATAGTAGATGCGTTTCGAAGGTCCGAGGTAGACGGTTTCCGGAAATAACTGGTTATGTGTTGAAGGATGGATACAGCTGGATGTAGGATTGGAGTTAAGTGCACGATGCTTCCCCTGTATCCCCAATACCTGATTGCATAACTGGAAACTTTCGGAAATTAGTAGGTGGGTTCATCTAGTAGCTCATAAGCATTCTTCCAACGAATGCATGATATGGAGTTCGGGGTTCTACATTGAGTGAAGTAGTTTTATGGCCATTGTTCCGATCGGGAGTTGCATCTTAAAGGGTCCTTGGCTATGCTGATCCGGGGATTGAAAAACCCTTTTGTAACATGTTCCATAAGCTTTCAGCACGAATATGTCGAACGGAACTTCTATCTTGTATTTGTTCTATCTGCTCCTTGTTGTTTTATTTACCTTTTGTTCTCCCAAGTGGCTTCTCGTGAAGATTGTTGTTACTATTAAACTGTGAATTTCATTCGTTCCTCTTGTTCGAATGATTCTTGTGAAGACTTATGTTGCAAATTCTAGCCGTTGATTCAGCTTATATATTCTTTCAATCAATGGCTAATAGTTGTCATCTCATTCAGGATGGCTCCTAAAAAGGTTCCCAACGCTAACCCAAAGGGTGAAGAGGTTCCTGATCGTCCTCCTTCCCCTCCTCCTCCGTGTGAGGCCTGGAGAGAAATTATGCAAGCGACAAACCAGAACACCCAGATGCTTATGCAAATGATGCAAAACATTCAAGCAAATCAAGCAAATCAGGGTGCTCATGGGAACCAAGGCCAAGGCAATTTGTTCAACCAACCTCATTTTTCTACGCTCAACCAGTTTCTGGCAAACCAACCAAAGGCATTCAGTTACTGCATGGACCCTCTAGATGCTGAAGACTGGATAACAGATATCAAGAAGCATTTCGAGTGCAGTAACGTCAGGCCTGAGGACTATGTGAAGTTTGCAGCTTTCCAACTCAAGGACCAAGCAGCTGATTGGTGGCAGCAGTACAAAGACTCCAGAGCAGAGCGTGTAATATCCTGGGATGACTTCTGCAAGGACTTTCATTCTCACCACATTCCAACAAGTGTCATCGAGGGTATGCGTGAGCAATTCCGCAACCTGAAGCAAGGCTCAATGTCTGTCTACCAATATAATGTCAAGTTCCAGAACCTTGCCCGCTATGCCAAGCAAGACATCCCAGATGCCAAGAGCAAGATCTATCAGTTCCGTGGTGGTCTGAAGGATGAACTCCAACTAGCTCTCACCTTGTTCGAGCCTAATGAGTTTGATCAATTCTATAACATGGCACTTAAGCAAGAGGCAGCCCAGCTCAAGATGGAAGCTTCCAAAAAGAGGATCAGAGACGCTGTTCACTCCTCCTCTTCTTCTCAAGTGGTCACAAAGCAATAGAAGTTTTGGCTTCCACCTCCTCCAGTGATCCGACCTCCCAACAACAACAACAAGAATTCTGGTGGCCGTGCTTTCTCCCACCCACCCAACCCAAGCAATCAGTCAAAGAACCACTTTCAAGCTTCGAAGTCAAGTGCTCCTTATTACCGTCCTCTCTCAGAAGTGGTTTGCAACAAGTGTGGCAAGAAGGGTCACTATGCTAACAAGTGCACCAACCAGAGGCGCCTTCCGCCTCCTCCACGTGTCAGCACTGCTATTGTCAAGCACAATCCCAAGCTTGCAAGAGTGAACCTGATGAGTGCAGCTGAAGCAGAAAATTCTTCTGATGTGATAATTGGTAATCTTCCGGTTAACTCTATTCCTGCAAAGGTCTTGTTTGATTCTGGTGCATCACTTTCCTTCATGTCATGTCCATTTGCATCTAAGCATAACGTGGGCACAGTGGACTTGCCAAAGAAGTTATCAATTATTTCTCCGGGCAAGCATATGACTTCCACCTCAAAGGCTCCGGATGTATCTATTTGTATGGGTGATTACCGCTTTCTGGCTTCTCCGGTTATTCTCGGCAATTCCAACATTGATCTTATTCTCGGGGTGGATTGGCTTTCTCAGCATGATGCTCACATTGATTGTGCAAATAAGGAAGTTAAGATTACTCATCCTAACGAAGACGTGATTATCTTCGCCTCTCGAGATAACACAATCAGGCTATTCTATCTCAATGACAAGGGCGAGATTAATGCCATCTCTCAAATTCCGATGGTCAATGAATATGAAGATGTTTTCCCTGAAGAGCTTCCAGGCATGCCTCCGCATCGTCAAGTTGAATTTGTCATTGAACTCGAGCCAGGTACAGAGCCAGCATGCCAGCGTCCGTACAAGCTCTCCCCTGAAGAGTTGAAAGAGTTGAAGAAACAGCTCGATGAGCAAGAGCGTATGGGTCTGATCAGGCCTAGCACTTCTCCTTGGGGCTGTGGTGTCTTATTTGTCAAGAAAAAGGATGGCACGGAGCGCCTTTGCGTTGATTACCGGCCATTGAACAAGAAGACAATAAAGAACAAGTATCCACTCCCCAACATCAATGAATTGTTCGAGCAGCTCAAAGGAGCTAAAGTGTTCTCTAAGCTCGATCTCCGGATGGGTTACCACCAAATTCGCATTCGTGAAGAAGATATCCACAAGACTGCCTTCAGAACAAGCTACGGTTCCTATGAATATAAAGTCATGTCATTTGGCCTCGCAAATGCTCCACCCACCTTCTCGAGAATGATGCACTACATTTTCAACCCCTACACCAACGAATTTGTGCTTGTGTATCTAGATGACATCTTGGTATTCTCCAAGAATGAAGAAGATCACGAAAAGCACCTCCGTCTAGTTCTCGACAGACTCCGTGAACATAAGTTCTATGCCAAGTTCTCCAAGTGCGAATTCTGGCTCGATAAGGTCTTGTATCTGGGCCATATCATCTCTGCTGACGGTATTGCGGTCAACCCCGAGAAAGATGAAGCGATTGTCAATTGGGAACCTCCTCAGAACGTCAAGCAACTCCGAAGCTTCCTTGGTCTTGCTAGCTATTACAGAAAGTTCGTTGAGAACTTCTCCAAGATTGCCAAGCCTCTCCCCAACTTGCTGCAGAAGAATGTCAAGTACAACTGGTCTCCGGATTGTGATGTGGCATTCAAAACTCTCAAAGAAAAGCTCATCTCTGCTCCGGTTCTTACTCCTCCAGATGAGTCCAAGCCCTACGAAGTATTCTGTGATGCTTCTCTTTAAGGACTTGGTGGTGTGCTAATGCAGGACAAAAAGATTGTGGCATACACCTCTCGTCAATTGAAGCCAAGTGAGAAGAACTACCCCACACATGATCTCAAGCTAGCAGCTGTGGTACACGCCTTGATCACGGGGAGACACCTTCTGTTGGGCAGAAAAGTCGACATCTTCACCGATCACAAGAGCTTGATAATGGAATTGCTTTGTCCAATCCAACCTCACAGCTTATTCTGCCGTAACCTTCTTTGCCGAAAGCCTTTGTCTGTGGCCATACGGCTCACCAACTTCACTTGCCTCTAAGGGGGGCTCGCTCCGGGCAGGTTCGGATCACTTACTATACACGGCCCACACTGGCTAGGAACTGGGCTGCACTAAGCCCGGCACTTTTTGGGACATCTTCACACAGCCGGACCTGAACCTTTGCCAGACTCGTTGGGTTGAGATGATCCAAGAGTATGATCCAAGCATCGAATACACACCTGGCAAGGCCAATGTCATTGCAGATGCCTTGAGCAGGAAGGCATATTGCAACAGTCTCCTTATCAAGTCGTTTCAGCCTGAGCTTTGTGAAGCATTCAGGAAGCTCAACCTCCAAGTTGTTCCGCAAGGCTTTCTTGCAAATCTTCAAGTGGCTCCTACCTTGGAAGATCAGATCCGTGAGGCCCAACTCAGTGATGCTATGGTGCAGAAAGTGAAACATGGTATTGCAAAAGGTACTCCCAAATACAAGTGCTATCGCATTGATGAGAGAGATACCTTGTTCTTTGAGGACAGACTTGTGGTTCCCAAGGGTGATCTCAGGAAGCTCATATTGAACGAAGCACATGACTCCCTCGTCTCGATTCATCCTGGAAGTTCCAAGATGTACCAAGACCTCAAGCAATCTTACTGGTGGACTCGCATGAAAAGGGAGATTGCCCAATTCGTGAATGAATGTGATGTGTGCAGAAGAGTGAAGGTAGAGCATCAACGTCCAGCCAGTCTTCTCCAACCTCTTCCTATCCCCGAGTGGAAATTTGACCACATTGAAATGGATTTCGTCACTGGCTTTCCCAAGTCTAAGAAAGGGAATGATTCTATCTTTGTGGTGATTGACAAGCTTACCAAAGTAGCTCACTTCCTTCTAGTCAAAGAATCCATCAATGCAGCTCAACTGGCAGAGTTGTACACTTCCAAAATTGTGTCCTTACATGGCATTCCTCAAGTTATCTCCTCAGACCATGGAAGTTTGTTCACATCCAAGTTCTGGGACTCCTTTCAGTCTGCCATGGGCACTAAGATCTGTTTCAGCACTGCGTTTCACCCTCAGACTAGTGGTCAGGTCGAGAGAGTGAACCAGATTCTAGAAGACATGCTCAGAGCTTGTGTCATCTCTTTTGGCATGAAGTGGGAAGATTGCCTTCCATTTGCCGAGTTCTCTTACAACAACAGTTTCCAAGCAAGTGCCGGAAAAGCTCCGTTTGAAATCCTCTATGGCAGAAAGTGTCGTACTCCTCTCAACTGGTTCGAGACTGGTGAACGTCAACTTCTTGGCAATGACTTGATCTCAGAAGCCAAAGAAATGTGCAAAGTCATACATGAGAATCTCAAGGCCTCTCAGTAGCGTCAGAAGAGCTACTATGATGGCAAGCATCGTGATTTGGCCTTCAACAATGGTGATCATGTCTATCTCCGTGTTTCTCCTAGGAAAGGCACCCAAATATTCGGTATCAAAGGCAAGCTTGCTCCTAGATACGTGGGCCCTTTCAAGATCCTTGGCAAAAGAGGCGACCTAGCCTATCAACTTGAGCTCCCTTCCAACTTCGCTAATGTTCATGATATGTTTCACGTGTCTCAACTCTGCAAGTGCTTCAAGACACCTGAACGCACCATTCTGTTTGAGGAGATTGATCTTCAACAAGACTTGTCTTACCGAGAGCACCCCGTTGCTATTCTTGAAGAAACCGAGCGCAAGCCCCGCAACAAGTCAATCAAGTTCTTGAAAGTTAAGTGGTCACACCATACCGACCGAGAAGCTATGTGGGAACGAGAAGATCACCTTCGTTCCGAGTACCCTTGTCAGGACCCCGATCCTAAGTCACACCGATCTAGCTGTAACACGTCATATCACTTTGCAGCCTCACGCACGGTAACCCCATGGGTGCCACCTTACCTGTCCCAGGACCGTTTGCGCATTTTGGCACACGTATATGACAGTGTCGCTAGCATCCATATGACCGAGAACCCGGGCCGACATGGCTAGTTATAAACCAAAAGTGGCACTAGATTACAGAGACAGGCATCCATGACCCAGCAACGAACGTGTCGGTCATCAACGTATGAACCCAAGTCGTAGCAAGCTACATGGACTTAAAGGAACAACGCGTGACATTTCCCCTAAGGGACAGACACAGGAACGAAGAAGGACACATGCCGGCCAGCCTACGTGTTCCGAGCAGTAGCAAGCTACCAAGGCTCATTGGAATCACTAGGAGGCATTTCCCTGTAAGATAGGCTACCAAAGGAAAACAACTAGGTGTCGGATCCCACACATACCAAGCATTTCAAACATACACGCAATATTCTCAATATGTGCAAATATAACATTGCATCACAACAGAACTCTATGACCCAAAGTACTTTATTTAAAAAGGCTCCAAGAGCCATACATAACATATCCATACAGGTAGGGGTCACATGACCCAACACTCAAGTCATACAGTCATACAAGCACAAGCGGAAGCTACATGTCTGAGTACAGACAACTTAGAAAATAAAACAGGCTTGGTGTAGCCTGACTATCTACAAGGCCCTCCACAAGCTCCAGATCTCCGTCTGGGTGTCAAGCTACTCGTCGACGTCAACGTCTATGTAGAACCCAACAGCAGGGGCAGGGTTCTCCTCTGCAACAGTTATTAAGCAAACATGAGTACAAAGGTACTCAGCAAGTCTTACCACAGAACCTATCATACATGCAACATTATCAAAGGGGGTAGTGGAGTTTATAGCAGAATGCCAGCTTTGACCTTGGCTAACCTATACTACAACTCTCAACAGACTGCAAGATGTTATTACGAACACGAGTCCTCTACTCACCACATCAATACACTACCGAGGATCCTCTTCCGTCATCCTACGGATGGGCCATCCACGGCACTCACACTTATTTTGAGGCTTTTAGTAGTATCCATCAACTTGTCTATGAACTGTAAGAGTAACCAAGTAGTTCGTACCGCGAACAACGGCTATTCGAATAGTTTGATAACCCTGCAGGGGTGTACCTCTTCACACACGCTTTCACCACTTATCGCCGTTTACTCGGCGTGTACTCGGCAACCTTCAAGCGGAAGCCCAGCGAGGGTGTCGGCCACGACCTGACTAACTACTCAAGTCTCTCGTCCAGGTTTATCGCCTATTTGGGTTCCATCCGTGGGGAGATCCGGCCGGGGTGTCGCTCACGGCCCCAAACGATTTGTACAGGGTTCCCGAGTCACCAAACGGGCAACCGGTACACCGTGCCATGTACCTGTCGCATCACAACCCACCCCGAGGGTCAGCATTGTGCACGACCTCCAGTAAGCTATAAACACCATAAACTAGTTGCAACTCCTGGACAAAGATCGAGGGTAATTAATAAGCCAAGAAGGTCCATTGGTTTCGGGCCCAATGCATGGTAGTAACTGCAACTTGAACCACACATACAGATCTCAGGTCCTATGGACGATTCCAATGAAACAACCCACCATGTACTACTACATGGCCTTTCATCGATACCTTTACCAAGCGTATTCCACACTTCCTTCTCTTTATCGGTATGATCATTTCACTCTGATCCATCACCCAGATGAATCAGACCAGACACAACTCTAAGCATAGCAGGCAACATAAACAAATAGCATGGTGGATCACACATCACATGGCTAAATCAACTCCTACACATGCTAGTGGGTTTCAACTATTTACTGTGGCAATGACAGGTCATGCAAGGGAATAGGGTTCAACTACCGCAGCAAGTAGCAGTTCACACGCTGTTGCCTTAATGCAGTAAAAGAGAGCAGGAGCGAGAAGATTGGGTTTGTATCGGAATGTTCAATGATTGCTTGGCTGACAAGGTAGTTGTCGGGTACTACTCTTCAACTGGATACGCAACAGTATCCTCGGGAGCAGGACCTAACACAGAGAATACCGGCGATACAATCATTAACAGACAAATGCAACAATATGATGCATGTTCATGACATGGCAAGATGCATGTGTGTTGGCTAATGCAACTAAAACCAGAAGGGTTTGAACCTATTTGAATCAAAGATTCAAATTGAAGTTCAAACTATTATTTAAATAAGCGCATTATCATGTTTTTGATGTATACAGCAAGTTAACTTGTTCAAACATGCATGAAACCAGTGCCATTGGAAAGATTGGATTTTTCTGATCATTTTTCATATATAAATCTTTTCCATCTGAGCTATGGTTGATTTTATATGATTTTTAGAAGTTTGGGGTATTTTCTGGAATTTCCTGAATTATTTTAAAACCTAAAATCCCAGAAAAACCTTTACTGCGTCAGCATGACATCATGCTGACGTCAGCCAGTCAACAGGGCCAGTCCAAGTCAAAACTGACCAGTGGGACCAACTGGTCAGTGTCACAGTTAACTAATTAACTGATTAGAATTAAATTAACACCTAAACTAGGTTTGACTTGCGGGCAGGGCCCACATGTCAGTGACCCAGGGGGTCAAACCCGTGGTCAAACAGGTCCAACTCGCCGGCGTTTAGCCGCCGGCGAGGCCAAACATGGCGGCGTGCTTCGGAAATCGCCTACGGTGCACGGCTCGAGCTGCGGTTGGGTGCGTTGGAAAGCCCTTGCTGTTGCGCGTCGGATGGTGGTGGTCGCCGGACCTGGGGTGGCCGGAGACGACGGCAACGAGCTCGACGGCGGCGACCGGCATCGGGCGTGTGTGGGGATGCGGCTGCAGGGGCCTAGGCGATGCGTGCATAGCACCTTTCGCATCTACGTGTTGCGGTGAGTGTGATGGACGGGTGCCAGTGACCAAATGGTCACCGGAGCATCACCGGCGGCGAGCACGGCGGCGGTGCGTGCGGGTGAGTTTCGTGCAGTGCGTTCCAGGGCAAAAGAGAGCCAACGGAGAGGGGGAGGATGAAGCTAGGCTCAGAGGGGTTGCAGCAAGCGCCGGAGCGAGCTCGGGGGTGGTCGGAGCTGAGCGGGACGGCGAGGGGGATCTCCGCGGCCGGAGTTGGGGAAGAAGAGGTCGGGGGCGTCTCCAGGGCGGGCGAGCGCTCGGGGCTCGGCCCGTTCGAAGCAGTCGAGGACGGCGGAGACGATGGACACCAAGGCGGGGCTCAGGGACGACGGTGGGCCCGGCTTCTACGACGGTGCGAGCACGGCGGCGTCGGCCATGGCGCGGGGAGAGCGAGGGAGAGGAACTGGGGGGAGGTGGAGGTGTCTGCGAGGTCGGGAAGGACGTGAACGACCGAACCATCCCTCCAGGACGGCGAGGGGATGAAGCAGGGCGGCGGGCAGCTGCGTGGCGCGGGGCACGGTCGCCGTCGAGCACCTGCCTGCCTGGCTGGCCGAGCCAAGCAGCTCGCGGGAGCGGCAGCTGGGCTGGGCCGGCAGGTGGGCCGGGTGGGGCGCCAGGTAAGCTTTTCTCTCTCCCTTTTTTTCTATTTTCTTTTCTGTTTCATTTCTTTTGCAGCTTTGTTCATTTAAATAAAATGCCAGAGCATTTTTGTAACTCATAACACTTGTCATACCTACTGTATATAATATGAACAGTAGGAAACATTATAGTTTATGATTATTTGAGCATTTAAAAATATTTTATAACATTTAAATGCCCAAATTCAAATACCATATGATTTAATCCAGAGCCCTTGGGTGTCCTAGAAAATTGTGCACCATTTTTGGCAGAGGTTTAAGACCAAGGCAGAAATGATGAACATTTTTGAAGGGCATTTTGGGTACATTGGAAAATATTTTAGCAAACCCTAGTTGTTAGGAGAGGGGTGCTGGGGTTTCTGTTAATCCCATTTCAAGTTTCTTTGAAAGTAGACATGATGCACACTCTAGTTAGGTCCTAATGCAAGTGCTAGCTAGGGATGTGACAACCCTTCCTTCTTCCAGTCCTAGATCTCGGGACGAGATCTTTTCATAGTAGAGGAGAGTTTGTAATGCCCCGGATGTAACACTTTCCTTATATGGCAATATATAAACTTTGGCTTCATCAATTCCATTCCGGGTTCTTCTTGTTTTCGGGTTTCGTAATTTTGTTGTGTGCATGTGTGCATTTCGTCCTTGTCATGTTGTCATGTGCATTGCATTTGTGTTGACACTTGCATTCGGTACCACTCGTCTCTTCCCGTTGTCCGTTTCGAGTTCCGACGCTCTCACACGTGCCCGTGGCATCCCCTAGTCCTTCTTTGGTGTTTGACCGTGTAACGTTTCCGGAATGGCGTGAGACTTGTCGTGCGATGTCGTTTTGCTACGTGTAGGCCGCCTGCCAAGTTTCGTCGCGTTTGGAGTTCGTTTGGTACTCCAATGGGTAACCTAGTATGCTAAAAGAACCTCTTCTTTGAGGCCCAAGACCCCCTCCACAACAGCCCACCAACCCAGCACAAACCTTTCCATCATCTCGGTCGTCGAATTGTGATCACGTGGCCGAAAACCGCTCCCCATTTGGACTCTCCTAGCTCCTTGTGCCTATAAAAACGTCCACCCCTCCATTTTCGTCCAAAAAAACCTAGTCTCCTTCCTCCTCCAGCCTCGCCTCTAAAACCGTGCCGGGCGGACATGTCCGCCCGCCACCGGACACATCGCCACCGCACAGATCTGCCTACGCCGCCGCGTGGGCCCACAGGCCCGTTCCCGGCCCGCCGCCGCCGCCCTCCAGGCCCGTCGCCTCCACGCGCCCCGCGCGCGCCTCCGCCCTCTGCCTCCCGTACCTTCCCCGCCGCCGCCCCGGCGACAGCCGCCGCCGGCCTCGCCATACGCAGCAGCGCCGCCACCGGGCTCCACAGATCCTCCGCCGCCCGAGCTTCTGGCTCTAGAGTGCTACATGATATAAACTGCTGCTACTAGTTATTTTCATGCCATGTTTGAGATGTGATAACTTGGTGCATGTTTATCCAAATGAAGCAAATGATATGTCAAAATGTTCATCATGAGATGCTCTACATGTTGGTTGCTATAGCATGCATGTTAGAGTTCATATTACCATGTTTATCTCTGTTGCAAAACTGCATGTAGCTGTTAGGTTTTGTTACTTGTTACGAGATTCCTAGTTGAGGAGCTCGTTGCTATTGATGTGTTTGTCCCCATATCACATGCTCATATGTTTTAGATTCTCCATCATGTGAGCTTTGCTGTGGTGCAAACCTTTTGCCATGATATGCTTTGAGGTGACTTAAACATGCTCGCAAACATGCCATGATAATGTTACTGTTTTAACACTTAGTGAAATTTCACTAAGTCTGGAATCTGTAATATCCTGATGCTATGTTTGCTTGTTGTCCTAGGTAAATCCATGTTAGTTTTGGGGTGGCCTTTGATCATTCCTTGTTGTATATGTTGTTGTCTATCCATCCATGCCCTCACATGGTCATTTGGGTTGCTGTAGCATATTTAATTCTTGCTCCCAAGTTGCTATAAAATATTACTGTCAGGTTTTTATTATCATGATCAAAATGTTGTAGCTTGTTGCTATTGATCCATGCCTCCTATGGAGTTGCTCCAATGGAGTTGTTTGCTGTAGGATATGTCTACTTCATGTCCATGCTTCTTTTCACCATGTTTGAGTGCTGTAGAGTATATATTTCTTGCTCCGAAGTTGCTATGTGACTGTTAATTTCAGCTTTGCATTGTTTCTTGTTTCGGATGTATCTTTTAGTCCGTTGCTCCGTTTTGAGCCTGCCCTATATGAAAATTGTGTGATTTTGCATGTAGATTCATAATATAATCTTGTTAACATGTTTGGAGTATGTTTGCTTGATGTTTGGGTGCATCTTGCACCGTTGCCATGCTTATCTTGTTTTGATCATATCTTCTAGACCGTAGCTCCGCTTTAAACAAACTCTATATGAAACTTGACTAGAATTTCGTGTTGATCACCATGGTGCATGTTAACTTGCTGTTTAACAACTTTAACTTAAGGTTTGTTCAGATCTGGACTAATTTCAAACTATGCATATGAGGACTTACCGGATTTGTCTTAAGTTGTTTCTGGCCTCATTTAAACCTGCTGTTTCTTGTGTTGTTTCTCTGTGCTTCCTACCTTGCCATGCTTTGCATCCTAAATAGACTTGTCTTGCATCCTACTTGCTTGAGCATATTGTCATGTTTCTTGTGTTGTTTCTCTGTGCTTCCTATGTTGTCATGTAGTGCATCCTATGTGCATCTGCAGTGCATCCTAAGTCCATCTTTCATGCATCCTGTAGTTTGCGCATTGCACCTTGTTTGATTTCGTGCCTCGTGTGTTCTTGTGTTGAGTAGAGCCGGAAGCCGAGACCGAGTACGAGAACGAGGTTACTACCGAGGTTGAGAACGAGGAGCCCTCTTACGATCCCATCGACGACTCGCCAGGCAAGATGACCTGACCCAGATATCATTACTATCTTTGCCTATTGCTAGAAGTCTTGCTCTTTAGCTTATTGCCTCGTTGCCCATTGTTGTTTGTCAGCCTCCTATTGTAACCATGAATCTGTCTAACCACCCTACCTATGCAAACCTTCGATTGGCTACGTAGGCTTCGCTCAGCCCCTCTTATAGCATTGCTAGTTGCAGGAGAAGATTTGAAGATTCTTGCTTCGTGTTGAAGCTTGTTGGGATATCACACTATATAATCTATTAAATGAAATCATCTATATATTGGTAATGGGTGGAAGGCTGAGCCTCTTGCTCGGTGTTTTGTTCCACTCATGCCGCCCTAGGAACCGTATAAACCGGTGTTATGTTCCTTGATTTTGCGTTCCTCACACGGTTGGGGTTATGGGACCCCCTCGATAAACAGCTTAGCGCTAAGTCTTTTCCAGCAAGTCCCAACATTGGTACTCCATTTGCCTAATAACTAAAACTCGCATAGGGACTAGCTATCCCCTTTTATTTATGAACCCCCGGGCCAGTGCTCCACATGAGTGTTGGTCCAACCGAGCAGACTGCAGAGCCGCCTTGGGAAAACCCGAGGTATTTGGTATTTTCCTGTAGGCTGTCTCATCCGGTCGTGGCCTGAGACTAGATACACGCGACTGCTATCAGGGTGTCAGTACGCCGGGAGGATTTGCTGGATTAGTCTTACCTTAGTCGGAGTATCTTGAGCACGGGATTCCGAGAATACTCGGGCCTTCCCACCTTGGAGTTGCGACTCCGCGGATCGTGGGCTTGTAATGGGCCAAGTTGGAACACCCCTGCAGGGTTTTGAACTTTCGAAAGCCATGCCCGCGGTTATGTGGCAGATGGGAATTTGTTAATATCCGGTTGTAGAAAGCTTGACACCATGTTTAGAACACACTACCAGCGTGAGTAACCGTGATTGTCATTTTCCAAAAGGGGTTCGGGAAGTGAACACGGTGGGGTTATGTTTGACGTGCTTAGATAGGATCACTTCGTGATCACCTTATCGCTCGTGGCATTTCTCTTCTCGCTCTTAACACGTAAGCTAGTGCTAGTGCAGCTGCAACCTTTTACCTTTCTTCAGCCTTGTTCCACACCCAAGGCTTAGATAGTTCTGTTACCCGGGAACGGGATTGCTGAGTTCTCCGTGGCTCACAGATTCTACACCACACCAGATGCAGGTACCATGGTGGACTACTCAGGTGACGACACAGAGCTGTTCTGGGAGTACGATGAAGAACGTAGCCATTACTACGTGCACTATCCCGATGATCAGTAGTGGTTTCTACTAGGGGCGATTCGAACCTGTGTCTTTATGTATTTGGTATCTTTCATTTGGATCTTCACCCGTAGTCGGGTTGTGATGTTATTTGGATGATGTTTTGCTATGTAATGTATTTTGTGACATGGCGAGTGTAAGCCAACTATCTCTTTTACAATTTCATCCCTATTTTTACATGAGATGTCCAAAGATACCGAACTTGAGATCTTTCCAGAATGGGCTTATACCTTTAAGTCATGCCTCGACACGTAGGAGGTATATTCCCATCCTGGGCATTACATTGCCTCCCAACAAGCTCTTTCTTTTTAGCCATTAAGGTAGGCTTGGAATTTCAATGATGCTCACATGAAAGACAAGAATTGAAGCACAAAGAGAGCATCATAAAATATGTTATAAACACATTTAAGTCTAACATACTTCCTATGCATAGGAATTTTATAAGCAAACAAATTATAAAGACAAGAAATGTCAAGCATATGCAAAGGAGAGGAATAAAACATTGAAAATCTCAACATAATGAGAGGTGATTTAGTAACATGAAAATTCCTAGATATTTTCCTCTCTCATAATAATTACATGTAGGATCATACTCAAATTCAACAATATTGCAATCATATAAAATTTTCTTTTCATGATCCACATGCGTAAAAGTCTTATAATGTTCCAAGATAGTGGGACTAACATCAAATAAAGTCATGACCTCTCCGAACCCACTTTCAATATTATCGCAAACATATTAATCATGAGGCTTAAATAAATTTTCAAGATCGTAACAAGAATCACCCCAATCATGAACATTGCAATAAGTAGAGGACATATCAAAATTAGCATCCCCAAGCTTGGGCTTTTGCATATTACTAGCATAATTGACATTAATAGAATTTATTATAACACCATTGCAATCATGCTTTTCATACAAGGAGCTATCATGAATCACTTCATAAATTTCTTATTTTAACGCTTCATCACAATTATCAGATTCATGAATCTCAAGCAAAACTTCATGATAATCTAGTGTGCTCAATTCACTAGCAATTGGTTCAACATAATTGGATCTTTTAAAAAGATTGGCAAGTGGATGAGGATCCATAAATGATTTCCTTATGATTTCCAATAAAATACCCAATTATACCAAACAACCAAGCAAAGTAACCAAGTAAGACATAAGGGCAAACGAAAATAGATCTGACGACAAAATGGCGAAAGAAAAAGAGGGCGAATAAAAACAGCAAATATTTGTGAAGTGGGGAGATGAATACGAGAGGAAAATGGCAAATAATGTAAATTGCGAGGAGATTAGATTTGTGATTATGAACCTGGTATATGTTGAAGGTGCTCCCCGGCAAAGGCGCCAGAAAATTCCTTTTGATGACTGCTAGTACTATGTCGGTTTTTCCCCCAAAGAGGAAGGGATGATACAGTATAGCAGCGGTAGGTATTTCCGTCAGTGATGAAACCAATGTTATCGAACCAGTAGGAGAACCAAGCAACACAACGTAAATAGCACCTGCACACAAATAACAAATACTCGCAACCCGACGTGTAAAAGGGGTTGTCAATCCCTTTCGGGGTATAGATGTGATAGAGTTGTAAATATTGATAGATCGAACGCCAAATAAGATAACTTGCAGCAAGGTATTTTGGGTTTTTTGGTTTAATAGATTTGAAAATAAAAGCAAAGGAAAATAGATCGCAAAGGCAAATAATATGAAAAGAGACCCGGGGTCGTAGATTTCACTAGTGGCTTCTCTCGAGAAAATAGCAAACGGTGGGAAAACAATTACTATTGGGCAATTGATAGAACTTCAAATAATCATGACGATATCCAGGAAATGATCAATATATAGGCATCATGTCCAAGATTAGTAGACCGACTCCTGCCTGCATCTACTACTATTACTCCACACATCGACCGCTATCCAACATGCATCTAGTGTATTAAGTTCATGGAGAAACGGAGTAATGCAATAAGAACGATGACATGATGTAGACAAGATCTATTTATGTAGAAATAGACCCCGTTGTTTTATCGTTAGTAGAAACGATAAATACGTGTCGGTTCCCCTTCTGTCACTAGGATCAAGCACCGTAAGATCGAACCCACTACATAGCACCTCTTAACATTGCAAGATAAATAGATCAAGTTGGCAAAACAAAACCCAAATATCGCAGAAGAAATACGAGACTATAAGCAATCATGCATATAAGAGACCAAAAGAAGACTCAAATAATTTTCATGGATATAAAAAGATAGATCTGATCATAAACTCAAAGTTCATCGGATCCCAACAAACACACCACAAAAGAGTTACATCATATGGATCTCCAAGAGATCATTGTATTGATAATCAAAAGAGAGAGATGAAGCCATCTAGCTACTGACTACGGACCCGTAGGTCTACAAGAAACTACTCATGCATCATTGGAGAGGCACCAATGGAAGTGGTGAACTCCTCTGTGATGGTGTCTAGATTGGATCTGGTGGTTCTGGACTCTGCAGCGGCTGGATCAAAATTATGTCGACTCCCCTAGGGTTTCTAGAATATTGGGGTAGTTATAGAGCAAAGAGGCGGTCCGGGGGCACCCGAGGTGGGCACAACCCACCAGGGCGCCCCTGGGCCTCCTAGCACGCCCTGGTGGGTTGTGCTCCCCTTGGAGCACCCCCAGGTGCTGCCTTGGCCCATTGGGTTTCTTCTGGTCCAAAAAATCCACAAAACGTTTCGCTGTGTTTGGACTCCGTTTGATATTGATTTCATGCAATGTAAAAAACATGCAGAAAACAACAACTGGCACTTGGCACTATGTCAATAGGTTGGTACCAAAAAATGATATATAATGACTATAAAATGATTGTAAAACATCCAAGAATGATATTATAATAGCATGGAACAATGAAAAATTATAGATACGTTGGAGACATATCCGACCTGCTGTGCTTCCTGGACGCCTTCTCGGGCTATCATCAAATCAAGATGGCGGTACAAGATGTCGAGAAGACAACCTTCCTAACACCCTGCGGGGTATACTGCTACACTTGTATGCCATTTGGGTTGCATAATGCAGGAGCAACTTTCCAGCGACTGATGCACATCGCCCTGGGGGAGCAGCTCGGGAGGAGTGCAGAAACATACGTCGATGACATAGTGGTGAAGTCTCACGAGGCCAACACCATCATCGGCGACCTGGAAGAGACCTTCGCCAGCCTGCGCAAGGTGGACATGCGGCTCAACCCAAAGAAATGCGTGTTTGGCGTCCCGCTGGGCAAGCTCCTGGCTTTCTTGGTGTCACACAGAGGGATAGAGGCCAACCCTGAGAAGGTCAAGGCTATAGAAAAGATGAGCCCGCCGAAGACCCTCAAGGAGATGCAGAAGCTGGCAGGCTATGTGACGTCACTTGGTTGATTCATATCCAAGCTGGGGGAACGCGCACTCCCTTTCTTCAAGCTGATGAAGAGGAAAGGCCTGTTCGAATGGACTCATGAGGCTGATGCAGCTTTCGAGGACCTTAAGAGATATCTCACCAGCCCTCCTATGATGGTGGCGCCATGCCTCCGCGAGCCCTTGGTACTCTATCTGGCTGACATGCCATATTTAGGCAGCGTCGCACTAGTGGCGATCCGGGAGGGGCGCCAAATTGATAACCCAAAGAAACAGAGCGGCTCAAGCTCAGCTGGGGCATTGCAAGGTCAGGACAAGTCTAGGGAGACCACGACAGACTTTCAAGATGGTAAGGCTCCTGAGGACGGTACACTTGGGGCCCTGGAAACCTCGATGGGCGGCGAGGGTCCCGGAGACCCTCCGGCTCAGGAACCTCGGGACACTGCAGCCGCATCCACCCTCGTCGAGCACCCAGTATACTTCGTCAACATAGTATTGTGTGACGCACGAGCCCGTTGCCCTATGCCGCAGAAGCTCTTGCTAGCGCTCCTTGTAGCCGCACGGAAGTTGCGTCACTACTTTCAAGGTCACCCCATCAAGGTCGTCTCAACATACCCCCTGGAAAGGGTACTCCAGAGCCCCAATGCAGAAGGAAGATTCGCCGAGTGGGACATTGAACTGTAAGCGTTTGAGCTGGAATTCTGCACGACTCAGATTATCAAAGGAGCGGCCCTCACAAATTTCATGGCAGAATGTACTGACACCCCAGGTTAGGAGATGAGCGAGGAATGCTCCCTCACCCCTGGAGACGAAGCCCCAGATGGATGGGTCATGTACTTTGACGGAGCCTTCGCGTGGCAGGGCATGGGGGCTGGAGCTGTTCTCATCTCGCCCACCAAGGACAAGCTCTACTACGCCATGCAACTATGCTTCGAGAATGGCAAGAAGGTCTCCAACAACATCGTAGAGTATGAGGGCCTGATCACTGGCCTCAAGGCTGCCGCGGTGCTGGGGTAAAGCGCCTCACCATCAAAAGCGACTCCCAGCTCCTGGTCAACTTCTCCAACAAGGCATACACACCAAAGGACAAGCACAAGGAGGCATACCTTGAGGAAGTGCGGAAGATTGAGAAGCGATTCCTGGGGTTGGAATTGCAACATGTACCGCGCAGCACGAACAAGGAGGTGGACGACATTGCCAAAAGAGCATGCCGGCTCTTGCCACTAGACCCTGGCGTATTTGAAGAGCGGCACTTCAAGCCATCAGCGGCCCCTCCCACCGTCAAGCCGGCAATGCCTCGGGAGGAGCTCACGCAAGAACCCTCCTCACGTGCACCATCTTGCGGGCCAGCCTCGGGAGCCTACCTACTCCTCGCGCTGGAGCCTTAGGAGGGGTGTTGGACTGAGGAATTCAAGGCATAACTGCTCCAAGGAACCCTTCCGGAGAAAGAAGAAGAAGCGGGGCGCCTGGTGCGGCAAGCCACCACGTACTGCATCCAAGACGACAAGCTCTACCGAAGGTGGTCGAACGACGTGTCCCTACGATGAGTACCCAAGGAGCAAGGACGTATGCTGCTGGAAGACATACACAGTAGAGATTTCGGGCACCACTCCTCCTCACGGACTCTCGTGGACAAGGCATTCCGCAGCGGATTCTATTGGTCCACAACGCTCAACGATGCCACAGAACTGGTAAGGTCATGCGAAGCCTGTCAATTTCATGCAAAACAGATCCACCAGCCCGCACAGGGCCTCCAGACCATCTCGCTGTCCTGGCCGTTCGCGATCTAGGGGCTAGACATCCTAGGCCTGTTCCCAAGGGTGCCTGGGGACTACCGCTACCTCTACGTAGCCATCGACAAGTTCACCAAGTGGGCGGAGGTAGAAGCCGTCCGCACCATCCTAGCCGGCTCGGCAGCCAAGTTCATCAGGGGCCTCGTGATCCGCTTCGGTGTCCCAAATTGCATCATCACCGACAACGGCTCACAATTCACTAGCAACCTTTTCAAAACATATTGTACTAACCTTGGAACGCATATATGCTACGTCTCAATGCCACACCCTAGGAGTAACGGCTAGGCCGAACGCGCAAATGCATAGGTCCTGAGGGGCCTCAAGTCAAGAACTTTCAAGAATAAGCTCGAGACCTGCAATAGGGGCTGGCTGGATGAGCTCCAGCCCGTGTTGTAGTCCATCTGCACCACCACGACCAAGCTAACCGGTAAAACTTCTTTCTTCCTCGTCTACGGAGCCGAAGCTGTTCTCCACACAAGGTCAAGCATCGCTCCGCACGGGTCTTGGCATTTGTAGAAGCCCGCCAGGATGCCACGCGGGGGGTAGATCTCGTGCTTGGGGAGGAACGCTGCCGCCAAGCCTCCCTCCGGGCGGCAAGGTACCTGTAGGCGCTGTGGCGGTACCACTGCCGCAACATCCGCTCCAGGACGCTCGAGGTAGGCGACCTCGTCCTGAGGCGGGTGCTCTCCAAGGAAGGGTTGCATAAGCTCTTGCCCATGTGGGAGGGCCCGTTCAGAATCGCTTGCATCTCCAGGACTGGCAGCGTGCGCCTAGAGAAGCAAGATGGAGTCCCCATCTGTCGGGGGAAACTGTCCTCCCACGAGCACCTATGGGACCGAAGCCCCTTCTACGTTGCGGTAAGGGAGCGGAGGGAGCACGGAGAGTAGATCGAGGAGCACACGCAGGCAGTTTTACCCAGGTTCGGGCCGCGCGGACGCGTAAAACCCTACTCCTGCCTTGGTTGTATTGAGTTCTTGAGCTCAGGAGCTTGAAGAGCTACAGTACTAGCTACACCGAGCGAGAGAGTTGTCTAGGTTTCGAACCCTTTCTACGTTGTGCATGGGCCTCCTTTTATAGCTCAAAGGGGTCACCGACAGGTGTCAACGTAGAGGAGGGTAAAAGTGTAATTTTGGTGGTAGTTGCAACAGTGCGTGAACAGTATATGAATAGTGGTCTTCACCTAACTTTGACAGTGGGGGACAAGGGCATTAAACGCCCGTCGCCGTCGCCCCCAAAAGCGTCCATCCATGCTTCTCCGTTCGCCACGGCGGTAGCCTCGTCACCGTGGCTTGCCACCGTGTGCCCCAAGCTGCACAACCATCTGCCACGTGCCCCTGGAAGGGCCCCAGGGTGACGTGTGGGCCGATGAGCTGGAGCGCGGGCACACAGCGTAGGTTTCCCCGGCAAGCACCTTGCCGGGGAAGTGATCTTGCCGGGCCCGGAAGCTTGTCGCTCTCCGGGTTCTGTCGGGGCGCATGATGCGCCGAGGCATCTCTTCAGATTTATATTCCTTGGCCTTCCTGGCAAGCTCCTCTTGCATCGTAGGGGTGAAGTGTACTAAGGTACCCCTATCTTAGTACACCGACAGGAGCCCCCGGGCCTGGGCCACACACGGTGCCGAGCGCTGTTGGGCCAGGCCCAAGACAGTGCACGGGCACACGCGGCCCACGGCAAGCCGTATCCCCTTCCGTATCCGCCGCATCCCTCCCTAACAGCACGCGTCGATTGCGGCGTCGTGGGAGAGATCGTGGCCTGTTCTTTAATGGGAAATGCGGAACGTCCCCCACTTCCCCCTTAAAAGCAGTGGAAGCAGGGGCAGTTCCCCTCCATCGTCTTCATTGCGTCTTGATTCTCCAGAAACCCCCGTCGCCCTCCGCCTCCCAAAGGTCGACAGAGAGCCAAGCTCCCCCCTTCCTCCGCCGTCTCCCGCATCCACGGCACCGTCGAGCTCCTCACCTCTTTCCTTGCCACCCCCGCCATGGCTCCGAAGAGCGACAAGGCGAAAGCAGGCAAGGCCAAGAAGGAGAAGTCCGAGCAGGCGGCGAAGCTGGCAGCCCTGCGGAAGAAGTGCATGGTCTTCGCGCCGAGGCTTGGCGCATGGGGGCTGCGGGACAAATACTATTTGTTCTGGGCGAGGGAGACCAAAGCTCATCCCCGCACCCAAGTCTTCCCCGCCGTCGCCAAAGATATGTTCCCCGGCGGGTACTTCTTCTTTGCTGCATTCTTCCATTGTGGACTGTGCCCTCCGTTCTCGGAGTTCTTTTGTGATGTAATGAATACATATGGCCTCCACCTCCTAGATTTCACCCCCAACGCCATCCTTACGATGGCCGTTTTCGTACATCTGTGCGAAAACTATGTTGGGGTTCATCCAAATGTAGCTCTTTTCCGCCACTTCTTCATGCCTAGAGTAGAGTCAGGTGCCCCCCTCTCCGGCGGCATCTCCTGGATCTTTAGGCTGAACAAGAAGGACTCGTACCTGAAGGGAGAGCTTCGCGGCAAGTGGGAGGAGTGGAGAGCCGATTGGTGCTGGGTGCTGGAAGATAAGCCCGAGCCCATTACCTCGCCGCGCCAGACTGCCATAGTGCGCGACAGGGATTGGAGTGAATTGGCCCCGGAGGACAGCAAGCTTCAGATCGCCCTCATTAGGATCATTCGTCTCCGGGTTGCCAATCTGACTATCGGAGAAGTTGGAGCAGATTTTCTCCGCCGCCGCATCGCCCCTTTACAAGAAAGGAAGAGACCCGCCTGGGAATTCGGCAATGCGGCAGACATCATGAGGCTGCGCCCTGGATTGAACTACAACTTCACCGCCTTGGAGTCGAAGGGGATGGTCCGGGAGCTCTTCAAGCATGACCCGGCCCACCCGGAGTGGTTCAGACCTTCCCGGGGAGTGGTGCCGCTGTGCAACAGCACTGCCCGCGATTCCCTACGCGTGATGATGCCCGAGTGCGACTCCCATGGCGTCGTCCCCACTTGGCTGGAGCCTCCACCGGAGACCGTGCTGACCTTCTTCGACAACTTGGCCGAGAAGCCCCGCAACGCGAGGAGAACAAGGGCCTCACCCGGGCTACTACTGACCGGGATATAGCCTATATCGCCTCCAGGATGGAGGAGGCCGCCGCAGCTGCGGCTGCGGGTGACTTTGGATACACTGTGGAAGAGGCACAGGCCGCGGACGCAGTGAGTCAAGCAGAGGAGGCGGAAATCCTCAAGCTGCTGAAGATTGCGCCCGAGGAGTTTGCCGGGGAGCCTTCCGTGAAGTTTGCCGGGACGAGCGAGGTTGCCGGGGGGAGCGAGACCGCCGGGCATGGCGCTGAGTCCAGCGGGCCTGCCGAGGAGGAGGAAGACGCCGAGGCTGGAGATTCCGACGAAGATTCTGGTGGATAGCGCCGCCGTCTCGGCGAACAACTTCAGTCGGGCAGTGGAGCAATGGACTGATGAGCTGGTCACCTCCGCTGCCAAAATTGACATGGAGATGATGGCGCTGAGGGCGGAGCACCTCGTGTATTCCCCGGACGAGAGTCTCCCCCACAGCGCCAAGTTGAGTCTGTTCTTCAGGGGAATCGCGCCGGCGCTTGCGCGGCTGCGGGAGAAGATCCCCGTGCAGCTGGCCGACGAGGCGTGTCGGCTCTGCATGGGCACCATGGAGCGGGTCTTGTCGAAGATCGTCTACCGCAACCCCGGCATCAACCTCGTCAACGTCCTCCGCACCTTGCCGCCCGAAGCTGACCAAGAGGCGTTGAGGGCGCAGGTTGCCCACATCGTCGCCAAGGTGGGCAAGATCACGAGGCGCGAAGGCGATCGCGTAGATTAGATTCCTTTCTTTCTGCTTCCTTTGCCGCTGCCAATTAAGTCATAGGCAGTAGTTGATTAGAACAGCGGCAAGCTATCTTTGTAATATACAATCTTATTTTAGGGTAATCAATGCAGTGTTATCTCCCTTGCTTTGGTCCTTTACTTTGTATGCTTTTTACCCTACGCTTCTAGGGAACTTGCCGGCAAGGGGCCCTTGCCGCGAGCGCTGAGTGCTGGACTCTTAGCAGCCTGCTGGCAATACCTTCGCCGGCAAGAAACCTTGCCGCAGCTAGTCGCAGCACACTTAGGTTGCTGAGCGAACTCGAAAACGAAGTAAGGGCGCGACACTTGTCGCAGCTCACTTAAGTCGTTGAGCGTGCTCGAAACAAAGTAAGGGTGCGGCTAGCCACGGGTAGGTTCCTCCGCGCACAGGTTTTCCATACAAAGTGTGGTTGTTCAAGGAAGGTAACTAAAATTTAAAAAGGTTTGAATTACTCAAACTTTGGTAACTTAGCTTTCATAGATTGTTTGTTCCCCGACAAGGCTTCTCTTTCTTGAACAATACTTGGTTCATGCCTCCATCTCCTTCCCCCCGGCAAACTTGTGCGCGAGGAATTCTCCTTCTGCTTAAGAGGGAAAGAAAAAGAGGAGGAAAAACAATATAGGGCCTCACGGCTTGCTAGTGCTTACCGGGGATGTGTGTTGCACAAAGTGCCAAACGATGCATGCAAATAACAAAGAAAAGCATGGAAATGACAAAATAGTGCGAAGCACAAAAGCTTTACTGATGCACGGGATCTGTGCCCGGCTTTGTACAAAGGTTTACATGCAACAGCGGCAAGACTTGTACAAAAGGTGGTTGCCGGAGCGGATCACGGCAACCGCGCCTTATGGGTGAAACTTGCGAAGGTGCTCTATGTTCTAGGAGTTGCTCACTGGTAAGCCTTCTTCGGTCTCAAGGCGGACAGCGCCGGGCCTTGTGACTTGTCTCACCCGATAAGGGCCTTCCCACTTCGGCGTCAACTTGTTGGAATTCTTGGCGGACTGAACACGCCGAAGAACAAGGTCGCCTTCCTCGAGACTCCTGGCCTTGACCTTGCGGCTATGATAGCGACGCAAGGCTTGCTGGTATCGAGCAGCTCGTACAACAGCCTGGAGACGTTCCTCCTCAAGGAGCAATGCGTCATTTTGTCGCAGTTGCTCTTGCTCGAGCTCATCATAAGCGAGCACTCGAGGAGATCCGTATACGAGTTCCATGGGGAGAACTGCCTCTGCTCCATAGACAAGAGCAAAGGGTGTCTGTCCGGTGGCTCGATTTGGTGTCGTCCTGATTGACCAAAGAGCCGCCGGCAACTCCCCTATCCAGTTTCTTCCGCACTTGTGCAGCCTGTCGAAGGTTCTTGTCTTGAGCCCGCGCAGCACTTCAGCATTGGCCCTCTTCGCTTGACCATTTCTCCTCGGGTGAGCAACAGAAGCGAAGCAGACCTTGGCGCCAAGGTCTTGGACGTACTGCATGAAGGTGCGACTTGTAAACTGTGTGCCGTTGTCGGTGATGATCCTGTTAGGGATTCCGAAACGGCAAACAATTGATCTGAAGAACCTGACTGCTGACTGTGCTGTCACCTTTCTCACTGGTTCCACTTCTGGCCACTTTGTGAACTTGTCGATTGCTACGTACAAGTACTCAAAGCCCCCGACTGCGCGGGGAAAGGGGCCGAGGATATCGAGCCCCCAGACCGAGAAGGGCCAGGACAAAGGGATCGTCTGGAGAGCTTGAGCTGGCTGGTGAATTTGCTTGGCATGGAACTGGCACGCTTCACACTTGGTTACTTGTGCAGTTGCATCTTGGAGGGCTTCTGGCCAGAAGAACCCTTGCCGGAACGCTTTCCCGGCAAGTGCCCTTGCGCCTATGTGGTGGCCACATATGCCTCCATGTATTTCTGCCAACAGCTTCTGTCCATCTTCTCTGGAAATGCACTTCAACCTGACGCCGTTGAGTCTTCTTCTGTACAGTTCATTGCCAACGAACTGGTACATACTTGACTACCTGGTTATTTTCTCTATCTCTTCTGGCTCGTCGGGAAGTTCTCCAGTTTGCAGAAAACGGACGATTTGTTGTGCCCATGCTGGAGCCTGAGGCTCAACAACAAGGACTAAAGGCATGAGGGCTGCTGCAGGAACCCCAGCTTCTATGGCAAGAACCTGCGGCTCTGTCGGAGCTGATGGTCCCCCGGCAAGCCTGCCGGGGCAAGGCTTGTCGGGAACACTTGCTTCAACTGTACAGACCCTTGGATCTGCAGGAGCAAACTGTTCCTCGGCATCTTGGCTGTTGATCCTGGGGACCTTGGCGGCGGTTTCTGGAAGATCCGCCGGCAAGTAGTCGCCGGATACCAACTTCCTCTTCTTGTTTTGCCGAACTGATGGTGTAACGGATGGCTGAGTTAACTTGAGCAGGAAGGTCCCTGGTTCCACAGGTAACTTCATTGCAGCACACTTTGAGAGGCCATCCGCAATAACGTTCTGAGCTCTTGGGACGTGCTCCATTTGCAGACCTTCAAAGTGTTCTTCAAGCTTCCTCACTTCATCAACATAAGCTTCCATCAAAGGGCTCTGGTAACTCTTGTTCACTTGTCGGACCACCAACTATGAATCTCCCCGCACAATCAACTTCTTGATCCCAAGCTGGGCCGTAATTCTGAGGCCGGCAAGCAAACCTTCATACTCAGCGGTATTGTTTGTCGCTTGCTCCTTGGGAAAGTGCATCTGGACAACATACTTGAGGTGCTCTCCGGTGGGCTCTATGAGTACCACACCGGCACCGGCGCCTTGCAGCGAGAAGGCACCATCGAAGTACATTATCCACTCCTTGCTTGCTTCTTGGACGGGGATGTTTGTCTCTGGGACTTCTTCATCTGGTGTTGGGGTCCATTCCGCTATGAATTCTGCCAAAGCTCTGCTCTGTATGGTTGAAGTACTCTCAAACTTGAGACCAAAGCTTGACAGCTCCAGTGCCCACTCGACGATCCTGCCTGTTGCTTCGGGATTCTGCAATATCCTCTTCAACGGAAAGCGAGTGACCACCGTTATCTCGTGTGCTTGGAAGTAATGGCGCAGCTTCCTTGAGGCCATGAGGAGGCCCAAAAGCAACTTCTGCACCCCAGAGTATCTTGATCTAGCCCCCTGCAAGAGGGAACTTACAAAATACACTGGGCGCTGCACCATCTTCTTTCGCACTTCACCTTGTTGCTGCGCAGACTTGTCCTGGCCAAAGCTTGTCGGGGAAGCCCCCTGCTTGTCGCTGGATTCTCTTGCCGGGGATGCGGGTTCCTCATTTGCCTCCCTCTCCGCTACTAACGCAGCACTAACCACTTGATTGGTCGTCGCTAGGTACAGCAGCAACTTCTCTTGTGGCCTAGGTGCGACAAGTATCGGAGTGGAGGACAGGTATCCTTTCAAGTCTTGCAACGCTACCTCCGCTTCCGGAGTCCATTTCATAGGACCTGCCTTTTTCAAAATTTTGAAGAAAGGCAGGGCGCGCTCTGCAGACTTTGAAATGAACCTGCTGAGGGCAGCCACACAACCAGCAAGTCTTCTTACGTCCTTGACGCGCTTTGGGGCTTCAATCTGCTCGATGGCTTTTATCTTGTCGGGATTGGCTTCAATCCCCCTCTGGGACACAAAGAACCCGAGAAGCTTGCCGGAAGGAACTCCGAAGACGCACTTCTCGGGGTTCAGCTTGAGTTGGATCTTGCGTAGATTCTCAAAAGTTTCCTCTAAGTCCTGTATCAGAATATCCTTGCTCTTGCTCTTGACCACAATATCATCCATGTAGGCTTCTACATTTCTGTGACTCTGTGGCTCAAAAGCAGTGTGCACCACCCTTGCAAATGTCGAGCCTGCATTCTTCAATCCAAAGGGCATGCGTATGATGCAATATGTGCCACATGGAGTAATGAATGCAGTCTTCTCTTCATCTTCCTTGGCCATGAATATCTGGTGGTAACCTGAGTATGCATCAAGGAAGGAAAGCAGCTCGCATCCGGCGGTGGAGTCAACAATCTGGTCAATACGCGGCAAGGGAAATGAATCCTTGGGACACGCTTTATTCACATCAGTGAAGTCTATACAAAGTCTCCACTTCCCATTGGCCTTGCGTACGACAACTGGATTGGCCAACCACGTAGGATGGATCACGCCTCTAACCAGGCCTGCTGCTTCTAACTTCTTTATCTCTTCGGCGATGAATTCTTGGCGCTCCACGGCTTGCTTCCTGACCTTCTGCTTGACCGGCCGCGCATGAGGACAAACAGCAAGCTTGTGCTCAATTACCTTCATGGGAACGCCGGGGATGTCAGATGGTTGCCATGCAAACACATCGACATTCGCCCGCAGGAAGGCAACAAGCGCGCTTTCCTATTTGTGGTCGAGTGTAGCACTGATGGTGAAGGTACCACCAGTGCCGTCCTCCTTAGCGGACAACTTCTTGGTTGCCGGTGGAGCTGCCATTCCTTTCTTACACTTGCCGGTGGAGCTCGATGGTGCGTCCTCGACGGCAGCGCAGCACTCCGAAGAGGTGCGTTTGCCGGAGTGGGCTCCAGAGCTCTTGCCGGACTTGGTCTTGGTCTTCCCCCCGGGAGCTTCAGTGGCAAGTGTGTTGCTTTCTGCTGCGGCTGCTGCATCCCGGTAGATCTTGTCGGCGCAGATAAGCGCGTCCTTCTTGTCGCCGGGGACAGAGATGACGCTCATCAGCCCCGGCATCTTGAGTACGTTGTATGCATAGTGGGAAGCTGCCATGAACTTGGCGAGGGCAGGACGGCCAAGTATCCCATTGTATGGTAATGGGATATCGGCAACATCAAACGTAATCCTCTCCGTCCTGAAGTTGAGCTCCCCGCCAAAGGTCACCGGCAGCGTAATCTTCCCCTTTGGCTTGCTCCTTCCCGGGTTGATCCCTTGGAACGACCCGGTTTCTTCGAGCTCGCCGTCTGAGATCTGTAGCTTCTTGATCACAGCTGAGGAGATCAAGTTCAGGCCGGCCCCGCCGTCAACCAACATCTTGGTGACCTTGAGGTTGCGGATAGTTGGTGAGACCAACATCGGCAAGCACCCAACCGCAGTTGTGCGGTCAGGGTGGTCCTCAAGGTCAAAGATGATGGGCGTGCCGGACCACTTCAGCAGCCTGCATGACTCGACGGGCGGCTCAGCTGCATTCACTTCTCGCACCCACTGCTTGAGCTGGCGGTGGGAAGTGTGCAGAGAGGCCCCTCCGTCGACACACAGAACCTCTGTGGCCTTCTGGAACTCCTGCTCGCTGTTGTCTCCTTCTTCCATGTCATCATCGTCATCTTCATCCTCATCCTTGTCGCGGCCCCGGGGAGGTCTATCACCTTGCCGCTGCTTGGCCTTGCCGCGGCGTCCTCCCCGGCCGTTGAACGGTCGCTTCTTGCTGGGCTCTCCTCCGCCTCCTTGGGCCTTCTCCTTGTCGCGACGCTCGTATTCAGCCTTCTGCTGCTCTACGAGGTACTCGACTCTTTTGCAGTTCTGAAGATCGTGGCCCTTGGTGCGGTGGATCTTGCAGTACTGCTTGTCGGCTGCCGCTACAGGGGCGGGCTCCTTGCCGGAACCGCCAGCCTGTGCCTTCTTGGCGGGAGCCTCCTTGCCGGACTGCTCGACAACCAGTACCTCCTTGCTCTTTTTCTTTCTGTTATTCCGCCGCCGGTTTTTCCTCGCCGGGGCGGCATCCTCGCTGTCGCTTCCTCCTGCGCTAGTATCCTCTCCGGGGAGTCTCCTCCCCTCTTCAGCGCGCGCGCACTTGTCAGCCAGAGCGTAGAGCTCGCTAACATCCCGGATCTTGGTCATGCCCATCTCCTACCTCATCCGGCGGTTACGCACGTTCTGGTGAAACGCGCTGATAACCGCGGCGGGATGGACGTCGGCAATGTTGTGCTGGACGCGGCTGAATCTTTGGATGTACTTGCGCAGGGACTCTCCTTCCTTCTGGGCTAAGATGTGGAGATCGCTCTCCTGGCCATGGGGTTTGTGGCCGCACATGAAGGCGCCAACAAACTGGTGGCACAAATCCGCCCACGAAGAAATGGAGTTCTCCGGCAAGTGCATAAGCCAAGACCGGACGTTTGGCTTAAGCACTAGCGGGAAGTAGTTGGCTAAGATCTTCTCGTCGCGGCCCCCGGCAGCCGGCACCGCAATGGTGTAGATGCTGAGGAAGTCCGAGGGGTGTGTCTTGCCGTCGTACTTCTTGGGTACGTCGGGCTTGAAATTCTTCATGCTGGGCCACTGGACTTGCCGCAGCTCACGGGTGAACGCAGGGCAGCCTGCCGCGTACGGCAAGTCGCCTGGTTCACTGGGCGCGTGCGCGTCGACAGCGGTCCCAGCGCGCTGATCTGACTGTCTTCGGGCTTCTCGTCGACGCTCGATGCGAGTCCGAGCGTCTTCTTGCCGCCTGTCGTCTAGGACTTGGCGCTGATCGCGGCGAGCCCGCGGATCCGACGACGTCGTGGAGTCGTCGTCGACGTTGATCCGGCGGGGTGGCGATTTCTGCTTCCGTGGCGAGGAGTGCATGGTAGTTGCACCCCCGGCGGTCTTGTCGCCATCGGCCTTCGCTTGGTCGACTTGCCGCGGCCGTGAGGTTGCCGGCTACTATGGCGCGTCGTTGTTGGCGAAGGCGATGAGGCTCTGAATCGTCGCCCTCCAGTCTTCGGCCTTGTCTGCCGCTAGAGGGAAATCCAGGAGCAGCTGTGCTCTTGCTAGAGCTTCTGCTGGAGAAGAGGGGAACGGCGGAGAGCGGTGCGAGGAGCGGGACACGCTCGGACTTCTAAACGCGTTAGAAGGAGCATGCCCCCCCCC